>OY743224.1:73187407-73661870 GCA_963555765.1 Orthonevra nobilis | reverse complement strand
GACCAGTTCACAGATCCATTACGCGAAATTATGCGCTACGAAATTGTTTCGTGCAATAAATTGATGGTGTCACGCGCAGTGTGGCATGTTGAGCCATCTTGTTGAGCCATGAAACCAAAGCTCAGTCATGTCAATGCCATTGAATTGAGGAATGAAGAAGTCAGAAATCATGTGTCTGTAGCACTCCTCATTGATGGTAACATTTTGGCCAGCATCATCCTAGAAGAAATATGGGCTGGTGATTCGATCAGCTCATAAAGCGAACTAAACAATTAGTTTTAATAGATGTAAGGACATCTCGATAAAAGCTTCTGGGTTTTCCCCGCTCCAAATTCGGCAATTTTCTAGCTCTTCGGTAAAGAAAATTTTGCGGTTGATTGAAAATGCGGTTTCAACGCTTGCACAAACTCGATCTCATAAGCTTTTCAGCCGGAATCGTTTTGTAAAATCTCCCACAAAGCTGACGGGTATAGCTCCAATTGCTATGCATGTAGGAGAATCGACTCATTCCGGATCTCCTCAACACTGAACTTCTTCTGATCGCATTGCTTGTCGTCTTGGGGATGCGTTTTATTAACTAGAGTGTACGTGGTGTGAAAACGATTCACCGAGTTCCGAATAACTTGCTTAGGTGGACGATTTTGTCGCCGGTAAAATGGATGCAGCGCACGACAAGTTATAAGCTTGCACAATTTGCACGCGGAATTCAGGCGTTCATATATATTTATCATAAACTGTTAAATTGACAATCTGAAGAAACAGTGTTGCGGGCTTAAAACCCAAACCTATAAAAAAACGCACTTTCCGTATGCTTGTATGAAAACCTAATTTTCAAAACTACTCACACGATTTCAAAAATTCATTTACCAGTATTAGGAATAGTATTTCATGGTCGACAAAGGATATGCTTATTCCCGTCTAAATTAAACGGCCTTTCGTGGCGTTCTATTTTATTACTAAAGTCTATTAAAAATCGGTCGAGCCCTAAGAAATATTTAAGTGGTTTCTTTAAAAGACGCGTAGACCCGAAATAGGTCAATAAAAAAAAATGATGTCGTATATCAATCTTAAATTTTTTTAAAAATATGAATACAAAATATATTTAAAATAAATTTCAATCCATCAGGGGTTGCTTGGGACAACATTCTTTGGAAAAGTAGTACCTTTCTGTCTTTCGAATTCTGGGTAAAAGAAATCTCGGCGAACGAAGTCGCATGTGACCACAAAAAAGATGCCACCAGACCGGATCGTAGTAGAAATATAAAAGACCACTTAGATCATAATATCATAATAATTTCATTCCAGAGTCTTAGAACACTCTTTTTTCATCCTCTTCTAGGTTGCAAGTTATTACTTGTGTTAATATTTACTACGGCTCCGTAGAATGTCTTAGCAATAACTCCTTTTTTTCAGCGACAGGAATTAAACATGTACCCTTAGCTATTGTAGTGGCATCATCCGTGTAAACAATGATGAAGTTGCTCATTGAGCGAGTCTCCTTAAGGTTTGCCTTCCTGCGCAGTACACAAATCCTTCATGTTCTTTTAAGTAGAAGCCCTTCTCAATCCAACCAACGATTTCGTGATGGACTTTGTGGAGCGTTGGCTCATGGACCTTGGATTTATAAAAGTAAAGCCTTTCTCGCCACCTGAGAAATTTTCTGTTTTCGTGCGAATGCTGGTAGTCTAAATTGGGGTATGATTGTCGGTTAAATATTTTCAATTTCTGTTGATAAAACTGGAAGGCTTAAAGAAATTCTTACTTTCAAAGATTACTTCTATTGTAGAAACGTGAAAGAAGCACTTTTTCGATTTATAGATAAAAAGATTTGAGAAAAACGCATCGATAGTGGCACACAAGTAGCATCATATAATCGTTAAACATTTAAATAATTTCTTATTCAATTGTTAACAGATGTTCATTTTTTCCAGCAATGATCAATGATGATGATTCAATTCAATTCCCCTCTGAATGGAAGAAAGCCAAATTATCCCCATTCCAAAGAAAGGGAAAAGAAGTACAGTACTGTATTGACCAATAGCCACTCTTCCATATCTGTCAAAAGTGAAAATACAGAACTTTGTCTCTAACAAAAACCTCTTAAGTACACACCAATCTGGCTTTCGGTCAAAAAGTTGTAAAACAGACCTTATTTTTATTGCTGATGAAATTCGAAATGCGTTAGATAGTAACTATCCTAACTATTCGACAATTCGAGGCGACAAATTCTCTAAATTGAAAGATGTAAACAGTTTAGTCCCACAAGGATCTATTCTTAGGCTTTGTTTATTCTCGCTCTACGTTAACGTGCTGCCAAAAATTGTAAGAAACTGCAAACTCCACATGCGGATGACGTCCAACTTCTTCTGAACAGCTCCCTCACTCAAGCTAACGAAGCCATCAGCCTTATAAATGAAGATCTCAACAATATTTACCAATGGTCCCTTAGACATGATTTGCGTTTAAAAGCTGATAAATCTTAGGTGTTTGCTATTCACCGAAAAGTACAAGACCTCTTTGGATATCAGAGAGTCCGTTTTAACTATAGTCTCATAGAGTAGGTTTCCTCCGCCAAAAATCTTGGTATGATCTTTAATGGTACACTTACTTGGCATACCCATATCGAAAATGTTGTCAGTAAGGTCTATTGCGGACTACGTACTCTATGGGCTACACTGCATTTCATCCCAATTAAAACTAAGTTGCTACTGGTAAAATCTCTTCTGTTACCAGTGCTGTTATACGGATGTGAAATATTTTGCAATCCCAACTTTAAGAGTAGGAGGAAACTGAATGTAGTTTATAACAACATTGCGCTCTTTGTTTACAACTTAAAAAGACAAAACCATGTTTCATCTCTCTCTAAACAAATTTCCGGATCTTCGTTTGATAGTCTACTTAAATATAGGTCAGTGTGCCTCATGCATACTGTCATACAGAACGGCAGCCAGATTATCTGTACCAGAAGTTGCAATTGTTGCAATGACGCAGATCATTTATGAACGTCAATTTTTTGTTCAGATAACTCGACAGTGGAACTCTCTGCCCCGCCACCTAAGGAGAATAGGAAACACGAATAGTTTTACAATATCTCCGGGGCTTTTTACACCAATGATATGCACCACAATTGTGCGCCTTAACGGCCTTATTCCCCCTGAAGCGTTTCTCTATTTAGATAGAAAAGGTCTGGTCCAGGATAGATTAGCGGTACCGTTTATCTTCCACGTTGGTCGAAAAGCTGTGGACGGGCGGATCAACTACGACCAATACGTCGCAAGTAGCTCACCGGGGACTCTCAGGTTTAGTAGGGCGGTATCAGACCACGACAGAGCTGATGTCGCAAGACAACATCGACACTATTGGTGGCTGGACGAAAGGTAGAACTCTGTCGTCCATCATATATCTTGGGTGCCCTTAAGGCAAAAAAAAATGTAATACCATGTCCTGTCAGCCTTGGCCGGCTTACATATTTTTAAGGTAGTGTAAGTAGTTAGTAATTAGTAATCAAGTAGTTTTAATTTTATTTTAAGCTAGGTTAAGATTTTAGGGATTAGATTAGTTTGTAGTTTTGTATTAAGGCCTAAATTAAGTTCAAATCTCACAGTCCTTTCACTAAGTTGTTTCACAATTATTAGCATTTTCTTAGTTTTCCTTATTATTAGTTGTATATTTTTCATATAAATTAATGTTCAGTGGTCGAAAGATATATTTTTAATTGTTAGGTTTAGCTTAGAGCGCCCGCATAGTGCCAGCAAATTAGTTTGTAAATAGTTAAGTTACTTAAGCTTGCTTTAAGCGTTTTGTCTAGCATATAAGAAAATGAATTGAGGAAAATAAAAATGCATTAAAATGGAATGATAGTTTTACAATATCTCTTTTTTAGCAGTTGGGTTCTGAATCGAGCTGATTATCCATTGCTTAGTGACTTCTATTTAGAATTAATTACATAATTTTTTATTCTTATTTTCATTTAATATTAAAGCAACCTTTTATTTATATTTGCTTTTCTTTTTGTATTTCTAATTTTTGTTTGCCTCTTCCATTATTGCCTTTCAATTACTATATTATCACCATATTTTAAATATGACAATACAAGTAGTACCTTGCTAAAAGTTGTTAACGTATTACATAATTTATAAGATTGTATAGTCTTACATTGTATGAATTCTTTTCATTAAATAAATTTAAACTTAAAACTTATTGGGAGGCAAAATTCGAATATGCAATGCTCCAACAACTTATGTTAAAGTTCAGCTTTTTCAACGACACGAGACTCGCTGTGATTTTCCTGATTAGAAAAACTCCGAAACTTTTACCGGTCGGTATTTTTAGAAGTTTGTATTGTGATCTTATTGCTTCACGAGTTGAAACAAATCTGCAAATCCACAAACACGAATTCATAATGCTCTGCATTTTGGAGAGAACTGTCATATGAAATGACAAAGCTGCAAAATAACTGGCATATAAAATCCAAGAATAATTGTTGAAAATCAAATGCAAAGAGCTTGGAGACAGGTCGTCAGGTCGAAGCTAAGAACCTATAAGCTTGATGTTAATTAATGTTAAAGTTTTTTTTTTCCATTCGACTCTTCGCAAGTGATGAGCCGTTTTCCTAAAAGAATCACTACAAAAACAATGAATAAATTCGGAATTTGCAATAAATTGTATCAATTGTGAACTTAGCTTACGAATTTTGAAAAAGAGGTCGTTTCGGAGCGCACGCAGACTATTTTGGCCTGTGTCTATTAAGAGTAGCACGTCCGATTCGTTATTTTTCGAATAGCATCCATGAATGTGCTTAAAGGATGTGAAGTTCGTTGGTTGAAACTAGTGGAAAATGAATTCCCTCGTAATTGTGTCGGCAATAATTCAGGGACTTAGGTCTACTTTAGGGCCCCTACTTTATTTTACCGCTGAGAACCTGCTTCCAAGTGAATGATTATCATAATGGAGCAATAATATCCTTTTTTCCCATTCACTATGTTGAATCGGAAAGTTTTCACGTTTCTGCATGTGACACTTGTCTGTTGTCCATGAGGGAAACACACGAGCAAAAACCCTCAAAAGGATATTCTCACGTCAGAAAGTTGGTCGTGGAATATGTATGTGGCTCGGAGGATGCCACTGTTTGTGTTGATTTCAATTCTCGGGTGTTGGGCACCAAAACGAAGACGGCTGAGGTATTTTATGCTTTATGTGCGTTGAAGATATTGTAAAAAGTTTCTTTGTTACTTTGGCGATAGGGGACAAATGATGGATGAACATTTTATTTGGAGTCATTAAAGAGGGTCCGCGGTGCGCTTATATTGCTTTAATGTTCTTGTAGCTGGCGCGTGTGTTTTAAGGGTAAAATCATTCCAACGAAACTGACAATAAAATGAACGAGGCGTAAAATGTGACAGAAGAATGTGTTGAAAAAAACTGTGTTTTTTGGCACGTGGTAGGGTTTTCAAAGAAGTGAACGAAAAGGGAAATCACCATCAGAAAAAATCATAGATTTGAAGCTTAATAAACGACAGGCAATCACACTGAAATTGAAAAAAAGTGTTGTGAATGTTAAAACATGTGAAATGAAAAGAAAAATCTTGTTGAGCGGAAGGAAGGCATGAATCCGTACTTTGGCTGCCAAATAAAGTTCAAAAACTGGTTTGGGTGCGAGGAGGTCTGTCCATACCATGGACTTCCCATCTCAAGATGAAAAAAAAAATGAGGATACTATTTTAACTGCCGCGACCATCAAATTTCATTTGTGTTATGAAAACATCATTCATTCCCTATACAAATGCATTGCAATCAAAAAAATAAAATGCATATATTTTTCAGCTGCGAATTTAATATTAAATTTTCACACTTTTCTAAACTATTTAAGCCGCCTTCATTCGCTCTTAAAAGTGTCCATGCTTCTACACTTTGTAGTAAGATGGGGATGATAGATGTCTTATAGAGCAACACTAACATAATTGTTTTCTTAGCCGCAGGTATTATTGTTATTATCTGTGTTTGCAGCGAAGCCTAGGCAGACAAAGTCCCTAACTATCCCAAAGTTATATAACGCACTTATTATATCAGTACCTGGCTTATGCGAGTCTAGTGTCAACACGGGACTTTTGCAGTTTTGTTTCAAGTACAATGCGCATCACCTCGCCTAAAACATTGTTTGGCATCAAATGGGTCGGTGATGTCTTTGCTGACCCAAATGAAGCAGCTTGAGTTCTCCAACGTCATCCTACACAAAAGGACGAGCTTGGATGGGATGCCAAACCTAGACATGCCTTCATACATCACGTCACTGTGGACGAACAAAACCAAAAACAAAGGTGGTGCGTGCATTCTTTCCAGAATCTGCCGATATCTGCCGAGAGAGCCACATAAATATGGACCTACCAGGTGTTTTAGGCAATGCTGAAAATATTGATACCTCTATAATTGGCACAGCTCAGATGGTCACCTTTCTTCAAGATTGGGCAAACAATACTGAGATTCTTTTCATTTTTGATGCATTGAAATGTTCGACAGCTAAAGTTGCTCTATTAAATTTAAGCTTATATATGTTTTTGCTATATTTACTTCCTCTAGGTCCGGAAGACGCTGTTGGCCTGCGTCCTCTTCATCGAATCTGGCTGCGTGCCAGCGTAATTTTATTCTTCGTAGCCGTTACACAGGCTGCACAAATGGTTCTTCCATGACCTCCGTAATATGATTCTTCCATTTTGCAGGCATTGGTTTGGGGTCTGTAACCCTGAGATAATTGCTTCATCTGTTGGTAGAATTTTCGAAACCCTTTCCTATTTCCTAATCTCTCAACATCCTCGAGACCGTGCTCCTCATGCTGTTTCATAGACGTTGCGACCGTTGGTACAGCTTGAGAATGTTGTGCACGAGATTAAAACAGGCAATTAGAACGCTTAAAAATTTCTCACGCATGGCAGTTACAGCATATTTCTCACATTTACATAACTATACTACAGTTACAAATTATAAGTATTCTAGTAAAAAAAGTTTAGAAAGTTATTTTGAAATCCGAAAAAGTTAAATTTGTGACCAGAGTTTGGATTTTGATTGCGGAATTCAAATCGTTGTTTCGATATAAACATTGTGAAATACCGCTTTTGTCAACTTCTTGTCCAATGTATTTTCGAAATTATTTCTACGACCTTGTTGTGCTCGGAATATTAAAGCGTGATTATCTTTAAGTCGCTTAAGTTCCAAAAAATACATAGTTTCAGTCGAGAGATTTCCACAATTTCTTTCTTCCGAGCTCGGTAAATTTTCAACATCGGAACTCTTTCTGGTAAAGAGATGGCTCCAAAAGGATTACATTCAGTCTAGTTTTCTCTGGATATTTTGAAAGTTGTTTTCAGGCCGATTTCGAGAAATTGTTAATCTCTTATTCACTTTTGAAAACCTCTAGATTTTCGTTCATGATAAGAAACCACAGCAGTGGTAAACAAACTAAATCTTCGGATGTTTAGATCTTCCTTGAAACGTTTCTTAATATACAAGTAATGCAATTTTATCCATGTTTTCATGTGTCAGTGTTGAAGACGTCATTAGGAATCGTTCAAAATGAAAAAGATTTATAGGGCTCACATTTCTGAATTAATTTCCAAGCACCGCCGTGGAAACTTGGTTCAAGAAATAGAAGAAGAGGAACATCAAAATATGAAATGGGCTCAATTTAATACTGTTTAAGTCTTTAAATTAGTTTTCATAGTTCAGAACTTACTTAATTTGAATTTTGAAATTTAATTTAATTTTGAAAACTTTAAATTTTACGATTTTTGAACTTTTTATATTTGGAAACTAAATTGATTTTAATTGAAGAAGTGAAACTGTCCCTTTTTTGACAGTTTTCTCGTCATAAAATTTAAGCAACCCTGTCAAATGTAACCAAAAGCTAACGAAAATAAGTTGGAATCGATATCTTGATTTGTTCTCGAGTAATGCTTGACGAAAAAATCCGTACGTACACACACAAACGGACACCTTTCTGAAATCAATGGAATCAGACTGCTAGGACCTAAAAACGTGGAAAAATGTAAAAATTTTGATTTTCAAAGATTGGGCCGATTACAAGAAATTCCTGATGGGAAGTTAACAAGTCTGCTAAAACATTCACGCCAATTTAAGAAAGTTTCAAGTCAGCTTGGGGGAATCAAAGTCATAAGCATATATATATATGTTTATAAATTAGTGTAATCGATATAGTCACTAATAGGCACACACACTGATAGGCTTTAAGAAAAGAAAATTTTTGATAAAACGGGATAAATCGCTTGAGAATGAAAGGAAGATATGACTGCTATAGTACTCAGTTATTAGTATTTCGAACAACTTAAGTAAACACATTTTTTAAAAGTGACTTAAGCTTTTATATTTGAAATGTCGGAATAATTGCCCCTGTTTATTTATATATTTAAAATATATACCTTCTAAATTAATATCCCTTACTTTGTACCCTTTTTAAGGCATAGGTTATATTTGGAGATTGATCACTATGTTCTAGCGCAGCACTATCGCTTCATAACATTTTGTTTAGGACAAACTGTAAAATCCAGCCGGGACAACATAAAAAGGGTTGTGGAACGATTACGGGCGACAGATTATAGAGATTGACATACAAGCTGTGGAGGATCTTTCCCTGAGTCACATTTTGTGCGTAGTTTCTTCTGCAGTGACTCAAACTAGCAAACGAAAAATTCCTGGCAACTGTAGAAGCTCAGAACCATGATTTGAAGGCGAAATCCTGGAGGATAATACAAAAGTCGAAAGAGGACACCCTGGTTAACCTTGTACTTGCTGTTGATGGCCCCTCGCTTGATAAGCTTTAAAGCGCACAGGGCAAAAAGTCTCGGTAGAAGGTTCAGGCTGGGCACCTCGACTACACCTGAGAAGTTCATCACTCCATCACTTAACAATAGTGAGGTGATGAAGAGCACCCCGACACCGGCTCCATCGACCAGCGGTGGCGCCATGGGGCACCTTGAATGATGGTGACGACGAAAAACATCCCAACCACTGACCTCCCGGCCCTCATTCGGTAGTGCCAGGTGGAAAGTCTGCATTACAACATTGGAGATTGAAAAGACAAAACTTAATTACTATTTTTTGTCTATGGCCTCAGATGGAAAAGCCTCAAGGATCAATAAGACCAAACTTATTAGCAGACATTATTTGTAGCAGTACACTCACCGAAACGCAGTGATGTGTAACCCTTAACCAGTTTATTCCATCACTATTAATAAAAATCCACGCACAAACGCAAACATTTTCTATAACGATATTTCTGTGTTTTTCTGTATCAATTTAAAGAAAAAAAACTAAATCTATTTTTCAAATTGAAGGGGTGGATATAAACACTAACTGCCAATTCATCACACTTTATGAATTAAAGGGTAACCTTTTCATGCTTGTTGTGCACTACAAGGCTAGTTCCGCAACCATCACTACCTTCAATCAACTATTTATAGTCAGGCACTTGCGGCCTTCTTATACTTATATCATTCAAAAATCAAATAAGTTAACGGGTCGTAAGAAAAAGTCTTACTGAGATTACAACATCAAGGATGAAAGTATCCGAATTTACACCAAATAAGAATGAAAAATATTGTGCCATTAGCTCTTCGCCTCACGATTAAATAGCCACCGTTCTCATACTCGTGGGCGGATGTTATGTAAAACAAGGATTAACTTAATTACGCATTCAATTAACTTGTAAACATGATATCCGTTGACAACGTTAAAATCTATACGCAGATATATGTGCAAACATTCATGTTCCATGTTTCGCGTACCTACTCGAATCGCCCGCCGTAAATATTTCATATCACCGAGCACTATGAAGTGGCGTGGCGGGTGGTGTGGTAAGCAGTACCTTATGTGTGTTCCATCGACACTTAACCAAAATTACCATCGGCAAAAAGGTTTCATATAGCGGAGGTTTTGCAATATCTATGCATCTATTTCATGGATGGGAGTATCTAAATAACTTACGAGTATATGCTAACATACTAAAAAATAACAGCGGTGATTGTGGAGGGCGTTGTTCGTGCTTGGCGCGAAATCACGAACGTTCATCAAATGTTAGGTATTCTCGTTAAAGTAATTAATTTTCATGCATTCTAAGGCACGTACCCAAACAGACCAACAACAAACTATAAAGAGGAGAGAAAACAGGAACAAAACGAAATTTTAAAAGTGAATTTCTATTTATTTTTTGACTAAAAAGGTCAAATATATCGTATAAACTATTAGGCAATCTGTAAAGACGCCATCAATCACCACCTGGTTTATAATGTACATAAGGTATGAGAGGAATTCTAAACTGGCTAAGATAGAGATAATTCGCATGGCAATTAAATTGGCACAGCATAATCAAAGATAAAGTTTTGGGTTTCGAAAAAGCCTGCACTTCTTAATTACAAAAGAGAGGATTCCACATACTCAGTTGGAACTTTTGTATCAAAGGAAAGGTCATTCAATCTCATGCATCCGTCCTTAAAATATTTCGACCAGTAATATGGAAATAGACTGGGAATGTAGACAGAGAGAACTCTTACGCTTATAAGAAATCTTCAATAGAGAATGATACCAAAATAGCACATGTAAACATTTTTGGCGCGACTGCATTCGCAAAAAAGGCCTTTACAATTTTGCCGAAACTTAACACCTCAAGATCTATTTCAAGGCGATTAAGTTGTTTTATGAAAAAATACAAAATGTGATCTTATGATGCCGAACTCACGGGTCAACATATAGTACATCTTTTACCAAAATCTTTGCCAGTTCTAAGTTATAACAAACATATTGTTTCAGAGCACACAACAATACGAGATTTACGTTTTTTTCAATTTTTCGTCCTCAGCGCACCTTTAAAATAAGTTTTCGAAAAAACAGCAATCAGAGAGATTAGGAGAGGATTTGAAAGATTGAAAAATTGAGAAGTGGTTTGACACTCAGATGTGTGAAGCATATAATTTGAAATGTGTTATTTGTCAACATACTCTAACCCTTCTGGCATGTAATAAAAAGTATATCAGTTCTGCTCTGACTCTAGTGTACTAAAGATCGTTTTTCTTAAAATCTCACAGGTTATGGGCCCAGACACGTGGTGTACTAGTTCTTAAGTTGTTAGAGATATTAAAATTTAAAAGTTAAAACGCTAAATCGTGAAAAATTGTAGATATATTTTTAAAAAGTATTCAATTTTGGAGCACAGAAAAACGCGTTTTAAATAATTTTGATTTAGCAATTTGAACAAGTCATCCAGTGGGCAAAAAAAAATGGAGGCAGATTTGCAAAGAATAGAAAAGCTTCAAGGTAGTGAGCAGTGGCTTATTTGGAAATTTCAAGTTAAGGTAATTCTAAAAGCAAATGATCTTTGGGAAATTGTGGATGGTACCTTGAAGAAACCAGAGGTTAAAACGGAGACTGCATCAGCCGACAATGAACTATTGAAAAGCTGGGTTAGGTCTGATGGAAAGGCTCAAAAATACATTGTGACCTCTCTAGGGCAGGAGCCTTTACTACACATAATGAGCTGCGACAATGCCTATAACATATGGATGAAGGTAGAAAATGTGTATGAACAAAAATCGAGAACAACAATACATTTGCTTCAACAAAAATTTTACAGTTTGACCAGAAATGAGGAAGAAAGTCTTTCAATTCATATTTCGAAATTATTAAACATAGTTCAGCAACTCAAAGACTTAGGCGAAGAAGTGTCTGATTCTATGATCATTACCAAGATATTGATGACTTTGCCTTCTTCATATAATCACTTTTCTAGCGCATGGGAATCTACAGCAGTCAGTGAACAAACCCTAAAAAATTTGACAGCCAGACTTTTGATGGAAGAAACAAGATTGAACACACAGGATCGAGTTCAATGTGAGGCATTATTTGCGAGGCAGAGTAAAATTGCAGCGAAAAATAAATTATCAGGTAACGGAGGCAACAGAAGCAAGAAAGCGGGAAAATGTTTCTTGTGTAATAAAGCAGGACATTGGAAAGCAGAATGCCCTAAAAGAAAGAAGGAGAAAACCAATTCAACTCATTACGGAAAAACGGGAGAAGCTTTTATAAGTCAAATGTCATACGACAACATCTCAGAAAGAGACAGCTGGTTTCTGGATTCCGGTGCCAGCGATCATATGACAGCTCGGAAAAATTGGTTTATCTCTTTCACAAAGTTTGACACTCCAATAAAAATTCGAGTAGGCAATGGCGATGTTATTTTGGCGCATGGCCGCGGCGACATTAATATTTTGGCCTTTGACAACTTCAAATGGAATGAAAAACATATTTCAAATGTTTTATTTGTCCCAGACATAAAATTAAATTTGTTTTCAGCAAGCTACGCTTTGTTGTGTTGTTGTTGCAGGTGTTGTTGTTGCTGTTGGTAAACGAGAAAACAAAATGTTTATGCTGCTCTTTAAAGTCGTTGGGAATAATTCTTTCGTAAACGCAGCTACGAAAGATTTACAGAGTAAATCTCCAAGAAATATGAGGATATGGCACGAGCGTCTCTGCCATCAAAACATTGAGCAGGTTAAAAGGTTTTTATCATCGAAAAGCTTCGGTGTTCCAGAAAACTCGTCTTTCTTCTGTGAGGCCTGTGCACTAGGAAAAAGTCATCGCCTATCATTTACAAAAAGTGCAAGTAGAGCTTCAAAACCAGGGGAACTCGTGCATTGCGATCTTTGCGGTCCCATGCCGGAAAGTTCGTATGGAGGAAACAGGTATTTTTTGCTTGTGAAAGATGATTTTTCTAATTTTCGTTTCGTGTTCTTCTTAAAACAAAAAATTTAAGTAACAAGACTGTTGGAAAATTATCTAAAAATAGTTGAGAACGACATAGGCTATTCAGTAAAAGTACTTCGATCAGATAACGGTTCAGAATTTGTAAACAGTGATGTAGAAAAATTGCTGAAAAGTTACGGAATACATCATCAAAGGTCTGCACCGTACAGTTGAAGCAGCTCGTTCTATGATTTATGCGAAAAATCTAAGCAAAAAACTTTGGGCTGAAGCTGTTAACACTGCTGTGTATGTGCTGAACAGGAGCGGTCCCTGTCAGTTCGCTCAGAAAACGCCGTATGATCTCTGGTTCAATAAAAAGTGTGATGAAATTGAGTTTAAATTTTTTGGTTGTGTTGTATATGTACATATCCAAGATGATAAAAGGAAGAAATTGGATAAAAAATCAAGGAAGGGAATTTGGGTAGGATACGCTGCGAACACAAAAGGGCATCGGGTTCTTTTAGAAGGAAGTGGTAAAATTCAGATTTCCCGTGATGTGCTGTTCAACGAAACAGAAGTTGCAACTGAAAGTGCAGTGATCAAGGATAGAATTTCTCACTCAAGAGTCTTGGATATTTATTCGAATCGTGAAGATGAAGAAAGTGATATAACATTTCCGTTTGAAGATTATGATGCAGATGGTCATAAGGATTCATCTGAGTACCTAGAAGAGAAAAACATTGACAATGTGCGGAGACCACATCAAAGCAAAAAAGAAAGCTGGTGAAGTTGAAACGTCGGAGAAAGCAAGCGACACGTACGAAAGTTCAATTAAATACAGATTGCGTTCGAAAAGTCAAACAAACGCGATGATATCTGAAGGGTTTGCATTTGTGGGATTTTTCGGAGGAAATATATATGAAGCAGCCTAAGGGTTACGACGACCAGACTGGCAAGGTGTTCAAGTTACTGAGGAGCCTTTACGGATTGAAACAATCTTCGCGTTGTTGGAACAAGAAGTTTAATGATTTCTTGAAAAGGTTCAACTTCAAGATGAGTGAATCTGATCCCTGTGTGTACAGCAGCAATTTTGAAGGACGAATAATGTTATTAGCAATATATATTGACGACGGGTTACTAGCAGTATCGAATAAAGAAGATGTCAACAACTTTCTCAGATGTCTGGAGCAAGATTTTGAAGTCACACATGGCAACGCAGATTATTACCTGGGTCTTGAAATCGTGCGTAAGGAAAATGGTGTCTTCATTCATCAAGCAGCATATGTGAGAAAGCTTTTGAGCAAGTTTAACATGACGGATGTTAGACCTGTTTCAACTCCGTCTGAAAAGCTACATGATGCATTAAACGGTAATCTATATAATCGTAACTTTCCCTCCAGAGAAGCAATTGGCTGCCTGCCTGACATCTCTCTTGCTATTAGTTACGTGAGTCGACATTTAGAGAAGCCAAATCATGCAGACATAGTCGCAGTGAAGAGTATATTTAAGTACCTGAATGGATCCATAAATGATGGTATAATTTATAATAATTTTAATAAAATAATTTTGGACTGTTTCAGCGATTCCGATTACGCGGGGGACGTAGAAACAAGAAGGTCTACTTGTGGTCTAGTTGTTATGCTGTGTGGAGGGGCTATTTCTTGGCAATCGCAAAGACAGAAATGTGTAGCATTATCTACAACTGAAGAGGAGTACATCGCTGCTTCCGAGGCCGTGAAGGAGTTGATTTGGCTACAGAAACTTCTTCAGGAATTAACCCAAGGTTCTTGTGGGTCTTCTACACTATATGTAGATAATCAAAGCGCAATAAGGTTAATTAAAAACACGGAGTACCACAAACGTACCAAACATATAGACGTTCGTTATCATTTCATTCGCGAAAAATATGAAGATGATTGTTTTAAATAAGAGTACATACCCACTGAAAATCAAGTGACTGATATTTAACAAGCGTTGAATGTCCATCCAATTGAAAACATTTTGTAAATAGACTTGGTTTATTTTTTTATTTTTGGAAGTAACAAAAAATGAATTGTTTTAATACAATAATGTATTAATTTTGCGTTAATTTGAATATGTAACAAAAAAAAAGCTGAATTGTATTAAAATCATAATGAATTAGTTTTGTGTTAATTTGAATATGTAGACAAAAGTGGAAGTGTGAAGCATATAATTTGAAATGTGTTATTTGTCGACATACTCTAACCCTTCTGACATGTAATAAAGTATATCAGTTCTGCTCTGACTCTAGTGTACTAAAGATCGTTTTTCTTAAAATCTCACAAGATGTAGTCAGGTTTCGATTTCCACACGAATTTTGCCTGAAGAGGAACGAAAAATGTTCTATTGACTTGTTTGTGTAAGCTCGAAATTCGCAGTATTTTATCTGGCGTAAGTTAATATATTAACAAGTAGTTTTGGTATTTGGAAGATAATGTCATCACTCTTTTGTCAGTACTTTCACAATTCACAATAAATCAAATGACATCATCATATCCCGAGCGGTAACCAAAAGAGCACTTATTCAGACTACTATAGCCATCAATATGATTTACATAAGTGACAAGATTGCATTAGAAAACAAGATTAAAGTTCAAGATTTACTCTAAGGGCCGGATCCGAGAACAGGATAAAGTACAAGAATTACTCTCATCTAAACTTCTATTTTACTGTTGCTGACTTTTCATACTTTTCATTAATACTGCACTTAGGATGCTTTAACAAATTAAAAATGTATTTTTGTTTTTGCTGTACTATCATGTTAAGCCATGGTGATACTCAGTACTTGCATTTCTCAAAGTTATAACTTTGCACTTTATTACGTATAAGTCGAATTTAGTTTCATTTTAAAATAATATTTCTTATATAATGTTACTGTTTTATTGTGATAAAGCAAAATATAGACCTGTTCATTCAAAATATTATTTTTTTGGGTATACAAGAGTGAACTAGATTCTGATGTAGAATTCCGTCGAAACAACGCAGGTTTATCCGAATCTGTGAAATGAATTTCATTAGTTAAGAGAGTCACAGGAACCCTCACAGATTAGTTTCCATATTGGACTCGCGATAATTGATTGGTAGCAAATTATCTTCACCTCGTTTTCTGGAGAAACTTAAGCCTGTAGTACACGACATGGAAATCGTTGCAGGTATATGCGGTCATGACGTCCCCAAAAAATCAGGTTAAATATTCGTTGCAGCCACTTTGTGATCGAATGTCTTTGCATGTTTCTATGCAACGGTGACCCTTGCATGTATTTTTACATGCGTCGTGCGCCCATGTGGCGCTTGTACACGACATGCAAGGCGGTTCGCATGCGTAGCGTTCTAGAAACAAAAAACAGCATAAACATTGGTTTCCTAGTACACGGCATGTGTCCATGTGAGCATACTTGGAGTATGTTTCAGTTTGCTATTTGTGAAATTTTACAATGTCGAAAAGATAGATATTTTGGCAACAAATCAAATTAAAAATGCCAAAAAAGCTGAGTAAAGGAGCATTATAAAGCCCAAACTTCAAAGGAGGTGTATTTGGGTGAAAGGACTGAGCGGACCAATTCGATTACTTGCTAGGTATTCCAAAAATCTGATGCCATTGTACGATCGATTTGATATTGTGCTTCTGACCGTCTTAGGCTGACAGAAAGCGATTGGATGAGAATGGAGACACAATGGATTTATTTTTGCATCCTTTTTTTGTAGATTTCTGCTGGTTAATTTTTAAGGGCTTAAGTCAAAAAAAAATTTATTGTAAAGGAAGTTGTTTTAATGATCGATAGCATTAAAGCAAAGATTAAATTTTCTTCATCCTGATTTGTCAAACCTTATCTACTTATTTTCCATGTGCCAAATTGTTTCCATTGCGGATGAGGGTCACTCGGACAATTTTAGTTTGGCCGTTGCTGATCCCTTTTAATTATACATTTTGTTACCGAAAGTATATTTTAATACTCTTAATAAAGAAACAAACAAAGATCCACCAACCATAAACACCAAGCGTTCGAGGCCACACAACTGTATCTGGCTTAAGCAGATTTCATATGTTTGTGAAATAAATGTTGTGTGGATCATGTCCCAAAATTGTTTGTTGTTCTATGAAAAATTCACATTGAAAACTTCGTACTCGGAACAATAAGTGGATTTTGTTACGGAAGCACAGAATTCGTACGTCTTAGATCCCACGTGTGGCGCGAACAATAAACTCTAGAAAGTATTTTTGACACATTTGAAAGATTTTAACTGAAACTCGTTGGCATTAGTATGGGGTCAATCGTGAAAATATGAATATAAAATTTAGCTAAACTATCATTTAAAGCATCGTCCTTCACATTAAATCTAAAAAAAAAAAAACGTTTTAATTGTTTTACCCTCTTTTTTATCAAAATAAATCCATTGTGCCCCCGTCCTCATGCTTGAAACGTTCTACTCATGTGAAATACATGCGACGGCACGAATTCGTTCCTTCGCATGTGTTGTTTCCATGGCATAGAGCGATGAAGTGTCGCATGTTATCCCAAATCGCATGCTGCATGTTTGCATGCAATAAAGACGTTGCATGGACTCACATGTACATGCGTGACTATATACGAGTGTCTCAAATATGGGTAATACACGAAATGCAAACTCCACGCAAGACGTCAGGCTCGCATGAACATGTAACAATTTCCATGTCGTGTACTACGGGCTTTAGAGACACATCGATTTTTAAACTACATAGAAATAAGCTCAAAGCCTTTTTCGATGGCCACTAGACAAGCAGATGCAGATCTTTAAGCACTCTTGTCTAAATCTGAGACCTATCAATATTTCTGAAAGGTTCAATATTCAATGCTCTCATTAGATTTTAGTCAAATCTCAAAAACCTGTTCGCAAAAGGTGCCTAAGGTTTTGAGCAAATAAGAAACAATGAAATGCACTTTTTCCCACTTTTAGGATTTTCCCACGCTTTTTACATTCAGTACAATTGATTAATGAGTGGATTATCGATCCATCATTCAAAAAAAGTCAGCAAATAATTAAAAAAAAAGCTGAATTAAGTAGACTATAAGCTATTTTTATATGAAGCACTTCTTCAATTTAATAAAATTGTCCTGCCTACTTGTTAAAGTCATTAAACAAGGTTTGAAGTATTTAAAAATAAAATAAATAAAATTAAATATATTATTACTTTTAATGAGGGAAGCATTTTATCTCCTTACTTCTGATGAGTTAAATCTGGTGATTTTCCTTTTATTGCAATTCTTTTAAAATTCAGAAACCTTTTGGCACCAAATTTTTTAGATTTAACTGAAAATTAAAAGGAGTATTGGAATATTGGAAAAATTGCGCCTCAATACTACGGATTTTTGATAAAATTCAATTTGAAGAAAAACAAAAATATAAATGCATTTTTAAATATTGACTGAAATTGACTCCTTTTCACTCACGATCGTAGGTTGGATAAATAATTGGTTCGCCTTTCATTCACCATGACAATGGGCCTCCACACACGAGATGACTCTAATCGGAGGAAAACCAATTTTAAAGGAAAGAGAAGAGAAGTTTGCAGAATGCAACGGACTAAAATCTTCCAACAAGTGTTAAGTGGTGGAACGAGGATGAAAACTAATACACATATAACTTTGTGCTTTCAGGGATCTGATTATAATACTAATGCAATCGAAGGAGGTTCATACATATACAGTTGTCGAAATAATGAAATAATTATATGGAACAAGTAAGAAACTTCAAAAAAACACATTTTTTCAATTTTTATTTTGAACCTGTATTTTATTTAAATTAGAAAGATAACACAAGAAAGAAATCCATTAAAAAAATTAAAGTTGCGACTTAATTAGAAAAACAGAACGTGTATTTTGTATTAATCCAAACGAAATAAGTATAACAGACAAGAACTTAAAAGTCCATTCTACTGAAAGAAATTGAGCAAAAGTTTATGAAAATGATGTTTTAATATTTTGTTCTTCCCCCTTTTTTTGCTATAACTGCAACTAAGCGACGAGGCATTGAATCGACTAATGTTTATAGTGTGGATATGTCAATTTTTAACCATTCTTCCTCAATAGCGGTTTTAAGCTGCAAAAGTGATTCGAATTGGCGTCCACCTGGGTAAACCCTCTGCGACAGTATGCCAAATAGGTTCTCTATGGGGTTTAAGTCAGGACTTACTGCAGGCCAACGAAGAGTGGGGATGTTACGCGACTTAACGAAGTTTTTTGTATATGCCGAGGCGTGTATGGCAGCGTTATCGTGTTGGAACGTCCAGTCTTCTCCCCAAAAATGTTCACCAAACTCTATAAGAACACTGTCCAGCAATTCCACATATTTTTCCGAATTCATTTTATGGGAAACAAAGCAAATCGGAGTCTTTCCTCTGTAGCCGAAACCAGCCCATACCATTAGAGAGCCTCCTTGAAAGTTTCTCGAGTGTCGAGTTTCACGCTCTCGGCGTATATCTCTCCAATACTTCTGTCCTCCGTCAGGACCGTCCATATTAAATTTTTTTTCGTCACTGAAAATGACGGATTGCCATTCCGTGATCCAAAACTGATATTTTTCGGCAAAACTTAATCTTGCCTCCTTATGCCGTGGGAGCAGCTTAGGTGTCGGTAAGCGATTTTGACATAAAACGTATTTATCCTCCTTTAAAAGCTGTTGGACTCTTCTTGTTGATATTGGGAGAGATAACTGGAGCCTAATTTGGGAAGGACTTATTTGCTTATTAATCGCTAAGCGTTTAATTTGCCTTTTAGCTCTATCGTCAACTTTTGGTGGACGACCAGATCTCCTTTGTTTCCCATAATTATCGGGATCCTTTAAGAAATTTTGAACAGTGTTTTTATTTCTGTGCATTTTCTCTGCGATTTGCCTAATGGTTAAACCGTTTCTTTTAAAATTTAGGATTCCTATCCTCTCGTCCACCGACAGTGCTTTTCCCCTAGGCATTTCTTGTTGGTTACAAAAGAAGAGGGATTATTTGATTAAATCATAATTAAACACATTAGATGTTTTCAATTACATACCAATAAAATTGAATTTGTCCGTTTAAAAAAAAATTAGAAACTCAAACGTACGACTGAAACTCGTGTATGCTATATTTATTTCGCACAGGAAAACTAACAGCGCACTAAAGAATTACCCGAAACAAGAACACAATATTATTGAGAGGGTTAAAAGTACCGCTATGTTTTACAACCAGACACCATCATTCAACACACTGAAAAAAATTATGTGGTACTTTAGATTTTTTCTTTTTTTTTTGGGAAAATGCAAATGGAAATGACTGTCCCATATAATTATTTCGCTGAGTGTAGTTTTTCCCTCGAAATAATCATCCCGTGAGTGCTTGAGTTGAAGTGTGGAACCAATTTTTAGTTGTTCGATTTCATCTGGTGCGTACAGGCTCAATGAGTTACAAGGCCAATCTTCGGAAATGTGCGGTTTCAATCCCGAATTACCCTTTGTGCCGCTTATCCAATTATATGGTATGTGTTGGAAAGCCGTCCGTCATCTTTGTTTATTTACGCGCCAGGCAGCAAAACAAAGACCGTAGTCTTTCACAAACCATTGAATTGACCTGACATTAATTCCCTCAGCCTTTTAAAATTCCGTGCAAATGGAAGATTTAGTCAATTTTGAAAAGCGTTTCATTCAATCAAAGATTGACGTTCGAAAATCTTATCTTCGATAAGAAAAAATAATTTTGGGTGGGATGAAGTTCACAGGGTCCTCTAATATTTCAGAATTTAGTAGTCGGAATTGCCATGTGGATTTTATTTGATTTAATAAAGAAACATATCTTAAGTGTTTCACAAACTATTAAAGTCTTTACATTTATGCCTCATGCCAATGATCATTGTAAATATAGAATGGGACGAATTTCTGCTTGTGTATTTTATCGAATTTTCAAAATTTAAAAAAAATTAGACTGTCATTTTGCGGAGCGAAATAATAAAATATTAATTTTTATAAGTTTAATCTAAATTAATTTTTATTAGCCAATCTAAAAATAACTCGTATAGGATAGACAACATTTTTGAAAACATGTGTAACACGAGAAGCATCTGAATTTTACTCTTAGAATAAAAATTAAATGATATTATTCAAGTTACTAAAGAACAAAGGCTGAAAAGCATGCTTTTGAAATGTGTAAATATACGTTCCTTTGTGAGTTAAGAAGAATATTTTCACGCCTTAACAAAATTCTGTAAGTCTATTCGAACGTCCATGCCAACATTTCAACGACAGCAAATGAATTATTTCAACTAGATCAAATCGTACCAGTTTACAGAAAAATATCACTTAATAGACAAGTATATATAAAATCGAGGCATGTCGCATTACTTTACACCAGAGTAGAATCGGAACTGTTGCATGACATTCCACCCACACACAGTGAGGAAGCACACCAAATTAATTACATCAAGTGGCACATAAATGAAGCCAATGTGAACACTCAAGTGGTCTGCGAATGAGAAGAAGATTGAATTCTATCCCAAGAAGATATGTCTTTTTACTCGTGTCAAGTGCGAAGTTGCTAAGTGCACCTCCAATCCAACTCATTTTATTGTACTTCTTAGACAGAATTTTCCATTTCTGTCATTCATTATGAATGGACTTGAGTTTAAGAGAATGCTTTGATTTTGAGTGAAATAAAATCCTCAATAAGCCTGGTCAGCAAGAATGGTTGAAAAAGTTGTAAAGTCTTGTTAAGTACATTATTTTTTTTTTTTGTTTTAAGAATCTTCCGAGGTCTGTCACGGATTGTTTTCAGAAATTGAAAATTATAAATAAAAAATTGCGTCCCTTTAAAAGGACAGAATAGAAAACTCTCGTACATTCAACATAAATAATTTTTACTTTTTAAAAATCGATAGAAGAGAAAAATGTGGTTCAGAAACTTTTAATTTAATTTATTATCGAGCTTTTTTTTCACGCCTTAGCTAGTTTCAAACAAGACTTTCGACAAAATCAAATATTTAGGCACTTTATCGAGAGAGCAAACAAATAAAACTGTATGATTAATGAAGGTGGGGACGATGAATATGGTTTTTCAATACGAGCATGAATTCGGTGGGTTTACGGACGTGAATGGAGGTAAAACCGAGGTATTCATTCGCTTCTGTATACTTGTTACTCTGTGTGAAGTCAAACACGCAAGATAGTAGGAGCACTTCAATTTTTTTAAATCCGATCATCGACATTGAATTTAAAAATAAAAAAAATATATTTGTTGCTTGACATTTTTTATAATTGCTTACTTTATCGGGTTCACTCGTATTTGGCCTGAGAGTTAATTTAATTTATTGCTGCCAGCAATCAGTCTGCCAGGCGAGTCCTTCATGCATGCGGAAATGCGCGGTTTTAACTCATACTGTAAATCAATCAATTTTGAGAGTTCGGCAATTTATAACACTCTATGCTATTGTTGACATATAGATATTTTTAATATAATATATGTATATTAGATTATTATTATATTTTTATACTTGTTGAAGTTTACGAAATTTAAAGATATAAAAAAAGGAAAATTTATTTGCAACTGTTTTCTGAAAGAGTTGGAGGGTTGCAATTTAAATCACCAGTTACAGTGCAGGAGTACTGTTTACAAAAAAACCTTAAAAATATGGCAAGACTGAGGACGTAGGGTCGGTGGTAAGACGATCGCTTTAAATACTTTCTAGCAGACTAAAGATGGTTTATGTTGTACGACCAACAATTCTTTCTTTCTTGGGACAGCAGCTCGTGTCGTCCCACGATTTTTGATCGTATGAGAGGTTAATGTATTTTTTAATTTCCACATCGTTATCGCAGTTTTAGTCGTCCAAGCCGTCCCAGTTGGCTTTCCCCAACGCCGCGCTGTGTTTTGATGGATCTGTTTCTTAACAAAAATTGTTGGTAAACTGTTGTTCAATTCTGGTATTCCATTTATTTATATGCAAATGTTATGGCAAATGTGTTCTGAATACATTTGTCTAGACGAAAGTTGATTAACCGAAAGATTATATTATCAAGCGTAACAACCCTGTTACAGTTTGCAAATTTTGTTGGACAAAATAAAAGCAACACCTTATCCTTTATTTTAAATCACTTCTTCAATTCTCTTCTTCATAGACTCTACTAATTTTTGGAATTGAATACCAACATTCTTGGACGATTCTCCACAGTTCATTGATATTTGCAGGATGAGACTTAGCAACTTCGATCTTCAACTCATGCCAAAGGTTCACAATTGGATTTAAATCCGGTGACTGAGATGGCCACAATATTGTTATGCACAAACCATTGTCCTGTTGGCATATTTTCGTCCGCATAAGGCAGCATAGCACTTTCCAGTATTTCTATATATGAAACTTTTCTTTGGTCACTATGCCATCTATTCGATTTATAGAGCCAACGCTATACCATGAAAAAAAACCCCACATCATCAGGCTACCTCTACCATGCTTCACAATTGGATAAGTGTACTTGGGATTGTAGGCCTGTTTCTCTGTCCATCCCAAACAAGTTAATTTTCATTTCAGCATTCCAAAGTACATTTCTCCACTACTTCACAGACCGTGATGGGTCTGTGGTTTGTAATACTGCTTTGCGAAAGCAATCCGCTTTTGGAGGTGTATTTTTTTCAAGAGTGAAACTTTCCTTAGGGCTCGAGTGTATAGTTTGGCATCCACCAGATTACGTCCGACTGTTCTGACACTCACTTCTAACCCCGTCTCGACATAAAAGGATCTGTCCGTGCCTTTCTAACCAAAAGCTTTTTTTCTTCCTCGGACATTTAAGGCGGACATCTCTGGTTTCAGCGAGCTTTTTGAAATGTATAGTGTTGAAGACCATTCTTGAGGAGCAGCCGACGGCTACTGCAATCTTCCTTATTGATTCATTTCGATTGTATAACGTTAGAATGGCCTTACGCTAAGCTGCTGTGCAATGTTTTCCTCTGCCCATTTCTATTCTTCGCTAAGCGTGATATAATTAAACCTAATAGTATAGAAGTGAACACTACCTACCGATATCGAAATTATTTTTAATTTTGTTCTTTTTGTTTCCCGTGTTGCTATTTTTTTTTGTCCAGCTTGTTTAGCACTTTGCAACAAATGATCACTATTCCTTTCTTTTTTGCACTCTGTTTCTACTTAGAATTTGTTGACAACATAATTACCGTTGAATCTGCAAACATTGTTCTTCTTTCATTCGCACTAAAAAAGGCTACGCAAGTTGTTATTGAAACGTTGAAAGTGTTGCTATTATTTTGGCCAAAGCTGTAGGTACAAATTGTTTTACATAAAATCGAAGACAGGGCTTTTAAAAGTTTTTCAAAAATTCAACCGCACTGCGATAATGGAACTTCAGTAAACTACCCTCAATCTGAAGAAAATTGGTTTGGGTGTGAGTAGGCCTGTCCATACCATGAACTTCCCATCTCAAGATTAAAAAAACAATGAGGATGTTATTTTGACAGTGCACGACAGTACATCACCTTGTCTAAAACGGTGTTTGACAGCAAGTGGGTCGCTGACGTATTTGCCGATCTTAATGGAGTAGCTTGTGTTCTCCATCGTCATCCTGCACAAAAGGACGAATTTGGCAGGGATGCCAAACGTAGACATGGTTTCCCACATCTCGGCTCTGTGGACGAAACTGAAACCAAAACCAAACTTGAAATTAATCAAAATGTGGTGCGTGCCAAATTGGAGCTCCTGGCTTTTTTCCAAAATCTACCGTTATATTAATATATTATTTGGTTTTTGGTGGACTTTTCTGGTTGAACGCCACATTGATATGGACCTATCAGGTTGTTTTCTCCGTTGGTAGAATTGTATTCCTATTTCTTTATCTTTCAAATAGATGGAAGTTGTGCAATCAGATTGTTATCGAAATAGTTTTGTCAGTGGCCAAAATGGGAATGTAAAGGACCGACGACCCAAATTCTTAGCTAGTCTTCTGTAGGCATATTTTAGTAAAAATGCATCCCTCCTAATGCATCCAACTCAACGTGAAGATAAGATGTGTCAAATTAAGAGAAGCGAAAATTGATTCTATCATTTACAAAAACTTTAATATTGTAAGTTTGTAATTTGTATCCTATTTTGGCAGTTGTTTTTCAACTTCACCAATAAATTGTTTTAACTCGTTACGAAACTTTTTATCAAAACTTATGCTGAGCTATCACTGAAACATCACCCACAAATTATAAGAAGTTCTGAAATGAACAAATAGAAAATTTTGACCAGGCTTTGTTTTTTTTCAGTATTTAAATAGTTTTTCTATAAACATTGTGGTAGACCGTTTAATGTTTTTTCGAAATTATTTTATTGTCAATTTCAAAATTTGCAAGTTTGCTTTTCTTTGAAAGAAATTTACCATTTCAGGGAATATAAAAGCGTTATTATCTCTATGCCCTTTTGCAAACCGTTTAAAAGTACATTGTTTCATGTCATTTTCTCGAAAGACCTCGAGACTTTGGTGCATGATAAGAAACTACAACAGTGATAAACAAACTAAATCTTCGGATGTTTTGATCTTCTTTGCAACACGAGTAATGCAAGGTTATCCATGTGTTTTAACTTTGTCACTTAGCTTCATGCACTTCCGTAGACACGTGGTTCAAGATATATAAAATCGAACGCATAAAAATTTCAAATGGACTCAGCTTAACACTATTTTAGTCTCTTAGTTTGTCTTTTTAGTTCACAACTAACTTAATTTAGTGAAATTGAACAAAAAAGATTGTATCTGTAGATTGAAGATTGTATATTTTTGTATCTGATAAAGAAGTTAAAAGCTATTTAACTGATTTTGAACTTTTTTGACCTTCACCTAAATTAATTTTAATTGAAGACAGCTTTTTCGTCATAAAATTTAAACCACCTTTTCAGCGAAAAGATCCGCACAAACGTAATGTTTCTAAATATAATGAAATCTAAATACTGAAACTTCGGCACGTGGAGATATTTAATTGAATTTCCAAAATCGGACTGATTACAAAAATTTCCTGATGGGAAGTTTTATTTATTTATCGTAGAAACAAAATATACAGTATTGCAGCGACGCATTAAGAATTAGCTTACTTATTTTCATCACATGAAATAAAACTTTTTTTAGAACAACTAAGAAGAAAAAGAGATCGGGCAGTAAAAAAGGTATTTTTCGGCAAAGACACAGTCGCATGTGTGAAAAGTAAGTGTCAATATCAAAACACGTAAAACGGATCGAAGAAAAGCATTGACGAGGCAGAAAAATGGACGGAGATTATAAGGCCGCTGGCTTTACTATTGCCAAAATAGTTAAAACAAAATAATAGGAGCCGACACGATGTATTCATATTTTAAAGAAGTGAGTTTAAATTTGGAAACATAAAAGGGCGAACACACAACGTGCTGACTAACGCAGAAAAGAAATACTTAAAATTCTCACTCTTTAGCAAAAATCAGTGGCAAATGTAGTATGAAGGCAATTCTCAAAACAAGAAGCCACCCCTTAATACTATTCGAACAGAACAAAAACTAAGATTTTGTCGAGCACATGTGACCCGGACTTCGGAGTGGCATTGCTTAGTCTTCTCCAACAAAAAAACAATAAATGGGGAGGCCCCGATGGCTAAAGCTACTTTTTTAATGACCTCCACACAGAAACTCATCGTTTGGACCAGATGCAAAGCACTTCCTATTACGGTACCTGCAAATAACAAATTTTGTCAACAACAATGAATGCGTTATCTTACAAGGGTATATTGAATAGATGTAACAAAAAACGTTCATGAAATAACCGAAACCACGCTTTAAATAAAATAATACGAGAAGTAGTTTATCGTCTTTTATTCAGAGTCAACTTACAACTGCAAGAACTTAAAACTATACTTAACATACTAGACTAGTTACTGAGCAGCTCATAACTTTTAAGAGAGTGATCATTAAGAGAATGATCATGCTCTTTCGTTTTACATTTTAGGATATATCAGTTCAGTCACTAAGTCTTTATCAAAACTGTTCTGGGTTTATAATTGTTAAACTTAAGACACATATACAATAATTACTTAGAGACGAAAGACATGCTTTACGTACTATGTTAGGCGTACATAGTCTACACAGGACTAGTAAGCTAGTAAAGTTAAGTAAAATTAAGATACATGTATTTTTGTCTGGTGCATTTAAAGAAAAAAAAATAAAACATGGTATATTGAAAGAGGCGTTTCCTTATTTTCATAACATTTAAGGACCCCTGTCGCAGATTTATCAACATGATAATTCGCCAATACATACAGCGCGTAAATGAATAGAATGTAATCGAAAATGTTTGGGGATGGTTGACGTCAAGTATACGTATAAGGACAACAACATTCGAGTATACCCGACATAATCCAAGCCATCGAATTAGCTTCGAGCTCGACTTGGCTAAATTATTTCGCCAAATGTTTGCATAAAAACCAAATTGGATGTGTGAAATTTTTGAGCAGAACACACTTTTAAAACATTTTAAAACCTTTAATACTCCATTTACAATCATAATCAGAAAGACTCAGAATTACCTAAAACGTTTTTTTCATTAAAGTTTCCTAGTCACTATGTCGGTTTTTGGTTATTAATTTTTTGGTAATACTTAAAGCTTTATCATTAAGCCTTCCTTCCGGTAAAATTACAACAATCAATTGAAATTTTATATAAAATATAAAATTAATTCTCTAGCATGCACAGATAGCAATGGGCGATATAAATCAGATCTTGGGGGTGTCCTATTCAATTGGCGACGCAGCTTTAGCATGTTCATTTTTACTGGGAAGAAATATCCTGATAATAATTTCCAATATTTCATTGTTAGCTTAAATTGGACCAGAGTTACTTACTGGATGCGGTGAATAAATGAAGTGAAAGGAATGCACAAAGGGGACTGATCTGTTAATTTTTTTGTATGTGAGTTCTTATGTAAGTATATTCGTCTCCTAGAAAAAAAGATGCAAAAATGCTGAAAGACAGGCAGCTTCTAGAGCTCCTCAAACTTCAGAGGAATTTGCTTTAGAACTCAAAAACAACCGCAATAGAATTGGAAATTTAAGAGCACAGCGTTCACAAGAATAGATTGGAAGAAAGGATAAAGAACAAGTCAGCAGAAAATGCTTTCGAACTTGAGAGTAACCGCAATAGAATTTCGAATATCTGACCAATGCAATCTATCACGCAAAGGCATTCGATTCCGTCAAACTTCATCGAAAATTTCTGTTGTCCAAGCCAAAAACTTTTCGTTATCATCATAAATGAATACTATTTGACAAAAATCAATGCTTGCCTATAGTACGATAGGTTTTTTTTACTATTTTCATATAAAAGAGGAGAGTAATTCATTTTTTTCCTCTTTCATAACGAAGTCGATCAGTTCTGAGATAAGTTATAATTCACCTGGCAAGCAAAATAAAATATATATCCAAATCAGAAAATAATATATTGAATGAAATACATTTTTTTGTTTGTTTTTAATTACATATATACACATAAATATGTTTGTAAAATATAAAGCTTAGCAAACTTATCTTATTTCCCTCTGTCTACAAATCGACTTTTTGAAGTTGTGAGCTCACAGATTTCCAATAAAAAATGCTAAATGTATGGAGGTCATAGAATGAACTATGAACAAATTTTATGTAAATTATGCGTTATGTAAATTATACGTGCGTACAGACTAGATGGATTCTTAACTCCATTTTTCCATAAAATTTCAATGATTCTGTCTGCGTAAAGTGCTTCCTTTGTACTTTCTTAATGTGATATAGTGTCTCCCTCTTTATTGCAACTTACTTCTTTGATTATTGTTCTTGCCTCCACAGGGCCCCTAACAGATTCCAGTTTCTGTTATTTTCTTTCACTTCGATTTCGTTTTTTCTTCTATGAACGGAAAAATGTTCTTTGCTTTATTTTTCTTACAACACATTTTATCTCGAAGAAAAGGGCGTAAAAAATGCTTTTATTATCCAATTTATCTCTGAAAAACTCTACGCTCATGACATTACAATGTGTCATGCGGAATTGTTGACACCCGGTAGATTTTAATCAATCAAACACAGGCTCCAGTGAATTTACATTTCTTTGAACGAAGCATAAAATAACAAAAAGATTCTTTTTTAATATGCTGACTATCAATTGATAACGACTCCCTTCGAGTAGAGGGTTTAGGTGAAGATTTGTAAAATTGTGCAGTGGAAACTCAGATGCTTATGGTAACATTTTTAAGGTTCCGTTCCTCAAAAGAAAATATTGGCAAGAAGCAATGTCTTATTACTCAAGTTGCGGGAAAATCCGAAATCGGAAGCACAACTTAATTTCATGCCAAGAGGCCGAGTGTATATGAAAGTTCAAATAAATGAAAAATTTAGTATTCCGCCTGTTTTGAGGAAAAAAAAATCTTCGAGAATTGATTCCCGTGATGGAACCTTCGTTCCGCGAGTCCGACTCGCACTTGGCCCGTTTTTGTTTTTCAAGGTGACGTCCAAAGGCACATTTGCACTTTGTTATGTTGGAAGATTAGTTTACCATTCTGCTTTCTTCTGTTTTTATTTTACACTGGTAACATAAACCTTTAGCTAAACGGACATTGGAACACGGCCATCCACTTGGTCAAACTAGTAACCCAATCGAGTTCTGCTAATTTGGTCCCAAACTTCAATGAGAAACAGGCACTTCAGAGGACACAGATATTGGTTTCCAGCTGCTAATATAAATATTGTTGATTGTGTTAATTTATCAAAGTTCGCTGCTATAAACATTTTCTACGAAATGACGCATTTATCGCCAGAATCATTTTCTTTTATTTCTTCTCTTAAGGGGGTATTCTAGACTAGAAATTAAAAAAAAACGATTTTTAAGTTTAACTATTCAAGAATATATCTACAAAAGGATTTTTCAAAATTCAAATTATTTTCGGAGATATCGGTATTTTGCTGACCCGGCATCCAACCTGGCCGGAACTAATCGAACAAAAGTTATGTTATGTTATGGGACTCTCCGTCGACCTGAATCCAAAATTCTCAGTAAAACCTTTTGTCCTTTGTATATATTGTAATACAAGAACCCAAGGTGACTTGTATCTTTTATATTTAGTGTTCACTTACGGATTGGTGGAAAAGGTGAAGGCAAATTAACTGATAAAGTAATTAATAAATTGTCTTTATATTATGGTTTGGCGATTCGCCGGCACCCTGATTCTGTTGAAAAATGAAGTTTGGGCTACTTACTACCATAAAAGTTCTACGAATGAAAATCCGCAACATATGTATTGCCCACCAGGTGCGGAGAGTTGGTGTTACTGGCAAAAAGTTGCATCTGAAGGTACATTACAGGAGTTTGACCACGAAAATCCTCCACTGTGTAATGAAGTTTTGAAAATTGTAAAGGCAATTTACGAGAGTTTATCATCAGAGGAATTATTGACTCTATGTTTAAGTTCAGAAACTCAAAATAATAATGAGTCTCTAAACTCTTTGATTTGGACGTTCGATCCAAAACATATTTATTCCGGACCTAGATGATTGAGTTAGCGACATTTATTGCTGTTTGTATTTTTAATGAAGGCTTCATTCATATTTTTAAAAAATGATGGAGCTTATGGCAATGAAAATTGGCCCGGATTGACCGCTCCGAGATCCGAGCATCCAACGCATCAAAGGAAGCCAGAACTGCTCGATATGAAGAGAGAAATAAGGAAAATAGTTTTTTGGAAGTCGAGGAAGGTCCGGTGTATGAAGTAGGAATGGCAGATTGAAAAAATGTAGGTCTACAATATCATTTCATGACTTAGACTGCGAAAAACTTTACGCGAAACTTTAAACGCGTTTTTCTCGAAACTGTCTTTTTCGAAACAATATCCACAATTTCTCAGGTTCTACCGGACCGATTTAATTCAAATTTTCAGAGAGTCTGCTTTACAGACTTGTCTAAAGTCTGAAACTATCCTATCCCCAATTTTTTTTTAGATTCGAAACATTCAAAAAAGTGGTACAAACATTCTTTTTCAGGCAGTCGCCATTTTCTGAAAAAAAATCTTTCCAACTTTTCCGTAGTTCCAGACATTGCGACATTATTCAAGATTTATAATCTTTTTCCTCTTTTTTTTTTGGTTTCAGATTGCTAGCTAGTTTCGCTAATTTTTTGAGACCCCCACTTCATTACTGCTAATTTTTGAAATTTTCAACTTTTTTTATTTTTTAATTTTTTTCTGTATTCTTATTATGTTGATATTAACTAATAAAAAATGGATACTAAAAATATTAATTGCCTTTTTTTTATGACACTTCAAATATTACATGAAATTCATGCCTCTAGACAAGAACACCCCCTTAAAAACGACCTTATAGATTTAAAAATACTTTTGGTACACTAAATCGCTTAAATATGCAAATGAATGGCATAATGTAGGCGCCAAAAGTTAAACATTATGCTTAAACTGTGTCTTTCTGCGCATCTAACTTGAATTTATTTATTTATACTTTAAGTAAAGTAAGCGAAAATTAGAACTTTGACTTAGTTTCATATGCATATGTAGGATGAGGGTCTAGGACCTAGCGAATCATCTCGCATCGATTTGGCAGGTATGAAACAGTCTCGCTGTCATAGCCAAGGCCGCCTTAGCTCTAGCCAAAGAAGCATCAATTTTTGTTTGCCTAAATGACAACAATGACTTCGATATTTGGAACTGCTCTTTTCCCGAAGAAAACCAGGAGACATTTTTGTTCTTCAAGCTTTTGCGCCAAGGGTTTTATTGATTGCCATTTCAAATATCTAACTGTTGATCAGAAGGAGACTTATCAATCGGTCATTCGCTGAATTTTAGGTGTCTTTATTTTTTTATCGTAAAATATTGCCCTACATCTGTCATCCAATGTGTAGGAATCTGTGCATTATATAACGAATTATGGACAGGAGGACAGTTTTGTCCTTCTCGACAAGCCCTTTATGACTGCTTTTTAAATAATAGATTTCCGGTCCTCTCTTATCAGAACAACTTCAACTAATTAGTTAATGATATATGAAGCAATTGACTGTACAGAAGGCTTTGGAAAAGCTCAATTTTTAGAAAAATCCAGACTGATTTATTGTATTTCGCTGGACAAAGACTGATATCTGATTCTAAGTAAATAAGCACTTTAAAAAAAGGGAAGAATATAAAACTGGACAAAGAATTAGCTGAATTCTTTTTTTTTAACTAGCGGGATAAGTTTTCCTTATAAAATCGGCAACGTTGAAATTTTGTAATAATACTACTAAAATTATGAATCAGAATCGGAACAACGAAATGGTGAATAATTTAGAGAATAGAGAAATGAGAGAAAGAAACCATCAACATTAAAAACTTAAGCATTAATTTATACAATACCAATCCTTTAGCTTCTCCTTTTGAAACTCAACGGAGCTGCTCGGGGATGTGCACTGAGATTGGACTGAGTAAAGTTGGTTTCAGTCAAGGGTTATGCGACGGGTGCTAAGCATACGTAATTTTTGCACTAAGAGTACAGCAGCTTTTCAAGAGTAACTTTATGCTAAGATGTTGAAAAAAAATAAGAAGTTCCAGATGGGAAGTTTTAAAAAAACATAGATTTCACAATACTTTTTTCAATTATGGAGCAACGTCTCGTCGATGAAAGAAGTGCTGTAAAAAATGCAATAGTTTTTGTTAGTCAGTCCTTAATACAATTTCGCTTGTACCTGTATAAACTACAACAAATGTTCCAATAGCTAAATTTTATTATGTCATGACAACGTTTAATTTATGTTGAAATCGTGGGTCTAGTTTTAATACCCCTGAACTGTTTTCAATAAAACGGACATGTGTATAGCTAAATTGAATCACTAGACCACTGGTCCGCAATAATTAACGAATCCAGTAGACCGATGTTCTAGCTGGTTCCGATTTTGTAGTCACACTTGTGTTTTGTGTTGCTCTTTGCAAATCTACATGACAATGGACAACATTGACAGAATAAGCCATGTCCAAACGGAACAAAGGGAGGGAGCAATACATATGTATATCTCAATGAAGCTGACACATGTGCATTATGCAATATATCTCTATATATAGCGTTACTTACGTTAAGAGCTAAGAATTTCGTGGAGTGTCCCACGATTGTACATTGTCGACTTAAGCACAAATATTTCGGCTGCAATACTCAGTTAAAAGCTCGTCGTTGGTCGCCACGAAATCTATTTATACAGGAGTATATATAGTATATCCTACTATCCCGAAGGCCCATTGTAAATATTGGTGAACGAATTTTTGAATTTAAGACTAGTTAGCCTGTCGTACGATAGGAAGAATATCATACACATTTACGTAATCAATTTTATTTCAAGAAAAGTCCATATATTATGGAAATTCCTTAAACCTTATAAAGTAAGTAAAGAATTGATGTATATACGGCGGAAGCGTTCGTTGAATATAAAAAATTATATGAATCCAGTGAAAGAGATGTCTTCCGTGTGTTGTTTATTTTGTTGCTTTCTTTTTTAAATATTTCTTATAATTATATTTAATAAGCTCATGGAAATTTCTTACACAGTAAATATCTCTTCAAATACAACGTTTTTTTGGAAAATTTTGTCCGAACCGGAAATTATTTTTCTTTTTATGCGGACCCTGTATAATTTTGATTTTCAAGTCATTTGTGCGACGAACACTGGACATTGCAACGTTGAGTTGCGCATATCAAAATACTGGTTCTGGTAAATTAATACCAGCCTTTTCATATGATTGCCCTTGTGATTTATTGTCATCAATGCTTATTTAACATATATATAGTATTTATAACCCAAATTTGATCTTCTTAAGGAAAAGGTAGTGGATAAACCATTGGATCTAAATTTGGGTCAAAAATATCTATTTCTTCAGTTTTTCTCGGATTTTGGTTATTTGGATCAGATCTCAAATGGTCTAAGAATGTTGCTGATTCGCCAGTGTATAGTTACAGTTAAATCATAGCCTTTTAAAATTTACATTTTTAAAAGCTAATGATCCGAAAAATATTTTTAAACTTTGCCTTGAAAACACGACAGAAGAAGAAGAAAAAGGGACAGTGTAAAATACGCAATAGTCAGCTCTCAAAATAATGGTTCGAAAACAGTGTCCCACATTAAAAGAGCAATAAACAACATTTTTCAGAAGGTATAAAAGCCGTGGCAAAAACCGTGCCGCTATATTCACCCATGTCAATTTTCATGAGTAAGCAAGTCTTAATGAAAATAGATTTAAATAACTCCTTACAAATTTGCCTATGCTAATAGATTATATACGGAATCATTTGCCAGTATCTTAGGTGTGTTGCAGAAGTTTTATCACGCTCCCGGTTCTCTTTCTCTACTGAGGTAAGATCTTTTAGCAAACTTCTCTACATAATCCAGCATGTCAATTTTGATCCATCCTTTTTCTGGAACAGAGTGCATTCCCATATAATAAACCAAAGGAGCAAATTGTTTTTTGTAGTTTCCCTCATTAACAACCTCTGTGGCAACGTAATAGGTCGATTTGTATATGGTGTACCAGCTCAAGCTTTGCACACTCTGAATTTGGCAGCTGCCAATAGTGCCACGTGTTTTAAGCAATAAATGTTACTTCGAGAAAACATGCTGTATTTAAGCCAGTCGATTTCAAAGCTATTATTGCAACAGCGTAGTACTGAATGGAACAGAAAACTTAAAGCTCTCGAAAAAAAATGCAAAACCGTTTTGGAATATAGTCAGAATAGTCAAAAACAAAAATAGGTAAATACCTGCATTAAAAAAGTCTTCAAACTTTTACTACACTGGCACTGAAAAGGCTTGTGTTCTCTCGCAAACTTTTCCAATATTCACTGCGCTTCTGCTTGTTATGGTGACGTACACACCGATATTCTAGTAAATAGTTCTTAACGCTATCAGTACTGCTTATAAAACAAGCATTGTAAGTGACAATATTACTCAGAGAGTAATACCCATCTTGTCACAGTCATCATTTAGCGTGGTGTTAGTTGTTAGTAAACATAAACAAATAAAGCCTAACACCATACACAAATACAAAGTTTAACAAATATTAAAAAAGAATATATATTTTAATTACAATTGTTAATTATAAAATAAATACAAATAAAAACAAGAGTACTGAAAAAATACGTAGCATGCACATTAAGAATGGACACGTCCAAAAAGTTTTTGTTTGAGTGCCAGTTTACTGGATACAAAATCGAACATATGAGAGTTTGCATTCGCTTCTATTGACATCCGAGTAACAGGTTCGTTGCATCCGTAATTCGTACGGTGGTATTTTATGTCAAAAATGTTTAAGTTCCTAAAATTGAAAGACTTTACACTAAAATTGACTTGGTTAAGAAGTGGTGGTGCGTCAATATTACCAGCAATAAGCTGATGTAAAAACACAATATCACAGACTTCCCGACGTTTTTGTAATGAATCAAGGCCGATAAGTAGAAGACGGTCCTTATAAGGTGGAAGACGCAGAGGATCAGTCCATGATAAATGCCGAAGTGCGAAACGAACGAATTTGCGTTGAACAGACTCGATACGGTCAATTTGTGTTAAGTAATACGGTGACCACACATTGGATGCATACTCAAGCTGTGGCCTTACAAATGTAGTGTACAGGGTACTCGTGATTAATGGACATGAAAATTCTTTACTCCACCGTTTGATGAAGCCGAGAAGGGTGTTGCTTTTGTTGACTATTTGCTCAATATGAATTGAGAATTCAAGATTTGGAGCGAATTGTACACCTAAGTCCTTTGTCAGTTTTACTTTAGCCAGCGGAGAACTATTTATGGTGTACACAGAGGAGAGAGGATTAAGTCTTCTTGAAAAGGACATGCTAAAACATTTAGATATGTTTAATGATAAGCAATTATTGAAGCACCATTTTGCAAAAGAATTAAGGTCATCCTGTAAAGCGCTGCAGTCGGATAGATTGTGGATACACTTAAATATTTTTATATCGTCGGCATAAATTAGAACATTTGAGTTCCTGATCACACTAACAACATCGTTAATGGCTAGAATGAATAAAAGTGGACCAAGGTGGCTACCTTGAGGCACACCTGAGGTAGCGTTTATTGTTTTAGAGGTCGATCCCTTAAACAAAACTTGATACGTTCTCCCGTCAAGATACGAGCATATCCACTCCACGAAAGATAAAGGGAAACCAAGGGATTTCATTTTAAAAGTAATTAGCTTATGGGAAAGCTTATCAAAGGCCTTACTGAAGTCAGTGTACACGCAGTCGACTTGATTTCCTACTTCTAGGGTTTTATTTGTGAATGAAGTAAACTCTGACAATGCTTTCAATGCCTTATCTACTGAAGCTCCATCGAGCGCTCTTGTCACCGAGGATGATGTACAATTTCGTATCTATAACTTGACGGCACACAAGACTCCAGGTTTTAACCGCATTAAAATGTTTACCTTAAGCAGTTCACAGTCAGAGTGAAGTTTTTGACAGTTATTATAATTGCACGTCTAATAATGCAATATTTTCCTGATGTTTGGAAAAAAACTAAGGTCATACCAATATTAAAGGCTAGAAAAGACCTTTACGGTCCGGATAGCTATGGACCTATAAGTTTACTAAGCAGTGTAAGTAAATTGTACGAAAAAGTACTGAAGGAAAAAATTGCAAATTTTGTAGACGAAAAGAACATCTACCCTTATGTGCAATATGGCTTCAGATCGGACCATAGCACTTCCCACCAAGTACTCCGTATTTGCAACTTAGTAAAGGGGAATCGGGCACAAGGTAAGTCCACAAGGATGATACTCCTTGGCATTGAGAAGGCTTTCGATGCCGTCTGGCACAATGGCATACAAAATCATTGATTTTTACTTTCCCCCATATCTTCGTAAGATAATCCAAAGTTTTTTGTCCGGTCGTTCCTTTAAAGTCCTTGTCAATAGTGTTGCTTCTGACCTTATTTATTTTACGTTAGGAGTCCCACAAAGATCTGTCCTGGGGCATTCCCTATACAACTTATTTACGGCCGACTTTCCAAGCCTGGCTTACTGTGCAGAAGCTATTTTTGCCGATGACACTGCTATACTTTCATCACATGAGTTTGCTCTCGACATCGAGACTAACCTGTATAATGCGATGGAAGTATTAGCTAAATACTATAGCAAATGGAAAATTAAGCTCAACGCGGGAAAAACGCAAGCCGTCTTTTTCACGAGAAAAAGGAGAACCTGCTGCATACCGAACAGCCACATCAAAATCCATGGAGCTGCTGTTTAGTGGAGCAGTTGCGTAAAGTATAACGGTTTATATCTTGACTCTTAACTCACATTTAGTGAGTATGCGACAAGAACTCTTCAGAATTCATACACAGAAAATCTGAGCTCTCTAACGAAAACAAACTCATCGTATACAAAGTAGTTTTCCAAGCAATACTTTTGTATGGATGCCAGGTATGGGGTATGCACAGTGTCATATTGAAAAGTTGCAAGTTGCACAGAACAAAATTCTCAAAATGATGCTTAATCTTTCCTGGCATCACTCAACACTGAACCTCCACAAAAGAGCGAATGTTGAATTGATATCCGAGAGAATTCAAAAACTAATAGGACATGGCCTGGCTGACCAGCACTTTCGTCATTTTGATAATAAATAATTTATACACATAAATTCGTTACCTTAAACTGTTTAAAAATATACTTTATTTATATATTATTATATACTTACTTATTTTTTGGACATATTTACTTATTTATTTTAATGCACTCATTTTTTTATTAATTTATTTATTTATTCATTTATTTTTTCTTTGTTAATTTATTTGCTTATACCCTTAGTGCTTGCGTTTTTTTCTTTAATCGCATATTGTTTTATTTATATACATATATATCTGTTGACTTAAAGTGAAATAAATGTATATATATTGATAACCATAAATAAAACTACTTATTTCCACTCTAGTCATTGATATATTTTAAGAGAGTACTGTATCTATTATTATATTATATAATTATTTATTTTTTACTCTTTTTTTTGTTCTTTATGTGAAGGTTTTTGCTCGAAATTTTCCTTCGTAATGTCTTACTTTGTTCCTAAATACGCAAGTTGATTATGGTTACAAAAAATGTTTCAGCAGTAAGGTATAAATATATCGAATCTCTGAACTGTGAAATGTGTGATAACTCCCATATTGTAAAATTTATTTTCGAAATAAAAAGTTTCTATCTATGTTACTTTAAAAGAATTTTCTAACAAAATTGATCAGTTAACCACATCTCAACACTTTAAGATTGTTCAACTGTTCTATAACAACAATTCTGTATTTCGTTGTTTTCGGGAAGATCACAGTGGTAGTGGTGACAAAGACTCGGATCTATAAAAACAATACCATTGACAGACCTTAGGGCTTTTCTCTGGTTCCCGTTGGTGCGTTTCGCATTAGGACTGGCACCTACACTCATATAAGCTTTAATTTTCCTTGAAATAGAGATCATGGACAGGGAACAATTCACGCAGCTCGGATAGTGGACCAGCAGGAAGTTCATGCTGATTTTTCAAAAGTAATGCAAGATACAAAATCTTTAAACAATAAAACTAAGCTTGGGTTTCATGTTGTTTTTTTTTTAACTTCCCATCAGGAAGTTATTGTAATCGGTCCGATTTTCGAAATTCAAAATTTTTACATTTCTCCACGTTTGGCGGTCCCAGTAGTCGGATTCCATTTTAAGAAAGATGTCTGTGTGTGTGTGTGTACGTACGTACGTTTATGATTCTTTCGTACAGCCTAACTCGAGAACAAATCAAGCTATCGAAGCCAAATCGGTTTCATTCGAAACGTGTGTGCATAAAGATCACCTGAAAAGCTTTTGGTTGAATTTCACAGGGTGGTTTGAATTTTATGACGAAAAAACTGTCAAAAAAATGGACTTCTTCAATTAAAATCAATTTAGTTTTCCAATAAAAAAAGTTCAAAATTAATTTAATTTATAGTTTATAGCTACCTTATCAGATAAGAAAATATGCATAAATATATACAGAGCCGTTCATAAGTTTCCGGACAAATTCATATAAAAATGTTTTTTTGTTAAATTTTAATCCCAAAAGTTTCATCAATATTATGTTTATTTAGCCAATTGATTAAACTAAGTAAGTTACTAACTATAGAGACTACCAAAAAGACTAAAACAGTATTTAGTTGAGGCCATTTCATACATTGATGTGCCCACTTCTCTATTTCCTGATCCAAATTTCCACGGAAATTCTTTGAAAAATGTTTCAGAAATGTGAATCCTGTAAGTCTTTCCCATTTTTTAAGACTCAGAGTGACGTCTGCAACACTGACACATGAAAACATCCTTAGAAATTTATGGAGCCACCAGATTTTTTGTTCAAAACCAGCTTGGCTGTAGTTTGACGCTTTTTTTTAGTTATAATAAATATGCTAGCAAAAAGAAACTCATGGCGCAAATTACATGAGGCAATTGAATTCAAAGCAGAAGAATAGAGAGAAACCTAAATGGAAAAAAAACTGCATTACTCGTATATTACAAGGAAGACCATAACATCCGATTTAGTTTGTTGTCCACTGTTGTGGTTTCTTATCATGAACCCAATCCTAGATGCCTTTCCAGAAGATGACACAGAGATAAAAAAATCTCTCGGAATCGGCGTGGAAAATCCTATCAAAATCTGCAAAGAAAACTGGACTGAATGTGATGCTCTTTAAGCCATATATTTACCAGACAAAAAAGATCATTTAATGTGCAATAACCAGCTCGGAAGGAAGATGTGGTGGAAATCTCTGGATTGAAACTATGTACTTTTGAACCTTTTCAAAAAGGACATAAAGTTAATCGCGCCTTAATATTCCGAGCAGTGGTTAATATCTTGATTGATTAAAAATATTTCCAAAAATACATGAAACTGAGATAAGCAGTTGGTCCTCAAACTTTTAAAATATGAATCCATATAAACAGAATTCTTACAAAATGTAATACTTTTGAAACTAAGCTATATAAAATGTCATAATTCTGGCTGTCTGATTTATAACACTTTTTTGTAGAAGTTGAAAAGCAACTGCCAAAAGCAAATACAAATTCAACTTCCAATGTTAAAGTTGTTGTTATGAAATCGATTTTCGCAACTCTAAATTTAAAATATCTTAGCTTCACGTTGAGTTGGATACTCTTAGAGGGATGACTGGATAAGATTACAGACGAAAATGCTTTCATTGAGTCGTTTAATGCAAGCCATGGACAACCAGCCAGCAAAAAGAATTATCTCAAGGTTACACATCCCAAACTGAAGCCTGCAAAATTCGAAATGGAAATGTCATAGTAGAATTGCTGTCAATGCTGAGGCCATGGAAGAACCAACAATGCCATCTACCTGACCTGGACGAAGTACAGATAGCAAGATAGAACTTCTAAGAGCGGCTAAGTTGGGACTATGCACCAACTCATCTGCAATACATGGTCAAAAGAAAGCATGCGAGATGAATGGAATCTGAGTATTGGTTGCCTAATCCTGAAGGAAGGAAGCCATTTATAGAGGTATCAATCTCCTCAAAATTGCATTTAACATCTTTTCCGCCATATGATGTGAACGTATGAAGCAGTTCGTCAACATCCTGATAGGTCCGTATTAATATTAACACAACGGTAGATCTTGGAAAAAACCTAGGAGCGCCAAGTCAGTACGCACCACGTTTTCATCAATTTCAAGGTTGGTTTTGGTGTCTGTTTCGTCCACAGAGACGAGATTTATGAAGTCATGTCTAGGTTTGGCATCCCTGCCAAGCTCGTACTTTTGTGCAGGATGGCGATGGAGGTCGGCAAAGACGTCACCGACCCACTTGATGTCAAACAACGTTTTAGACAAGGTGATGCACTGTCATGCGTTTGTTTCAGAACGTTACCATAGACAGCTATAACTTTGAGGTAATTAGGGTTTTGTTTATCTTGGCTCCGCTGTAAAAACAAATAATAACACCAGCGCTGAGATCAAATGAAGAATACCTCTGGTAAAGAAAGCTAAGCCCTTTTTCGAAGAACTGAAGCATCGCCCTATAAGACCCATATCATCCCCGTCCTACTATATGGTGCAGAAGCATGTACACTTTCAAAAGCGGATGAAGGCCCCTTAGGTTGTTTCGAGAGAAAAGTGTAATCTTTTGTCCCATCTGCATTGACTGTAAGTGGAGGAGAAGATTCAACAACGAACTGTATGCTAGGAGTTGTACAGCGACATCGACTTAGCCAAAAGGATAAAATACCATGCCACGTGGACTTTAACGCCACCTCAAGTTAGTGATAAAATGATTAATGAAAAAAAAAAACCAGCTATCATTTAAAAAAAAACGGTAAAATTTATTTTAAATTATATTAAGTTATTTCTGCAGTAAAACTAAAAATCTAATTTTCTTTTAGTAGAAATGTAACTCAGTCTGAAAAAAAGTATTTCCAAATTGAAATGTTTTCATAATCCGAATTGAATTTCATAGTGTAGGCAAATAAAACAACACCTATTTCTTTTGTGTCTTGAGATGGGAAGTTCATGGTATGGGCAGGCCTACTCGCACCCAAACCAATTTTTTAAGTCAAAAGTCAGAGGGCTGAGTTGGATCACCTTCTAATTAAATTTAATCTGGATTTATTGCACACACCAAACTGCAATAATTTTTTTTTCATCTCCTTCGCTATTCATAAATTATTGCGCTACCTTTTAAATATCGAATTCAAAAGGGAATCATATGTTTACAAGTTATTCATAAATAAAGAGCTTAATAAATTATATATTAATGGGGCCTTTTCAAGTTACGTTTAAATGCTGCGATGCGAGCGAATTTCTTTAAATTGTAAAAAAAATATAATGCTGGAATAATTATTGCTTTCATTAATATGTTTGCCACGTTCTCAGCAAACCAAAATCAAATCTGTGCACCATGTGCCTTCTGCAGGCTCCGCACATAAAAAAGTGTAAAATTATTTCCCAAAAACATCTTAAATGGATGAATTTTTCTTCCACAACAATAGAGACCACATGTCGAATTCATTAAACGGCTGTTGTTTTACCCCTAAAAAGAAAAACAACCAAAAAGGTTCCGAAAGGGTCTTTACTGCGTTTCCGGTCCTCTTGAAGCTTGTTGGAGATTGTATAAATTTACGTAGAGAATAATTTGGATGTTAATACCCTCCTTATGGAAAATTAACTCCCTGACTTTGAGATCCAACGGGATTGGATCGACTGACAAAGTGGCGAAGCCCCATTGTATTAATTTCCAATTTTTCTTTTCCCAGTTCCGTGACCAATGAACCTTTTTCCGCGACGCACATCCATCAAAATTTGCTTTACTGAAAATAGCACCGCGGGTTCAATTCAAGTGCGGTTCGTTGGGACTTTCAAGTCACACCCTTTTCCAAACCGTAGACAGCATACTGAATAAAATCCGCTTATCATATCAACATTATTCGCTTGTGCAAGTTCCTTTCACACTACGTAGGGCAGGGAATCGGATTTAACACCTTGCATGTTATTTCCCTGATTTCGTTTCATCTTTAGTCGGAAACAGCTTTTTGGATAAACCAGTTAAATGTGTAAAGCATTTTCATTGTCTTTCGATATATATATGCACATATACATAAATACATTTGTGGATACATAAATCCGGAATAATTTTTTTTTCAACTTTAAATGGTTCTTGTTGTGCGGATCCCCTTAAGGTTCGGCCTTGTTGTGGGAAACAAACTAAGAGCAGCATTAAAATGCAGGAAGCTAAAAAAAAGGAAAATACCTTTGTGGACGAGCTTCTTTTTGAAATATCTCCGAAGAGTGTATTATGGGATTTTTATTTACTCAGAAGTGTATCTTTCTTCTTTTCGTTTACTTCTTAGTAACTACGCCTCCAGCTTTACCCTGCAAGTGTCTGCTGTCTTCGGTGGGCTTTTCCGGTTGCCCTGAGTGTGAACTCTGAATTTCCGAAAGAAGAGAACTGAAAGACGGCTATTTATTTGCCTGGAAAAGTATCCTTTTTTTTTGGTGGAGCATGAAAAAGCGAACAAACATATTTTCGCATCGCGCTTTTTATTGCTTAAGGATTTTTTTTCTGTACTTCTTGAGGTTTTTTCCACTTTCTACGGTTGCAAGGTTTTGCAAGGATTTGAGTTTTCTTTTCACACCGAAAAGGAATAGAATTAAGTTGTTAGAATGAGCATTTGAAAAATGACAAAGGCTTGGGGGAGTGTTTGTTGTAAGGCTGCTTATGATAACGGTAAGGCAAAAGTCACTAAAATTTTAGTTGGTTGAAGTTCAACATAAAAACAACGTAAATCCATAATGTGCTTATGAATGTTATACAGAGTGAAAACGAAAACGTTTCCAAGTGAATTTGAAGTCACCTTTTGCTATGCACTCAATGGATTTCGGAGCCAATGTGTTGCTACAATTAGGAGCTGAGTGGATATGACTTGCATACATAATTCAAGGTTATATTTAAAACAGTCAAAATTTATCTAACACAGGGCACGACTTTCTACTGGAATTTCTTTAGGAATTCAGCACGTTACCCTCAGACAAAATCACTTTTCGTGTCTTGAGTATGATACTTCATTAGGTGTTATATCACCGATTCTTTTGAAGGCCTGCTGCTGTTTTTATAAGTTTCACGTGAAAAGGTTGCTAAGTCCATTAAGAATCATCAATCAGCTGTAATTGCAACCCCAACAATAAGACATATGCTGAAGGTAAGCCTCTAAACGAGCCGTCACGCACAGATAAGTTTTTATTTTTTTATGTCGTTTTCTTTTTCTAGCATTAAGAAGGAGACTTGGATTGCATAGAACTCTTCTAATATCAAACTGTTACTACTCGCAGAAGTAATCAGATTCAAATTGTCAACAAAGCATACCTACATAGTTAAGTCAAAAACTGTGCCGAATTGTCAAAAAGTTCTAAGTTCTAAGGTAATCGACAACATGGAACAAATGAAACTGATCAGAGTTTACTTTAAAAATAACTTCGAGACACTTTTTCTAACGAGCGTTTCTTGGACCAGTGGAAATTCGACTTATCGTTTGAATCGGGGACGAGGATCTACTGCCATAACCCATCGATCGAAATTTCAAGACATCTTGAACCTATCATCCAGCAGAAGCTTTCGATAATCGTTTCGACACTTATCAGTATCAATGCTCTAAACATAAACTAAACAAACGAAAAAGCTAACGAACTAGCTTGGAAAGGAGCAGTAAATAGAGACCAGAACCCTGTAAGGGAAATATGTAAGGTGTCCCGCTGACAGCTTTTAAAAGGTCTTTAAATCAATGGACTATATAGAAATTATAAAATCACTAGCTCAACCTCACAACGTGCAAAACGGCAAAATCTTTAATAGATAAACCGAGAATCAATGTAGCTAAATGAGGCTTGTACTCAAGCAAGATGAATCAACGGTTAATGGTGGGACTGGTTACAGGGCACATAAATCCTTAATAACTTATATAGACTCGGGCGAAAAGAAACTTCGAAATGTAAAAGCAATGGGGAAGAAGTGGAAGCTGTGGAGCACTTCCTTTGCGACTACCCAGCAATAGCGAAACAGCAACATAAATACTGGCACCAGATGTCCCGATGATAATTATCAAGCCGATCCATAAAATCCCTTGACATCACCCGCTCACTGCAACCCCGACTTAACCAAAATCTTCTTCTTTCATATAATAGGGGAACGCAACGGGCACAATCAAAGGCGTAGGTGAAAAACAAATAAAGCTCACCCTAACCAACCAACCAACCCACCAAGAGAACTTAAGGAACGAACAATTTTAAGTGCACTGCTGACTTTAGGTCTGTAACCGGTTTTTATAGTTAAAAATCCATAATGGCAATCCAGATGCGATTATGGCCTTAACTTAAGCCTTGGATTTATCTGCAAGCATGGGCACTTACGTTATTACAGAGAATGATTTTGTAGCTGCTGCTGAAGTCAGCTCAGTGGCTTAAGCTACTTTAAATTTTCACATTTGTTGAATATACTATATTTTTAAGTCTTAACCTAAACCGCTTAGCGGAGAAGCAACATTAATGAAGGGTGTCAACAATTTAGAATAAGGGGCGTTCATCTGTATTTTTTTTAGCAATGGAGTTATTCTAACTGCTTTGTTCTGAATCATAGCTATGAATATTCTGACCTTTAAGAGTGGGGTACATTTCATCCCATCGTACGTAATCCTGTTACGCCTTAGTAATTTGTGACGAATCAATATGTATTTAACTGAAAATCAGTTTTCATTATTCATAGATTTTCCAAAATAATGCCTTCACATGTAATGTCCATTTTTATGTGTGGATAAATGTTGAACGTTTTCCTAACCGACATTTTAAGTCTTGAAAATTATCAATAAAAGTGTGTCTTATGCTCGCCTGATTTAAAATAAAGAATCAATTTGCCAGGGAAATATTTCTCAATGCTCTCTTCCCCTATTTTAATACACAATACAGCTACGAAATGTCCTTTACATTTAAAATTCAACACACCACTTGAATATCAACACAAACCCAAAGAGCGTGGTCCATGAAAAAGGGACCTTCTCGTGAAGAACTACCTAAAAAAGTATATCTTAAACTTAATTTTTTTCCAATAACCCTCATCCGGAAGGAACTTTGAAAGAAAAACAAACCAAAAGGACTTCACCGAGGGCGGCTTTTCAATGGTTGTGCTTTGAATTTTCACTAGAGCTAAGGCATTTAAGGGATTTGCCTGAAAAGTGAAAAAAAAGAAACTTTAAGAAACAATACTCTTTGCCAGTGGATACATTTTGATAATACAATTCAATTTACAATTCTAAATTGAATTACGCTGAAGGCAACAAACTAATTGGGTAATCCAATGATTTTTTTTTTTTTAAATATTGCTTCGATCACTAATAGAAAGTTAAACTAGAATTTAAGTTTAAAGCTACACAAAATCATTTGGAATTGAATTTCTTTTTCTTTTCGCCGGCAAGCTGGGAACGAGCGATGATGTCGATATTATCTGCGACTTGAACAATAGAGTAAATTCTGTGTCGACACCTGTACTATCTGCTCCAAGACAAGATGCATATCTTCATTAACGAAGTCGACGAATATGTTGGTCGGTGTCGACTTGGTTCTCGTGGATCCTTGCCAGAATTTGGCGTAGAGTGAAAATTTGATCTATCGTTGATTAGCTGTGACAGAAGCCACACTGGTGTTGTTCGAGAAAAAAGGCTTAAGACTAGGTGAATAGGATAGAACGTTAACCGTAAAGTACTGCTCAATAATGTGAAATCCAGATAATGATGTCTGCTCTGTTGGAACTGAAAACATTAAGAGGCATTTTGCTAGGCTTCTTATGTACTTATAAACTTTATTGCGGTATTGATATGCGATCCCAAATCGTACTTTACCTTTCGTTTTGGTATTCGACAAACTAAAATAAATCTATTTTAATACTAAGCATCCTTAAGTACACTTAAATAAAAGCTTTGTATACTCGATACACTCATTAAAACCTTATGATTCTATGAAATTAGAAATAAACATCTATTTCAAACAAAAAAAATACTATTTGAACTATTTGAAGACTATTAATCGTTAATAATCCTCTCAATAAACCTACATGTAAGGGTTTTATTATACCTCACTAAGTACTTTTTATATTTTACACACGCCTAATTTGAATCTACAAAAACTGCTTTAAATATGCTCTGAATGTTTCGCCTCCAATTACCAATTACTATTACTACTAATTACTAGCGGTCAAATTTAACCTTACCCTATGCTGAGTCCCTGGGCATAGTGGTATTCTAGGCAATGAAAGAGCCAGAATAGGGGTGACCTTGCCACTGGCAATAAATTAGGAGACCCAATACCCCTCAATTCAAGCAATAAACACTATGCTAAATACAGATACCATTAATATCACCAATTGGAGATGAGTGGAACTAGACACCTGTAGGACTTCGAGGTAAATTTGGCCTCTCATTAATCCAAATAATACAAGTTCACTCCTTAGCCTTAACAGAAATATAATGAGTAAGGTCGTAGGAATTATCACAAGTCACTGTATCATGGGCTCACATGCGTTAAGAATGGGAGCCCCCCATAACGACTTTTGCAGGAGCTGCAGAAACGAGAAAGAAGAAGAAAACGTACTACACTACCTAGGCACCTGTCCCGCCCTCGCAAAAACGAGGAAAAGCACGCTAGGATGCTACTCATTCGGCAACCTAGAAGATATGTCAGATAAAAAGATTCAGAACATAGCAAAATTCATAAAGAAAACAAACTGGTTATAACCAGTAATAAAGCGTACAACCTCTACAGAGACCGCTTGGATATCAATCAGGTATTTCTAAGGTTTCAGTTAGTCCCCTGGCCAATGGGAAATCGGTGTATCCGGTGTACCGGTAAGTGATAACACAATGGATTCAAACAGGATCTAAGTGGGTCACAACTGTTTCAGATGTGACAATCACATTCACCTACCTACCTACCTACTTATTTGAACCAAAATATTTTATCTTCGAATTATTTTTATAGTTGGTGCAGGAAACTCTTGTTTTTGTTTGATTGGATTCATATTTTTTTTTTAAAAAGGAAGAACTTTTATTACTCAACTTGTCCTCATTTACACCCACATGCTTCAAAAAGAAATTATACAAATATATTAAGATATATATATATGTATGTACATATTTATTTATATATATATATATATATATATATTCATGTATTTTAAATATTCTGTTTAATCATTACATTAGTATTTATAATAATGTATATTCGCATACATTATAAAATTAAGAAAACTGTTAATGAAATTAAATCCAGTTTCAAAGCTATAATTTATGTTGCAATAATATTGATTTACATTCTGTTTCATAAGGATTGATGGGTACTCGTATGTTATGTTCATGTTATTATCTTGATATACATATAATAATTGAATAGTCTTGAATCAACTGTTAAGCGATATCCTTCAGCAAAATATACAACAATGTCTAAGTAACAAGTATGGACAATGATTCTGAAAAAATTCAAGCAGAAGAATAATGTATCAGTTTATTCAAAGAAGTTTTTTTTTTAAATTCATGGCGTTCTTATTTTTGTTTAACACTAGTATTAGTGTCGATTTCGAACATTTTTTTATATTTAATTTAATTTTAATGTATTTATTTCATCTATAAGTACAAAATACTTCCTTAGACTAACATACATTGTTACATGTTGAGGAATAACAAAGTACTGGCTTCTACGTCTAAGTGAACGGTTTAGATTATAAGCATTAAATAAAGCTGCTAGAGGGGACAATCAATATGACATCCCTCGCCAGCGCGATTGAAAAATAAACTCTTCTTATATGAAGGGGCTTTAGAGCTATAAGAGCACATCGGGCTGAGTAAGATGGTAAGGGCAAAGTCCACTGTAGCCTGCTAAGAGCGCGGCGCGTAAATCTTTTTTGAACTTTCTCAGTACGTTGCATACTGTTTTTATAAAATGGGGACCAAACTACGGAACAATATTCGAGAATAGGTCTCACTAAAGCAATGAAAAGTGATTTCAGCGTATATGGACAACGAAAGTCAGTAGAATTCCTGAATATAAAACCAAGCATGGAATTAGCTTTTGAGATGATATAGTCCAAGTGCATTACACCCAAGTCCTTTTGGTTAAAATCTCTTTTAAGTGGAATACATCCCATTTGATAACAAAAGAAAACAGGACAACGGATTCTAGTGAATTAGTGAATTATAGTGCAATTGGTTTATATCACACCATTTGGATATGTTATTTTTATATGTCTGCAATGCAAAACAATCATCCAAAGAACAGACAGAATTAAATATTTTGACATCATCTGCAAACATCAAACATTCAGACGATTTAACATTTAGAGGTTAGTCGTTGATGAAAAGAAGTGGCCCAAGGTGACGACCTTGAGGTACACCAAAATGATTATATATTCTTTGAGATAAAGTGGTACCAATTTTAATAAATTGAAGTCGATTTGTTAAATAACTTCTTAGCAACGCTTATAGAGTGGAATGAATCCCAAGATAATGCAGTTTTTTTTATTAAAATTGAGTGGTTCACCCTGTCAAATGCTTTGGAGGAATCTATGAATATAATATCAACCTGTTTTCTACTCTCCATATTATTTACACAATAGTTAGCAAATAGTGTACAATTTGGAGATGTGGATCTCCCTTTTACAAATCCATGCTGATATACGGAAATATGGTTTCTTATCTCATCGTAGACTTTATTTTTGACAAGAGATCCAAACATTTTCGGAATCAATTTCAATTTGGCATTCGGTCTATAGTTCTCTATAGACTGCTTTGAACCCGATTTGTGAATTGGTGTAATAATTTCTAAAAGATTTTCTTATTTAGAAGACTGTTTACTATTTAAAAATAATGTATGTTACATAAATCTCATTTTACCTGAATTAAGATTAGTTAAAATTTGAGTGTCTCATTGTAACTTTGCACAAATATTTTTATTTTTCTTTGTCTTCTCAAAATGAAGTGTTCCATTTGTTCGGACAAAATTGAAAGAAATTGTGCCACAAAAATATCTTGTTGTAATTGCTTAAGTTTCTATCACTTCGCTTGTGTAAATATTACGGAAAAAGATGCAGACTTCTTTTCTACTAGTGGGAAACCATTTCGTTGCAATAAATGCTATGCGATAAATGATACGCAGATCAATGCGTATGCTTGATGAAAACAAAAATCAATGTCAAAGTGCTAGTAAAGGGGGTCCAACTTCTTCAAACACCAACAATAAATAAAATGACAAATGTAACGATAAACCTCCCAGTGAACCGGAATGCACCCTTCAAATGATTTACCTTAAGCTCTCTTAGCTGAAAGCTTCTGTTTTCTAATTTCACTCAGCGAACTACGAACAGAAAATGTTGAGCTGAAGGCAAAGGTCGAGTCTCTGGAGAGTAAACTCAATTGGCAACAACAACACAATCTAAGGAATAGCATTGAAATGGTTGGCTCACAAAGGAAAACAAATATTTGTCTATTGATGTTCCTGACGCCAAAATAGAGAGTTGCTACGAGAAAAAAAGTACGAGGCAAAGATGGAACAAATAGCTCCTCCAACAAATCAATCAATTATTTGTTTGAAATTCGCTGACCCCACAACAAAGAAACAAATTATGACCGAGAAGAATAAAGATCTGAATGTAACTGGTATAGGCTTAGGTGGCAACAACAATAGATATTCCAGAGGCAGTAGCAAGGGAACCGGCATACTATATATATTAACGATGCACTTACCAAATACACTCAGGCCCTCTTCATGCTGACCCAAGAAGTGAGAAAGTGCAAGAACTTTAAATATGTTTGGTTTAACAATAATCAAAGTTTAGTTAGAAAGGTAGAGGATGGAAGGATCATCTCAATTAGATCTTTTAATGATCTTGCTTTGATTTAATACCTATAATCCATGAATTTTGATAATGATAATGATCTTTCCATTCTTGATTTAAATAGCTTAGGTTGTGACAATGTTTTTTTTTTGATAGTAGTTACTGTAAGAACAAACTTTGTTGTCCATCAGAATGTTAGAAGTTTATAAGAAAACTTTTCATCCCTTGTAGTTCCCCTTAATGCATTTTTAAGTGTCCCAGATATTATATTTGTTTCTGAAATTAGAATTTATTGATTCGAAACAAATTACTACCATTTGCCTGGTTTTAAGTTTTTTGCGAACCCGAATGAAAATTATGCTTCAGGAGGTGTTGGCTGCTTTATTGAATATGAGTATATGGCAAGCGAAGTAAAGTTTCCGTAGTCCTGATGTTCTAAAGATTTCTATTAACATTATGCATGTTAAATATGTGTTCTTATGTGTCTATAGACTATATAAGTTCAACGTTGTTGCGTTCATGGAGGAATTTTCATGTCTCTTAGATAACATTAATGATAAAAACGTAATAACCTTGGGCGATTTTGTGAAATCGTATCCAACTATTTGACATCTCATGGTTTATTTTGTTTCATAAACGAACCTACTAGGTTAACTTCAGAAAGTTGCTTGAATCATATTTATGGCCGTTTTGCCATTTTTCCCCTAAACTTTTGCCAGAAGTGCATATTTGATTTGAAAGTCTCTTATCACTCAATGACAGGGCTGTTGGTAAACAGGGATTTTAGCGAAAATGCAAGTAATAAAAATCAGTCATTCAGCTAAAAAATAATCTTTTGAATGTGAATTGGGAGGATGTGTATATGGAAAATGATGCTTCTGAATCGTATAGACTTTTGATTGAGTATCTAACTAAACATATATCCAATTGCTCCTCGACTGAGCCGTTAAAAAAATCTAACAAAAGACTCAAACCTTGGATCACGAGACATCTTATTAACAGGATAAATGAAAAAATAAGCTAAGGATTAAGTGTTCTTTACATCCTTACAAACTAACTTTAAAAATAAGGTGTAAAAAGTTTTGCACTCAGCTTAAAAAAGTCATACCCATCTACCGAGATAATTATTATCTAAATCAGCTTTCTTTTGCTTAAGGTAACCTGAAAAGTGAATGGAAGGTGGTAAACTAAAAAAGGGCTCCTCAAATAAAATACCTACTGCTATTGATCAAAATGATTCTGTTGTAAAGGTAATCTTGTCATTGCTAACAAGTAATTTGCTTCAGTAGCTAGCAGTTCAACATGTCAACTTTTCCAAACTCGTTATAATTGGTGTCCGTTTGCTGTTAACCTTCTTGAACCAGGCAAAAAGTTTTGCTTAAGAGCCTATAACCGCTTTTGAGATTTTAATTAATTTTTCGAATAGAATTTTAAAACAAATTGGTTACTACGTAGTTGACGTTTTAGCAGTTATTTTTAACCGCAATATAGTTTTGGGTGCTTTTCCAGATAAACTTAACTGCAATGACATGTTTCCATTATTCAAATAAGGTTCGAAAGAAAATATGAGCAATTATAGACCTATCTCTTTACTTTCTGTGCTAAGTAAAGTTTTTGAAAAAATTATAAAAAAGAGAATAGTATCGTTTTTAAATAAATCTAAGTTTTTCAGCTCAGCGCAATTTGGTTATCAGCAGGGAAAGTCTACTGAGGACGCACTTTAAAACCTTTGCTCTCATATTTTTTCTAGCCTTGATGCGAAAAAGTTCACTGCGGGTCTATTTGTAGATAGAACGAAAGCTTTTGATGTGGTTAACCATGCAATCATTTTGAGAGAAATTGAAAAAGCGGGTTTTCGTGGGTTTATGCTTGATTAGTTAAGGTCCTACCTCTCTAAAAGATCTCAAAGAGTAAAAACTGGAGATACGAGAAGAGACATTCTTTTCATTGAATTGCGAGTGCCGCAGCGTTCTATGTTGAGACCTATTTTGGTTCCCATTTATATTAATTCAAAGATACAAACTTGCTGGTTGCAGTTGTACTACAAATTTTTCAAACTCTACCTATTGTAGTAGTTTAGTTTGCTGCGATAACTGCTTTCCAATTGGGAGAGTCTATGAGCTCAAATATTTCGGACTAACTACTGATAACAGGATGAGCTTTTCTAACTATACTGAGTTGTTAAGGAGATACCTCCGCTGTACTCTCCGGAAATTTTTTCATTTAAAAAATGTTAGCTTAACTGAACTACTAAGTGTTATCTATTATGATATCTTCCAATCAAAGCTACAATATGGTATCACGTGGTGGGGAGGTGCATATATGAACATAATTATGCCTCTTATAGTCCTGCAAAAGAATGTTCTAAGAATAATATGTCGTAAACATCGTCGTCAAACTAGTTATCCTTTGCTTCGTGATATGAATGTTCTTCCCTTTCGTCATTTATATTGTTTTAAAGTCCTCGAAACGTTCTTCAATAGATCGGGATACCTCAACTGGAGGTTAATTGAAGATTGCCCAATATGCCCAATTTTCGCACTACTGCATTTCGTAATATTTACCTCTCTTCTTTAATAATCTTCCACCTTCAATCAAAGCTTTGACAATTTCTGGAGGGTTTGTAAATTGTTTCAATTTTAAAACTTTTTCTCTAACATTCAGTTAATTGAAAATTAATAGAGTATTTTAAGGTTTTGCTTATTTTCTTTCTTCTTTTTTTAAATATTTTTATCTTTTTTTTTTTGGTGTTTTTAATTTTATTCCATTTTCTTTCAAATTAACTTGAATTTTTATTGTTTTGTGTAAAGTTAATAAGGGTCACCCCACCCTTATTTTTTTTATACTTTAAGCTTAGGCTATTGAAGTGGTATTTGACACTATTTCTATACTTTATGTATTTCAAATATTAAATTTCACCTAAATTTTCTTATTTCTTCTTAAACTATGTAAAATACAATTGTAAAAAGAACTGAATTTTTATGGAAAAAATTGTATTGAATTGAAATTTTATTAGAGTGCAATCTCTAGGGCCTAATAAGAATTGATACATATTAATAGAAATATTATAAAGAAGTAAAATAAGTAGGTCTCGATCACTTTCTAAGATATATTTAGGTAAGAGAGAAGTAAAGGAGTAGTTAATTCTAAACTATAAACGACTATTTAGCGACTGACGGCCCGACTTTATCTGATAACCGAGCTTTGAAGATCTAGTTCAGGTATAATTTTTGCATATAAATGTGGGATGTGGGATGCGCAACTAAGTTAATATGACACTACAGACGAACAGCACCTTGAACAACGCTAGACATAAAACAAGATGAGGCTAACAATACGATACACGAACAAACTGACGAGCAACGAGACATACCAAACAGACATATGTTAAATAATAGAACAAATATTTATGTACTCCTTAAGGCGACTATAAACTTAAGAAAAAAAACCAACATCGGTGGGAAAAATTCTGACTTTTGAACGTGCTATTTTCGATTTGGTGGTTATAAGGAGTTCTTAGAAGGTGTTTCCGTTCAAACATTTGGCTAATGTTTTTCCAAATTGGAAGAGTCTAATTGGCTAAAGAGGAAAATTAGAAGAGGCTTATGAAGAGAAGCCGGCTGACTGGATTATATATAGGGGCCGGATGAGGCAATATTATGGCTAACCGTTTTAAGGCGTTTTCTATTTCTCTTCTCATTACAAATATGTCCCTTATTTTATTACCAAGATTTAATGCATAATACGGAAAACAATAGTTTTCTGATCCGGGCCTGGAATAATATATTTTATTTTAACCATTTTCAATGTTTTTAAATCTTAAGTATCAATTTTCATATTTTTCAAATACATTTCTGTATTAAATCAAGAAAAATTGTTGATGAAGTAATAATAATGTTCTATATATATTTGAAAAAATTATTACCATTTTTACCAGTGAAAATATTTTAATAAACGTAAAAAATAGTTTTACATGTTCTTTTCTTTGTATAATATTATACAAAGAATATTACGCGTTACAATATATAGCATACAGTAAGAAACGCGTTCAAATATCCCAGTACAGTATAGAGTAAATGAGAGGCGCACATGGTCTTTCCTTATTATTGCTCCGTATATATAATTGAATTAAGATTTATAATTTCCCATAAAGTAAGGATCGTAATGGTAAAGAAAAATCGCAACCAAATGAAGAACCTAAACGAAATAATAAATTAGCTATCATATATCGACCAGTTCATCTTCGGATAAAGAATAATTATTTTCTTTATATTTTAAATATAATAAACAAGTAATGAAAATGTCTCTTTACTGGACTTATTATTAATGGCAAAATTTTGTGAATAATTTTCTAAGTTATAATACTTGCGATACACGATTTATTTGTCCTTTTTAAATTAGAAGCTGCACAAGTCTGCGGTTAATTTTCTTTTTTTCACTTCTTTGAGGCTTATGTTATGTTTTTGATCATTTGGATTTAAAAATTCCAATAACCTAATGTAATAAGAATTATGAAATAAGTTTGAATAGATAATGAATGAATGGCTCATATGAGATATTTAAACTGAATCGAAGAATATTAAAATTTAAACTGTGAGATAGGTTTGTGCAAAAGTTTAATGAAATTATTTTTTAAAATAATTTAAAATTCTTACAATAATCTAAACTTATAAGCAGATAATAATAGAATTAATTCAATTATTTAAAATGTTTATTTGGGAGTATGATATTTATTGGAAAATATATCATATAATCGGATATAATTGATGAAGAACTCTTGATTATAACAAACATTTTATTCTGCGATTTTGTACAATTTAATATAAGTGGAATAAAAAATGATTATAATCATACTTTTCACTGACGAGCATCTTACTAGGGGCTAATTGTGTTTAATGGGCGTATATTTAATTTAATGTATGGACCTGACTACGATTTCTATTCCGGGCCGGAGAATTTTACTTAAAATGGGCCATATCCGCTAAAGCATATGGCCGTATTTCAAAATCCGGAGTACAAATTTGGGCCATATTTCACCCATAGTCTAAATGCTTCTCGGGCGGTTGCGTAGCGGATTTGTTCACTGGAAATGAATGAAACCGCTTACAGCTGTTCCCAAGAAAGCCAGCATCGGATGCTCAGCTGTGTGCAAATATAGAGGAAGCATTTGGTCATATAGAAGTACACACCCATTTAAGAGGAATAAACACTTTAAGTATATGAAATAATTTTATCATAATGAACTGGAGGTCCAACAGGAAGAACTAAAGAATACCAAGCGGTACAATAAAGCAATAGAAAAGTTAAGAGAGAGTCTCTTACTCCACGAAAATAATTTTTTTCAAAGCAAGGCCGGAAATCGCTGACATTCCATATAAAAGCATAATGGCATCCACTAAGATGGAAAGCATCTACGTGCTGAATTTTTAAGTTATCGACCCATATATGTTGTTGATGTAACAGTGAATTTCAAACTAATTCATTCTATGCCTCCTCGTATAACATTCAAACTTCATTCAAGCCCCTTCATTCAAGCACTTATTTTGACAATTGTGGGACTGCAAATCTCTTTCTTGCTTCCAGCGAAAATGCTGTGAACATATATTTGTATTTAATTTTTGTATTTATTGAATTCAAATTGCTTTTCACATTAAGATAAATCTTATAATCTAGCGAAAGCCTTAAAATTAGTTTTACAAATTGTTTATACTATCATAAGAAAAATAAGATAAGAGTTTTAAGAGAGAGAGTATTGAAATTCGGTTCAAAATTTAATTTAAATATAATTTTTTTAAAGAGAAAAGAAAAAAGTAATAATAACTAGTTTTATTTTTGTTCGTTATCTATTATACTATCTGGCCAAGTACCTTGTAAGCAAAAACCTAAAACGTTTTTTGTTTCTGACTCCTCTCAGTTCACGGGGTAGGGAGTTCCATAGGCGAGTAGCATGAACGAAGAACTGTCGCTCGGAATTAAGACATGAATATGTTGGTGGAATCAAAGCGAAAGTCCTTTGTGACCGAGGAAAAACAAGTCTGTTATAGAGATAATCAGGTTGATTTGTCAGTATGATATCGTGCAAACATGTTAAGGCTCGAAGTGCTAGCAAGTTATCGAACGTACAGCCGACAATGCGTTTGGAAAAAACGGCCACATGATCGTCCCGACGGAGGCCATATATATAACGAGCGATGTTATTATATGCAGCATTAAGCTTCCTTTTACAAATACAGTCAACTTTTCCATAAATCTCGCACCCATACAGTAAATTTGGAGGGAGGAGTGTTTTCGCCAGCGTTGTCCTTACAGCTGTAGGAGTAAACGCCTGAGTTGACCAGAGCAATCAAAGACTTCCATAGACCTTGCCAATAGCCGCGTTGATATGGTTAGTCCAGGTTATTGAGCTGTTTAAAATTAATCCAAGATTTCTTGCAGTATCTACAAAGGGGACAATTTATGAATTTAGATTTGTTGGCAGCAGTGAAGTCAAGTCCTGTGTCTTCCTGCAAATTACGAGAGCTTTCGAGTTTACTGGGTTCAGATACAGAAAGTTACGTTGAGCCAAGAGACGGATATTTTCCAACTCATCGTTTATCTGCGTAATGACTTGGACTAAGCAATTAACGTTACCACTCAGAGTTAACTGGACATCATCGGCATACATGTGTATAAGACACCGTTGGACAATTTTAGGCAGATCATTAATATATAATGAAAAAAGGACAGGTCCAAGAATTGATCCTTGAGGGACTCCACTTGATACTTTGAGAAATCTTGAATGTTTGCTATTGACCACAACACATTGCTGCCTATCGACTAAATAGGAACGCATCAGCTTTGCAGATTCTCTTGAGAAATGGTACATGTTCTGGAGTTTTCGGCACAGAAGAACATGGTTGACGGTGTCAAATGCTTTCGAAAAGTCTAGGAGGATATAAAATGTAACATATCCATGGACTTTCTAATATCATCAACTACTGACAACAATACTGTTTTGCAGCTGTGTTTGGGACGGAAAACCGGATTGATAAATGCTAAGAAACTTGTTCGTGGACAAATGGGCTTGGACTTGCTTTAACAGCACCTTTTCAAACACCTTGCTCAAGAAGGGAAGAATCGCAATTGATCTATAGTCATCGCTTTCTTTTTTCGGGATTGGAATGACTTAAGCCCTTTTCCACTCACTTGGGTAAACAGAAGTGGTTATAATACTATTGAAAATATGGTTTATGGAAGGAAGAACCGTCGATGCCGGTTCCATTCGACTTAATCGACAGAACCGCTTCAGCAACTTCTTTATCATTAACACATATGAAAACAAATGACTTATTTGGGACGGCACTGTCTGACGGCTCAAATGTATTATTCGCGGAATCGGTGGTGAAAGAAGATGGTATGGTAATAAATTTGGCGTTAAGGAAATCACAGTCGATTGTATCAGCTATTCTTGGAATCTACTTTCCAGCCCCAAGCTCCTTAATAATTTTCCATCTGTTTTTTGTCGAAAAACGTTGACATAATCTATTCCCATAGTAAAAAGTTTTTGCAGATCTTAAAGCTTCCACCACATAGTTCCGCAAACGGCAAACGGCGTCTCCAAACACTATAAGCTGCATTACGTTCCAACATCATCTTATTGATTTCGTAACTAAGCCAAGGTGGCGATGCTCTACCGACAACTTTTGTTTGAAGTGGGACATTTTTATCGAACAAGTATCTAATCTGCTCTTCAAAAAACGAAACTTTGTCATTAACCGAAAGCTTGTACCTCACATATCTTGTACAGCATACCGAGTAAATATTTAAATGCGCTGTTACCGAAGCAAAAATATTTTCCAAATCTTTGAAAGCAAATATTTGTGTGTGAAACAAAATTAATTATATGTAAGTCCATGCACTTATATTTTTTTAGGCAATAAATAACAATAAATTACGTTTTCTCACAGGCAGTGAGAAACAGTAGCGACAAGCCTGCTGTTTTCCTTGTAGATACTCAGATTGAATATGTTAACGCAGTGGTTTACCTCGGTGTGAAAATGAGTACAAGTCTGTCCTGTTGTGGTCATATAAATTACTTGGTCTCACGTATATATGGTGGTCTGCGTAAGCTCTGGATATCTGCGAACTTCACGCTACAGGAAACGTGGCTCTAACTAGTCAAAGCACTAGGACCCAATAATATTTTACTTTGAAGAGTTTTTTTTTTGAATTTGGACTCTATCGCAGCGTTAAGTTGAAGTTGCACATTGAAGTTGTACATTTACGGCTTGCGAAAATACGATAATATTTCATATATAATACAAGCATTGACTGCTCATAGGCACAGTATTCAAAGTGGCGTTACTGAATATTCCTGTATAAATTGATTCCCACCAGAAAACAGTCATATCTTTACAAAAAATTGCAATGTTATGTGATATTAGAGATACAAACTCACTGTTCGACACACATGAAACTATTAATCAATTGGAAAAAAAGATTTCCAACAGATTTAAGCTATCCCCCTAGTTCTTTCATCCTATATCCAACATCATATATGTATGTTATGCCGCACTATAATTTTTTTAACGCGACTGCAAAAAACAACATTTAATATTTCACTTTTTATTCTTTTTGTTGAATTCGCAAATGATATTCTTTTCCTCAACAGCTTATTTCGAAACTCAAGAAATTAATTTTCCCGGACTAGCAATCAAAATTATTTCCCCCGTTGATTCAGAATAGAAGGGAAATAGTTTTCTCGAAAAAAAAACTCCATTGGAATATATATTATTGGGCTGAATATGTTCTCGCTTAAATTGGTCACTTTTATTGAGTCGATATGCGACCCACATTCTTTTTATATTGCTTTCCGTAAGCGCAACTACGATCCATATGAACCAGTTACCCATTGGATTATTATTATTTGTATTTGTATTTATTAAAAATGAATATTTCAACATTAAAGCTAATCTTATAAGTAGTGAAGGTTTTTAGGTAATAATTGACAGATATTTAAAACAGATTACATAATTCAATTCAGTTTTTGATAATAAGTCTAAAGGAAAAAAAAAGAAAAATTTAAGTGAAAATTAATTGCATGAGGAGAATAAGATCAATTTATTTTTTTTTTAATTTACTATATCATTGAATAAATGTTCGAAGAGGAGGGTCTTCAAACTGTTTGCGCTTCTGATTCTTCTAAGTTCTTCTTTCAGATACCAAACAATTATATCTTGCCTGAATTAATGCAAACGATCTCTGAGACCTCCAAAATTAAGTCTGTGACATAGATATTCAGGCTGCCCCGTTTAAATAATTATGTTCAGCAGGATAAATGAACGGAACTCCAGAAGTTTGCTTTATGTAAGGCCCGTGATCGGCTTAGAGTGAGCTGATATATGGTCATGGTATCGGATAAAAAAAATATGTCTCACAAAATTGTTGTGAATGACATTTAATTTTCTATTTGTCTCATAGTCCAATTCGCTAACCTCTTCGCATCCATAAAGCAGGATAGGAAATAGCAACGGTATGAAATATTGAGTGGTCCATAATAAACGAAGGCCACTATATAATTTCCCTACGGTAGCCACTACACGATCGGTCCATGTAAGTGTGTTCTTAAAAAGCGTACTTAAGTCACTGGCTGTGCAGACGAACTCTAAGGTTTCTTGATCGAGTATGATTGATGGGAAGTAAAATTTGTCAAGTCTTCTTTTAGGAATGCAGAGCGCTTTAGATTTCATTGGGTTTAGAGATAAGTTGTGCTTTGTGTTCCAGTTCTGAATTCTATTTAGATCTGCATTTATGTCACCATTCGCACTCTCGATGTAAGGGAGCGGACATGTCAGGTATAGACATCGTCAGCATACATGTGCACAGTACAATGCTTGGCTAATCGATGAATTTCATTAACATATAGACAAAAAAGTAGAGGGCCAAAAATGGACCCTTGTGAAACTCCCTTAACGAATTCCAGGAACGAAGACATTCTGCCTCCAACCATCACACATTGCATTCGACCAGTCAAGTAGGAGCGTAAAATTTTAGTGTTCGTTAGTTTATTGCATAGAAGTGCATGGTCTACAGTATCGAACGCTTAAGAAAAAAATCAGTAGGGTTAAAAATGTTGGACAATTCAAATCCAGACCTCTTCGGATGTCATCGACCACGAACAGGAGTGCTGTTTTGCAACTTCTGTTCGCAAAAATGGCAATTTAGAAATTGGTCTGTGTTCAGGATTAGCCCTACTCTGCGGCTTCGGGATTGGAATTATTTGGGCTTTGGGAGTTTGGAAAGTATGAGTAATGAAATGGAGGATGCCAGTTTCCGTAGTTTCCGCCAATCATGACGCACGTTCAGCTTTTTCACCGGTTGTATGCAGTATTACGTTTCCCAAATAGCTCGTGTAAATTCCTATCAAACCAAGAGTGAAAACGGTTGTTTATTTGTAAGCATTTCAAAGAGACATTTCAGAGACTTAAATTTTACTTCAAGAAAGTCAATCGGTAGGTTAACAGAGCTCATGAAGTATATTTCATGCCAGCCTGAATTGACGACATCAGAGCGAAGATTATCATAATTTATGTTTTTGAAGTCCCTGAAACAAAATGCAGTTTCCTCAGAGTTCGTGCGGGTATTGTACGTCAAAAAGATTACGTCGTGTTTCGAGAAGCCGGGTATCCTTACCTTCTCGACCAACAGTGAATTGTTTACTCCTCCAATTTGTCAGCGCGCCGAGACAAGGAAGTGATCACGGAGTAAAGTTTTTTCACGTGTTCTGTGAATTGTTTAGAAATGCAAATTGATTAAAAATGCAAATTCATGCTACTGAATTTAGTTTTGTATAAAGTCTACCAAGCCATACTACTGGCATTAGCAAATATGTAGCAATTAATTTGTACACGCTCTCTCTAACTGAATGCTTAATTTCATAGCAATGGAGAATCGTAGGGACTTAAGAAAAAAATCGTAGTTAGCTTAAAGACTCAATCTCAGTCATACGGACGAGAGATATAGTAATAATAAATGTAAAAAAAAAACAAAAGGTCTCATTTAAATTCGAATTTCCATAGTTCACTTTAACTGGACTTCTGTTGGGGAGAATGTGCAGGGAGATATGTTTGGTGTTGTTTGTCTAATTCAAAAATTAATTTTTTTTTTTAAATTATATGTTTATTATTACCCAAATTAAATTTTCGATAAACTTAACAATCACTTACCTAACATATGGAATAGTAATAAGTATACGAACGTTTATCACATTAATATCCACATATTTTTCTGGTGGAATAGAAGTGTCCAGATAACTTACATATATTGCACCAAAAGATCAAATTAAGCCCTTTTGTACTTCAAAACTTGATATCAAATAGTTTTTGTAAACGAATTGACGAATTGCAATAGTTGAATCTTTTATGTATAATTTTTCAAATTGAAGGAAATTATTTTGATTTCTTCACAATCTTTTTAAATAATTTATTTAATGAATAAAAAAAAATTAAGGTTACTTACCAAAACATAAACGGCAAATGGCATAACTACAACGGCAACTAGTAGATCTGCTATCGCCAGCGATACAATAAAATAGTTGGTCACTGTTTGAAGCGAACGTTCGCGACATACTGATAATATAACTAAAACATTACCAAATAATGTTAAGAACGGGAACAAAATCAATATTAGCGCCCAATAATTGTGGTCAACTGCAACGGTATAAGAAATGGTAAAATGTTAATATTAAAAAAATATATATAAATATGTTAAGATATAATTTCTTTTTTTATTATTAAGATATTATATACTATATATTTTTTTTATTAAAATATACACAACACAGCACAAAACAAAAATTAATGTGTGAGTTTTTTAAGATTAAAATGAAAATATGTAGTAAGAGTAACGCAAGAGCGTCGGGTAGAAACACCATATCTTGAAACTAGCAGCGATGAAAAGGAATCAAAACTTTTAAGGATTGATTTATCACTAAAAAAGTTTGACTCATGAATTCACTTAATGACTTCAACTTCAAAATACGACATCACCATTCATTTTGAAGTCATTGATTAGGAATTCATTAAAACGAAATCACTCAAATCATTTTGAAGTCATTGCATTTCTAAAAGTTTGCTTTTTTAATTGAATAACCTTGAGAAAAGACGCATGTTTTTTGTTGATGTTTTATGTTTCAATTAATTGAAAGACAATGTTTTACCACTTGCCTGGTCTCAAGTTCAATGGTCCACAAAGATATTTTAGAAATATACCAAACACTATTTTCTATGTCTCACTGTAGTACCAACTATAAGCGCTTATCTCCTTTCAATAATATAATACTCTTTTACAAAAAGTTTATCACTTACGTAACTTTTTTCAAAAAAAAAATAAATTCTTTAAAATGCATTCTATTTGCATGTAATCCGTAATGTACATGCGCAGACGCTAGTTAATGAGCATTCTAAAGAAGTACACACTCATTACATCATATTTAAATTGGTATCGTTATGGTCTTTATATTCCTCAAATTTAAGGATAAATAAAACAAATTAGTTTACCGACCACAGATTGTTCTGCATTAAATGCGCAGCAGTTAAGACCTTTTATAATTTCTCTCAGTTTCAAATATTTCTTGGTGTCGCTATCTATCTATGTTGTTCATGAATTCAGGACAGGTGTTCTCGATAACAATTTTTATGTTATCAAATTCGTTAATGATATTTAACAGGACTAATGCAAGCACCTCTGAAGGAAGCAAATAACAATTACCTGTCCAGTTTTGGATATGTTCAACCAAGTACCAACAATTAAAATAGACATATCAGTGAAAATATAGATATATATCGAATATCTAGCGTTGCTTTTGGTTTTAATTAATTTTTTTCTTACAACGGTAAAAAATATTTTAGAAGCAAATCAAATAATATAACGCGGTACTAATTTTTATAATGCTAATTTTCTTCGCTTATTTCAAAGCAACACAATTGCATTCCAAAGACTTTAAAATTATTTCAATGACTTCAAAATAACTTTCAATGTTTTATAAATGAAAAATGACTTCAATGATTTCACAAAGAGTTGAGTGACTTCCCTAAACTGAATTCAAAATGAATGGTGATTTCATATTTTGAAGATATATTATGACGTTGAATTCTATAATTAAAGTCAGAACGAAAAATGTTTCCATCTGACTTCAATGACTACCATATAAAATTATTGTATTATTTTATATCACTGGAAACTAAAAGACGTGAAGAAAATAATTTTTTTTACGCTAAGCCCACTTACCCCTTCTCCCTTCTTCCCATGTCTCCTACGGTACCACCATCTTGATATTTCAATACAATTATTGCACCTAGTCGATAGACCAATCAGTCGTTAAAACGTATCTTATAATATACATAAATGTGTATATTTATATCTATCTAGCTGGTTCAAAAGGTTTTACTTTTCTTAATCTCCTAGTTAGATTTCAAGTACTTAAGAGTTTCTGGGCTGACGTGTTTGAGAAATCTAAGGTCATATCGGTTAGCATCTTTTTTGTCTTCATCTTCGATCATTTCATTTACTATATTCCGTAGTACTTTGTTTTAAAATGTTTATATGGTTTATACTGGTTTCACAATTTGTTTATAAAGCAGTAATTTGCTGTGATTGGACAAACAAGAGCATTTTCCCATAGATATTTGGCTGTGCTTGTTTAGTCTATTTCATTATCATTTATGAATACTGGGATATGCTGAACACTTAAGCAGGAAGTAAATCGACCGACTTTAGGTCGTTTAATTTAATTTGCCTTCTTCTGTAGCTTTTTCATTGCTTCTTCGACGGTTTCTCCCACAGCAAGGACAGCTGGTAAATAAGAGATGTAATATAGGAGTCAGCACACTGCCTTGTGGTACACGTGCTTTTATTTCTCTTAATGAGGAGTAGTCATCTCCTAGTTTGATTTTAAAGAATCGCTGCTTTATATAGGATTCTAAAATTTCTGAGTTTCGCTTCGGCAGGTGCTTTTGCAATTTATGGATCAGTCCTTTGTGCCATACTTTCTCGGAAGCTTGTACTATATTGAGGAACATAGTAGAGCATACCTATTTTTCTTCTAATGCTTTTTTGAATCTTTTCGAAAAGCTTTGATAGCATAGGCGGTATCGATAGGCGGCGATCGGAGGTAACATAACTAGGTGGTTTGCCTGGTTTAGGTATCATAATAACCTCCGCGACTTTCCACATGCAGGTAGGTGTTTGTTCCTAAATGCAGCATTTATGATCTGTGCTAATTTCTTTGGGCCTTTCATTGGGAACTGATTTAGAACTTCACGTGATATTAAATCGAATTCCGGCACTTTTTCAGTATTGATGCCTTTTTTATTTCTTTCGGTTTCATAGGTCTCTCTTCCTCGCACAACTCTTTCTAGAAATAAACTGTAAGTGTCTGAACAACCTCTTCTAACTGATCTTCTAGTTTCTGTCTGAAGTATTTCCAATCAGCCAGTTTATTATCTTATTTTGAGCTCTTTTCTTTGATGGTGATTTCATCTCCTAAGGCAAAGGTATTGTGTAATGATCCGATTCAAGAGCTGGCCCATCTTCTTCTTTTATAGTATTTGATGAGATATTCTTTAAAATAAAAACGTCGACAAGATATTTGCCGCTTATTTCTTTTTTTACTTTATATAGTTCTCTTCCTCTCGTATTTGTCAATTTAGATCTTCAATAATATGTTTTTAGGATTGAAATCTCTGCCCGCGATAAATCTATTGCGAAAAAGCGAAACATGCGGAAGAGGCCAAGGAGGTCATGCTTCTTGAGGTTATAACTGGGAGAACAGTAGATTGATGCAACTGATATTATTTGTCCACTTTTGTTTTTATATTAATAGATATTATTAGATATTCTTTGTATAGCACAGGATTGGATCGTATTCTTTACTATGACTGCAGCCCCGCATTTTGCCGAGTTATGGGGGTATGTGGAGTGTGTAATTCATACCCTTGCAGTTTAAAGTTTGTTTCGAGTCTAAAGTGCGTCTCTGACACAAGACATATATCTTTTTGATTCCTGCCAAAACATAACTTGTAATTAGTAACGGACCGAATAATCGGTTTCGGTTTCGGCTAGATTCGTCCAAAAAATTTGTTTCGGTCACTTTTTCGGTTTCGGCAAAAAATCGGCCGAAACTTCGGTGGCGCTGAAGCTTAGTCTTCCACAAGGCACACAGCAATTTGGCCCATTGTGATACCGCCAGGGTTATGTGAATTAATGTATCTACCGATATTGGGGAGTAAGTGAGTATTGAGAGGTGTTGCTCCCGGGCGGTGAAGAAGGAGAAAGTGGAAAGAACTAGTTTGCTTCTAAAAAGAGGGTCTTTTGGGTTTGCTTTCGGAAGTTGGGACAAAACTGTGAAGAAATGAGAACATAGTTTTCTATGTCTTGATATTGCTATGGCCGAACATTCAATGAGCAGATTTAGTTGCTTTGTGGTTCTCTGTTTATTAAAGAAGATCCAGGTTTGTTTGGTGATATTGCAAGATGGTTGATGTTATTGTGCTTAGTTTGACCGCAGCTACTGGTTTGTCAATATATTGTGAGGTGCATCTGTGCGGGAGCATTGTACCGTTACAGGTAAGCTCATATGCTCTGTAGTCTCTGTGAATTTTTTTATGTCCTGGAATCCCTTAAAAAAGTCCGCTTTCTCCTTAAAGGCAACTCGGCGTTCCTTGACAAGCTTAGATGTAGATTTTATGGCAGCTTGGCTGTTTGTTGAAGTGAATATTTCCAGAAATGTTACTATACAACAGCGATTTTGCGATCGTGGTAAAACGTGGAAGGAGAGTTCTGGACTAAGATTACTCAAAAAGATAAACTTTCACTTTTCGTTCGAGTTCTGACCCATCGGTTGTTATCGTGATGGAACCGGCCGATATCGGAAAATTTGTTTTTGAGAGTATAAAGTCCATAATTGTTGGAAGAGAAATCTACTCCAAAGTTTGAGGACTGATCAAAATCAACTCTGGTGCATGGTAAGATTACATTGAGTCTTACCAACTCAAACTTTGTTGTTTGACTAGCACGGTCAACTTCGCGTGAGTTCTAGGTCCGAGAGTCGTATTTTTGAATTTGTTATTTTTTTCTCGTGCTTCTATGGAAAGGTAAGAGCTTGCGTGATGTGTCAGGTCACTTCGGACGAGATAACTTTCTGTATGTGTTAAAATACACTAAATTTATATAATAACAATTATAATACAGAATCAATTCCAGTTTGTCTAAATAAGGTTCGGTTTCGGGTTCGGCCGAAATTTTGACCTAGTCTTTTTTGAGCAGCCTTTCTCTCAAGCAACGCAATTCTTTCTTGTATAACTTTATTAGACTTAGGTCTTAGAACCATAATGATAAATTTATGATCTTTGGGTAATTCTGTTAGTATTTTCGGTTGCAAGTCCTTAATGTCTTTACTTGCGTCTTTTTCTTAATTTGTTTGTGGTTTGATTTGTTTATATTATCTTTCTTTTGCAAGCTGAATCTGTTTAGCAACCAGACAGCCTCCTAAGTTGACTGAATGCTTTTCGTTGCAATCGGCGCATTTTGCTCGTTCATCTTTTTTGCTCATACAATCTTTAGAATGGTGATTTTCTGCACACTTCACGCATCTAGGTTTAGAGTTGCAGTATTTGTGTGTATGTCCATACTTTTGGCAATTCTTGGACTGTGGGACTAATTTTGATTTCCTTATGGCATGAATCTTCACTTTCATTCCAAGGATATCTTTGATTTCACATATCTTTTTAATATTTTCGTCGTGCTCGATGCTAAGCATTGGAAGCGGTACTTTGCTTTTAAATTTTAGCAAATTGACTGCTTTTAATATCTTATTTTTTAATTTCGACTTTTTAGAGCAGAAACTATACTGAATGGTGAGCATGAGAAGTGAAGTCAAGAAAATAAAAAAAAGAAATTTGACTGAGATAACAGTCGAGTGCCGATAATGCCATAAGAACAGAAGGCGATTATTGAAGTTATGAACAGCGAAGAGATTTCCTAATCGAACGAATTTTTACTACATTATAAAGAGTTTCAAACACTGAAATCAAAAGCGAGGGCGAAGAAAATACTACAGAACATGACAGTGTTGTTAGTTAATTGTCAAAAAATGCATTGTTCTTATTAACTTTTTAACCGAGAACTAGACACTTTTCATGATTTGCCATTCCACTGCCAATGGTCGTTTTTTAGGAAAACAAGAGAGTATTACAGGATAAGGGAAGGAATGTGTGGTTCTAATCTATAGGGATTTGAAACAGACTAGAAAACAAAATACATATAGTCGGTAGGAAATCAGCCGATATAACACCATCATGAAAAAATATCAGGACTGACAGCCACTCCTCGGTCGAGATCTTTTACTTTGCTACAACTTATATTAATACTGTTGTTTTTAGTTAAAATGAAATTGTCTAGTTAGCGTCTGTTGGTTCCCAACATAACCAACAGAATTTAGTCCACCAAACCAACACATCGGAGTTTCAAACCACTACAAAGAAAAAATTCGATTCATCCTCGAATCCTTCTGCTCGCTCTTAGTTAAATTAATTTTAAATGTAGTCATCACTCGTTAGTTGGTCTTCTTTGAATATATGCAAGGCTTATATAAAGATATCCTAATTCATCACACAAACCGTATCGAAAGGGAGGCAGATAGCCAGATATTGATTCCTCAAACTAGCATCTTGCTTATTTTTATTGTTTAAAATGTTCATGTAATTTACCACCGAAATATCAATGCTCCAACTTCCGTCTAATGCACTCATATCTTCCCACACTTGCCGAACTTAAAACCACACACCTGGTGCAATGCACTCATATCCGCCACATGCATTCGTAGGTTCCCACACTTGCCTTACACCTGTAGCAACAATGGTATGACCGATGCAACTCTAAGCATCTAAGAAACGTTCTCACAAACTCAAGCTGTTGATTAGACACTTAATCCAACTGATTGTGACCGTATAAGTAATTGTAAATTAGATATTAAGTTTAGTTCTCTTCGGCATGTGTCAATGTGATGTCAATGTGATGTGTCAATTTGGCTTATTTGAATTTGCATTTCTGTGAATCGTCTTAGTAAATCAATTTAATTTCTAAACATCGACTTCGCTTCAAGCTAATTAACATTTTCTATTTGCTATTATTTTGTTTTATTCTTGGTCTTATATTTTTAACAAGCATTGTTTTTTTTAATTCTCTAGAATACAAACAAAGCAAAAATTAAAGTCCTTAATGGATAAAGTATTCACATGCAGCTTTCATAGACATTTCTAATTGTACACAACTAGATCCCAAAAAAAAGCATTCATAGGAGTATGTGCAATCTAGTACAGCCCGAAGGAGAGAAGAAGAAGGTCAACATCAACAAAGACTCCAAAATCAATCAGAAGGAAGATGTGGGATAAAACGTGGACTAGTCAAGCGGTTACAATCAAACCTACATTTTATCTAGTTCGGGTGATTTATGGAATGTCTATGAATTTGTGATGTTCTTGTACGACAAACGCTTATATAATATATGTTAATATTTTTAAAATCGATCATTCAGGCAGCACTGTGCATAAAAAAACCTATTGAAGGACATCCAGCTATGCGCATAAAACCAGCTTGTTGGAAAACATAGCAGATAGTATCACTTTGACTTGTAGATTTATAGTGTTTACTGCAATAAAAAACATCAATATGGAACAACAATACCGTTTTGTATTGTAAATCATATACGACTGGCATATAGACGTTAAATTGATGTCAAACAAGAAAAGGGCAGGGCAGGTAGTATTTATAAAATACAAGCCTGTTGGAAAAAAAATATATGTGCCCTGAACACTTGCTATGCGCACAACATGCAGATTCGAAAACGATTAATTGTGACATTTCTGCATCGTTTGAAACCTTTAAAAAAGACTGTAACGAATAAATGGATATGCAGTCGTGGCGGAGTTATTAGGAACGATTAAAAGAAATCAAAAAAATTGGAATTACAATAAAATGAAAATGGCACCCGATATGAGGGATCCGTTATTTTGTTGGTCTTGTATGCTCTGTTTTGTTACAACTTTTCAAAATGGCATTGCATTCAGTTTGATATAATTATTTCCTTATGAGTTTTTAAAGTGTAAGGATTGTTTGGCGACCTAATTAAAATTAAAAAATGGATAGTTAAAATAAAAAAACAATATAATAAACATATAGAATATCAAAAATTAATAAAAATAATAATAAACAATAAAAAAAAGAAAAAAAAATATAAGACTGTGTTCAAAATTTATTTATTGATTGAACAAAAAATAAGCAAATATAAAAGCTGCATGCCACATTTGCGGGAAGTCATTAGAAAAATGAGTTATATATCAATAAGTTTTCGATTTAAAAAAAAAGCAAAGGTTGAATTTCTAAAGAACAATGGCCTTAAATACAGTAAGCAACAATGGGTAACATCACATTACAAAAAAAAGTCTTGTCTTATTATATTTTCACTTGGATATTGCTGTCTAGATACACAGACTAGATTGACGCCATGTTCGCTTGGCAGCGCACTAAGGAAGGGTGCTGCTGTTAATCTTGTTTTTTCTCAGAATTGGTGGCAGCTCACTGGCAATTTCCTCTTCAGGTGTCAAATTCTGTATTTTACTACGCATATTTTCTTCAAATAACAAATAATCGTCCAGTAAAATTTGCAAGATGACGTCCGGCGATATTACATACGTTAGCAAATTTTATGCCTTGTAATTTATGAAAAAGTTCCTGAAACCGAGCTGAGGATTGGCTCCAAATGAAGGATCTCAAAGTATATTAAGTCTTGAACCCGATAGATATCCTTTACCCCGCACGGGAGAACTCTTTCGTTGCAGAATATGGTGAAAAGTGACGATGTATTGGCCTTCCGGGATGTCGTATAGGGCGATTTTTTACGTTGCAGGTCTATACAGGTTGCGAAAAAAGGTTAGAGCGAGAAGGTTACGTCGCGTCGGTACACAAACTATATGGAGGTCTATACAGGTTGCGAAAAAAGGTTAGAGCGAGAAGGTTACGTCGCGTCGGTACACAAACTATATGGAAGGGGGTCTATTAACTTTGTTTTGGCGGCAGTCGGGAAAAAACGGCAAAGCAAATAAATCAAATAAGGCTTTTTTTTAAGTGGAAATCCCATTCTCTAATTTAATGTCAGACTAAAGTTGTTTTAGTTAATGAATTTTGATGAAAAGATTTTCAAGTAAAAAGTTTTGAAAAAATAAATTAATTAACATCAATTGCCAAGGACATTGTGTAGGAAACTTGTTTCAATTTTACAAGTCAAATCGTTAACGCAAAATAATGGCAAACTTAAACTACACTCGGAAAGAATTGAAAAATTTCTTGACACGACTGCTGTCGTAAACGGTCATTCATTGACATGTGTAAGTGAGATAGAAATAGGTGCCGTTATAACAACAACGTCTACTCATATCGCTCAATCGAAAGGCAAAAACAATGAGAAAATGTAAAGTCTTCTGTCTTCTGAAAGTGCCTGTTAAAAATAACTGCCGCCCATCGTCACCTACAACCTTAATAATATAAATATTGGCGATAAGCCTGAGTAAGTCGGTCGAGATATTATTTTATTAACCTTTCCGCTAGATGGCATTCGCACAAAATCTATCAAGATGGGTGCGCTGGTAAAACGAGAATACTTGATTGCTCCTCCGGCATGTGGGCTGATGTAATTACTCTCCTGCTTACTATCCATGTGACTCACCTGTCATATGACACAAAACTAGGGGCTGAACGGTTGAACTATATTTATGTGAATCATTGCAACTGACACCCCTTCGACTGAAATGATGTTCGTTCAATTGTGCTAGTGCAGCTTCTCTCATCATCTAAGAACTTCAGACACTTTTTCATTGCCAACGGCTGAAGTCAGAAAAAACTTCTTTTTTCGGCAGAATTATAAATGTCAATCGAGAAAGATAAGGAAATAACTCGCCTAATGCCAGAGGCAACTCATTTCTCAATTGGTGTATTTAGTGCAATGCTGAGTATGAAAGTTGCAAGTCTTCCGTCTTTCAAAACAACGACTCTTATCTTGATACTATAGCATAAATTTTGACAAACATTTGAGACAGACGAACATAGTGTATACCTACGTAGTGATTTTATATAATTTAATTGAATTTAAATAATTTAAGGAAGTTGAATAGTCGTCGAACGAGAATAGTTGTGTTGTGTAAAACGGTTACAGTTGTGAACAGAATTTTTATCATTTTTTCCTTTTGTTAATTAAAAACTCAGAAATAAAAAGGGACCAAATGGCATAACCATTTTTTAATCCTTCAGATCTCATTTTTTTCGAAGTGAACTTTGTCCGATTATTCGTTGCAATTTGTGAAATTCATGACGGATAAAAGTTATCGAGTTACAAAGTAAAACAAAAAGCTTGTCAATAGAGACCTGCTCAAATGGGTAGAGATAAAGTATAATCCGAAATAATCAATTAGGGGGATATGTAAACATACATGCCAGGTCGACGCTGAGAAACAATGAGCTGGTTTTTGTTTAGCTGACTTGCAAATTGGGTTAAATCGGTTTGGGTAAAATCGCCCTTTACAAGATAATCGAATTTGCATTAAAAAAACTATTATTACACATCCTGACGACTTCATTGGGTAAAAATCGGGAGATTGAAGGTCTTCACATTGCTCTTTTAGTATGAATTAAATTAAGTAAGCGTTATTGTGAAGTTTAACATTGACTATCTGAAACGAAAACCATTTTTTCGAGGCAATTATCTAGGGCCACTAAGGATACGAGAAACAATTGTCGAAATTTTACAAGGTAATCAACAAAAAAAAATATCAAAAAAACAGAAATCTAGAATTTAAAAATATCGCCAGCAAAAATTAAGAATTAAAAATATATCGAAAACAAAAATCTAGAATGTCATTTCATTTTCATTTTATAGACATTTTATAGACAAAGGTTACAATTCGCTCGCAAGTAAACATAAGCTGATTTTAAAACAAACTTTCAATTTTCTTAAACGTTTAATACTAAGTCCCGAATTCGACTCTCTTTACAATTTGGTTTTTATATTCTTTATGCCTTGGTTTGAGTTGCGAAAGAGACCTTACTCAGCATTGACAGCATTTCATGTTGATGACCGGCAACTACCAAACAAGCGGTTTCGTTTTCCGCTCAATTCAGAGGTTGTATTCGTAACTCGCGCGTCTCAATTGTCTCAAAAATCAATATTTATGAAAGATTTGGTTTTTCTCTAAAGAAGAATTAGTAGCAATAAATATGAATCCATGCATTTACCGTCTTTTTGGTCATGTGCTTGGCAAGTCACACTGAGTTTTCCCAGAACTCAAAACAAAGTTGAGTTGTAGTTGGAAGGCCCAACATTGCCCTTCATAAATTGATTGAAATTTTGGCAAATGCGTCAATTCACATTAATTGCCTGGTGCAAGAAATTCAGACGGGCGAAAGAATTTACATAAGTAGGGAACTTTTATAGAAAGAAAATTTTGAAGGTGTTAAATGCTACGTTGACTAACTTAAAAGCCTTGCATAAAATTAATATTTGTGAAGTGACGGTACTTTAGGATTATTTCATACGTATAAAATATGTTGATGTTTAAAGACACAATATAATTTTAAAATAATTGCTTACTTTGTTTAGTGGTATTTTCTGTTTAATTTTGAGGTTGTTAATTTGTTTTTGTTAAGTTTTGATATTTTGCTCCTATTTTGCCAAAAAGAATAAATTATTTGAGGAACAGAAGACAATATGTGTTTTGTTCTTGTTTAAACTCTCAAAAATTTAACAAAAGAACTCGAAAATTTACTTTTCATATTTTGATATTTTTCTATATTTTTCTTTTCTTTTGTTTTTTGCACATTCTAGATTCTAGATATTTTCATTCTTGATTTTTTTTTCAAGATCCTCGTTTAAGATGACATACATTTGATGCAAGAATATTATATGTATATATAAATATTTAAGTGTATATTATATATATTTACGTTTTCACAGTCTTAAATCTCTTTTCTTTAATTTTTTATTGTTTTTTTTTTTATAAATAAAGGGTGATTTTTAAGTTATTATCTTTTTGGCAACACTGTCTTAAACAGCTGACGCACGTTTCGTCTTTTGTTTCAATGTCAAACATCTTAAGTTTGGTCTATAATTTAACCATGAATCGTCTTACAAACGAACAACGCTTGCAAATTATTGAATTTTATAATCAAAATACGTGCTCTGTTAAGAAAGTTCATCGCGCGCTTCTTCCATTTTATGGTCAGTTTAATCGACCCACTGAAGCGGCTATGGTGACTAAATTTCGCACCAAATTTACATTGTTGGACATTAAACCACCAACACGCTTACGTAGAGGGCGAACTGAAGAAAATATCGCAGCTGTCTCGGCCAGTGTTAATGCTGACCATCAATTATCGATTCGTCGCCGTTCGCAGCAATTGGGCCTCTGTTACTCAAGAACGTGGAAAATTTTGCGGAAGGATTTAGGTGTGATGCCTTTCAAAATACAGCTGGTGCAAGAATTGAAGCCGAACGACCTACCGCAACGTAAAATTTTTGGTGAATGGGCTCTTGGAAAGTAGGCCGAAGATCCACTTTTTTACCGAAAAATTGTGTTCAGCGGCGAAGCTCAGCACAGTCTTCGCAGTATAGGACATATTACAGTAAGCTGAATCACACTCTAGCTGAAAAAACCTACTTTTTAAACTGCAACTCTATAGAAAAAATCAACATCATTTTTAAAATCAGGGGAGAGCTACTGAGTCTGAATTTCATTCCACACCGCCCAGAGCTACCTATTTTGTGCAAACTTTGCAATATGGAGACACGACAGGATATATATCACTTCCCTGCAAGATTCGAGTGAGATTCTTCAATTTGTATATTTTGGAAAAAGGTGAAGCAATTCAAATCTTAAATTCGAGTTCGAGAGTGGGACTTACTTTACAACTACTGCAGAAATGCACTGCGTTATAGAAAATGTTTAGTTGACGAAGCCTTTTAATGTTGTATATATATATATATATAAATATATCTTTTTGCTTTTCTTTTTCTAAAAAAACAAAAAATAAAAATTACTTGTCAATCTGGTAGACGGCCGTAGGCCAATCCATAATAGACTTAGAACATTTAATGTAATGAATTTAAAATGAAAATAATAGTCATACAAAACTAAAACTAATTATAAAAATTAAAAAAAAGTTCAGAGGTTTGTTTTCGGTCTTAACAGATTTGGTCTAGTATTGTTATTCTGTAAAAAAAAGGTGATGCGACAACGCTTTTAACCATTTGTGTGTGCATGTTCAAATTTTCACAAGTGGGTTGGATCTACATTTTATCACCGACTCCAAACGGCAGCAGAACCTTTTCCTAAAATTTTTACTCATCGGAAGATTGTCAGTCACTCACGAGACGTGGGCCGTGCAAAATGTCAAATCTTACCCGGATTTGAACCTGGGTCCTCACTGAACCACTATTATGGTTGGAAGTTCAAATCACGTCGGGGAAACAATTTATTTTTCTTTATTGTTTTGATTCAACAATCAATAAAGAATGTTCCAAGAAATGAGTGGGTAACAACAGTCGCCACTCTAACCTGGAGAAGAAACGAGGAAAGCATCGCCTGTCTCAAAAGCAACTGCGTCTACGTCGCAAGGAACGGGGAAAAGGAGGAAAAGGGTTTCAAAACCGACTCCGAACCCCGTAAAGCGCCCATCCCTATCGGCTTCAGTTGAAAAGCTGCCGAAGGAAGCGGGGAAATTGGCGCCAATGGTATCAGCAATATCAGCAGCCACAATTCAACAACAAAGAAGCAAACCCAAATACAATATGATTTCCCTTACATCTCCGACGGCGGCGAGGGCCGTTACAGCAGAAAAAGCAGTTGCTAGAGCAGCAGCAACAACAACCGTCGCCTGTTAAACAAATACAGCAAGTGCTTAGGCAGCAACAAGAACTACATCAACCAGAACTGCAGCTTAACCAACAGCAAGAAAAAGTAAGTTGCCTAAACAGTAGCAATAACAACAGCGGCAGAAACAGCAGCAACAAAAACAACAGCAGCAGAAACAGCAACATCAACAATAAAAGCAGCAGAAACAGCAAAAGCAGACGACAGTGAGGACAGTGAGGACAAAGGTGCCCCCAATAAATACGTACAAGCTCGAGCTGAAGGACACAATCACATTATGTTAGTCGGACATTGGCAATAATTTGTATTAATTGATAAAGTAATGACAGACATGCTATCCACCGGTTCTCAGTGGAAGATCATAAGAAAATCAAAACTTTATTGGAGAAAACGGAGTTCTTCTCGTTCACACAGAATGTGACCGATTGCAGACAATGCTCCTTAGAGGTCCAGATACGTCCACCGATCCCGAGGAGCTCCTTCAAGAGCTTCAAGCGAAGGAATGTGACGATGTTAAGTTCGTAGGTGTCAAGCCATTCACTACAGCAGAGGCCAGAAGGGAGAATCGGAAACTACCGTACTTCCTGGTTCAGCTAAATCCCAAAAACAAACCGCTCCTTTGTATCATCTTAGAATTCTCACCAGCATACAGTTTGTGTGACGTCTGCTGAGAATTTTAAAATTAACAACGGTCTACGACAGGGTGTAGTTATTTCGCCGATTTTACTGACGATCTTCACAAGCCATCTTGTAGGATCTCTCCGCCACTGCATAGCGTATGCAGATGACTAGATCGCGTACAGGTCAAGTCCGAAGATCGAGGCTTCGAAAAGGTTCAGGGATATTGCGATGACTGGAAGTTGAAGATCAATTTCCAAAAGTGCGAGACCATTCTGTTTAGGACTCCATTGTCTAGGGCCTCTAGAAATATTAGAAAGAAGTGGCGGATGGTCTCTATTGTCGGACAGAGCGAGCAACTGCTGGCGAATCGATGTGTTGTTAGGCCTTTGCCTTGTCAAAGAGACTTTTTCAATGCAGTCAACTCGATGCGAAGGCAAAGGTTATCTGCTACACGGCCTTCATTCGGCCTGTCCTTGCCTATAGATGTCCCGTTTGGTTCAACGTGGGAACAAACTTAATGGATTTTCGAGAGACCATGTCTTGGGGCTTGTCCCCACTTATATAGAACTCTAGAGTCTAAGTACACAAAATTCTATAGTTATGAGGTCCTGCATAACGGGGCCAACCTGATCAGAGTGGATAACTTTCTGATAAAACTTATTCGAAGTCAAATTGAAAGAGCAATGACTTCGAACGACAACTTGATCTCCGGGTTTTTTTTTACCTTAATGATATGCACCAAAAGACAGTGCGCCTTATTCTCCCTGAAGCTTACCTCTATCTCGATGGAAAAGATCTGGTCCAGGAAAGATTACCGGTGCCGTTAATTTTCCACGTTAGTCAAAAAGCTGTGGACGGGCGAGTCAACTACGATCAAGACGTCGCAAGTAGCTCACCGGAGACTCTCTCATTTTTAGTAGGGCGGTTTCAGACCGCGACAGAGCGGATGTTGAAAGGTAAAATAAACAGTTTTGGTGGTTGGACGAAGAATAGAACTCTGTCGTCTTAAGTAATCATAAGTGCCCTTAAGGCAAATGGATAGCATGTTCTGTCAGCCTTGGCCGGCTTATATATGTTTAAGATAAAAAAATTTATGTTTCAATTTTATGAATTTACATTTTTGTGATTTTTTTTTGTTAATAATATTAATATACTTCTTTTATTATTTGAGACGGTGAGGTTTGACAATTTCTATTTTATGTCATACTCTTTATTTCTTTTTACCATTATCTAAAAATTAAATGGAAATCATGCCTTTTGAACCTAAATCATGCCTCAAAACAATTTTTTTTTTAATTTTTTTGACATGATAAAAGAATTAGAAGAGTTAATCTTCCCTGTGGGTTTCTTCATCAGAGTGAATTCAATCTGATAGACGAATACTAAGAAAACATTATAATAAATAATTCGTCTGGCGAAGGAAAAACCTTCTCGCGTTTGTTTAAGCTTCAGACGGATATGACAAATGGCAATGCCATCAAAAAACGATTAACGTCAAAATAGAAAGTAAAATTTTTCATATTACATATTCATTCATCAACCTGTGTTGACACTAACTTATTTTCGGTTCCAGAAATAAATATTAAACGAAAATATAAATATTATTAGAATAAATCAATGTATGGAACTGGGATTCATAGTGGCATTAATCAAATTCATCAGTCATTATCATATTTTGGTATGAACTCAACTATCAATTCAATCAGTTGATGTTGAAGTACATGTGAACTTCAACATCAACTGATTAAATTGATTGTTGAGTTCATTATAAGAGTTTCCTTCCATAGGAAATCAAATATTAAATTTGATAAATGACACTATGAATCTCAGTGCTTACTTTCGGTACTTACCTTCGGTAAAATCAGGACATGTTCCGTTGCCCGTGCAATTAGTTCGATAATCGAATTCAGTGAAATTCATACCGCTACTCATTGTTGTACCCGAAACCGTGCTACCGTTATAATTATAAAAATACTCGCCGAAATCCTCTAATAATAACATAAACGTACTTCCGCCGCCATTCGCGCCTATTTCACCAGCACCACTTACACCGCTTACCGATCCTGACACAACGCCACCATCACCGCCACCCGGATCACCGTCGCTACCTGTCCGATGAAACGACGATGAGGTATTTTCATTGTGACTCAACACCGAGACCGAATCCCCAATACCCGCCGCGATACCATTTGAACCAATAAACCCCGCTGCATAATCCGCTTCACTGTCCACTACCGCTGTTTCCGCGCTATCGATCAAAGCGATGTCCTCGCCATAGCTAGAGCCGCCACCAGTGTCGACTATTCCAATGTCCTGGCCATCTAGAGTTGCAGCATAACTGATATCTGTAGAACTACTGTTGCTGCTGTATGTGCTGTTATTTTCAAATAATCCAGCGAACGTACTCGTGGATGACAGCGTTGACAGCCATGATGACCAGGATGACGATGTTGAGGTTATATTTGTTGTTGTTGTCGGCAACGTTTGGTTTGATGAAGTAAATTCATCGTAGAGGTTGAAGTAGTCTCTTGGGACGGTGGAGGAGGCAGCGTCAGCAGTACCCGCTGTTGTCGTTGTTGTGGCAGTTATGTTCTCATCGTCCGCTTCTATTTCCGCACTGTACAGATTGAACGCCATTTTTGAGTGGTTGTAAGAGGTGTGCGTGTTGTTGATGTCGGTTGGATGAGAGGGTTGTTATTGGTCGTTTTAACTTGATTTTCAATTACCCACTGCTAACGACGTATACTCCTTCTTTGGTGAAAATACACTTTGATTCTGGCAGTTTTTCAGCTTATGCTGGCGTTCCATCCATCAGCAATATATCCATGCACATAGAAATGTGTGGATGAGGATTGGCTGTTCCTTGAATTCTCCTTTGGGACTAAAGTTCGCAAGTGCATTTTTTAAGCTTAGGTCCGAGGCCTGGAAAGGATCACACTGCAAAAGCTAACGATGATGATGCTCGGCGCCAAGGAGGACTTATTGCCATGCTTAATACGAAATCCTTCTAAGAGCACCGTTCTTTAATTTAGCGGCTTTTGTGCGACAGTCCCTTGCGTATCATTGTGGATAAAGTTAAGAACTTCTTAGTTCGGTCGATATCCTTTGTTTTCGTGAATTTCAGTTTGTGTATTGTGTATAAAGTAAATTGAAATCAGCACAACTTATTTCTCAACTGGCTTAGACACGAGAGTAGATAAACCTGGAAAAATATTTGCATCTTCACTTCTTCGTACAGATTTCCGTTGAAGTGGGTCTCACGAACTGCGTCTGTTGCTGAAATGAAATAAAACACAGAAGAACAAATGAATTGAAATTAAAATTAGATTCAACATACAAGAGGAAAGAGTTAGGGGAGCAGAGAAGGCAAAGTCCTTGCACAATAATAAATTAGAGCAGTTGCATTGAAGCACCAACTCAAGGAGCTTGTGGTTCGAAAATTTTCCAGAGACGATCACGATGAGCATTGGACAGGGTTTTCTAATTTCGATTGGAATCCTTGTTGGGTAATTGAGAAAGAGAGAGGGGAAACCCTTTGCTGTTGAGATATATACGGCTAACAGTCTTAAATGCCCGGATGTGTTTAAAATGATTTCTTGCTTTATTCCATAGAGGAGTAAGGAAACGGGTCGGGAAATGATGGCGGAGCTTGTGTTTGATGAAAATAGAAATTAATTTTGTTGAATTCAATTTTCTTTGATTTGACCACAAGGAACGAAATGTAAACAGAGACACAAGTCCCTTTGGAAGTTTGTCCCTTTCGGGAATTTATTTTTCAAGGAGATGCAATAAAGATGAATTGCTGTAGCTTCTGAGTGTTGTTGAATAATTAAATGGTTTTTGATTTCACTAAAAGCGGATTTAACATCCTACGTGCTCGGTAGTCGGCAAGCTCACGAGGCTTTTATCAAATTAAATTTGTCATCTCTTTTAATGAATTAAGCTTGATTTATTTAAAAGCATTCCAAAGTCAGGAAGGAAATCTTATATGTGAACGTTTAACGCACATGTACTTAGACATTGAAGTTTCAAAAATACAACGATGTTGAAATTTTCGAGTTGAAAAAAAAATATGTTGATCGCATTAAGTTATTTCAAGAATGCAGGGGACTCCCCCGACTTCCTTGCCAATCGCGGTGCCGCGATGGTGGCAAACAATTTATTAAGAGTAAGGAAAAGAGATGGCGTCCTCGTGGTGGTCTATAGAACAGCAACTTTCAGACCAGGAGTCATTGGCGAAGCATTCTTGTTCAATGAACGTTGACTTTTATGAAATTAAGTTCGAAAATACATAATTATGATAAAAAAAAGTTCGGAATGAAAACATTTAATAAGGAAAACAAATTTTTTCATTATTTTTTTCATGAAAGTATTTTTTTTTGTGTTGAATAAAATTTACACTTACGGAATAAAAATTGTACGAAAAGAAAAATTTTAATTTTGGTGAACAGAAACAAAATGAATGAAGAATGTTATGTGGATAGATGGGCTTTTAAGATAAAATAAGCTATTTTAAGACAGTTATTAAAGTCTTATATAAAAAAAAAAACTCATTTGAACTTAGTTTTCAAAACTTAGTTCTCTTAGTTTAAAGAAAGCATTGTTATGGATTCAAGGAATTTGTAGGTCAAGTCAAAAGTCATATTCTAATGAGTAATTTGACCTTAGAGCGGACTCAAATGGCCAATAAGCTAGATATAATCATTAAGTTTTATAAGGTAGTTTTAAGCTATTTATCATAGTAAATAAAATTTGCAATAAAAGAAAAAAACTCTTAGGAATCGTAAAAGTTGAAAATTGAAAAAAGGCTTAGAAAAAATCAACAAAGAAAATTTATCTTATTGCCTTTTACAGCTCGGATTAATTTTGAATATTAAAGGGCAAGCATCTTTTCGAATATAAGTTAAAATATCATGACTATCGAATCATGTCCATCAAAATGCTCTTTTTCTCAAATATATCATATATTATTAATATTTATTATTATATTATTAATATATTATATTATTAATATCATCAGTTATCAATTTATCATATTATATTCATTGTATATATTCAATAGTATTCACGTGTTGTGAAAAATAAGGAATTTTGGTCATTTGATGATCTGCCATTTGCTCTGATAGCAGGGTGATCAATCAATCTTCCAAGTATTTCCAAGTATTATTTCAAGTATTTATTAAGTAATGTCGATTAAAATCGATAGCACATAAGTCCATATCAAATTCATCGTCCAAATCGGCCTCCGCCCACGGAACATTTGAAACCACAATAGATCAACATTCCAAGCTACTACACAATCTCTTCATTTTTCTCAAAGTCTTTCTGCTTGCTCTGTGCAACATGCATTTTAAGAGTAATCATAATCTTTTGATAGCGGGCACATTGCAAAAAAAATGGAAGCCATGAAGAATTTTTTTTACTTACTGGTATACTTAATTGCTCCGAATATTATAATAATTTCTTATTATTTTATAAAAAGGTATTATGGGGTTAATGTTTGTTGTAATGTTTCGGAATAAGTTAAGGACAAGACTCAGTTATTTCATAGAAGAAGATTAAGTTCCCGAGATATTTTACAAATCTGAATGGCTGATATCATAAGAACGTAATTTTCTTTTGACTGGTTATGTAAAGTAATGTAAACGTCTTCAGTTTCTGGTGTTTTGTCATTTTGAACTGTCAAGTCAAAATATTTCCTAAAATAAAAAAAAAAAACGTAGAAATACTCAGAAAAGAACAACAATGATTGAAGACAATGGGTAAAGATGCGGTTAGTTAGTTAGAGAGAGTTTTGGCTTTATATTGAATTTGCCCGAAATTCAAGGCTTATGGTTTTAACCTGCAAAATAAATGACCACAAAATTCGATCTAAGAGCACCTGTGCGGTATTCACTGCCGATAATGTTGCAGATACTTCCATCTTTGATTAAAGGAGGGTAATCAAGCTCTCTCCTTTAAAAATAATAAACAGAGATAGCCAACCACTGACTATGTAAATGCACTGCTGCGGGGAATACCAAGCCAAATGGGAGGACGATCACCAAAATTTGGAAGATAAAAGAACGCAGGTCAGAACGTGAAGAAGAAAGATGGGACCTACTGGGACCTACAAGAGTAGGTTAAGAAAGGTGGACGACTCAATCTTTCAGAGACGGAGATGGCGGCGTTGGCCAATTTGAAAAGTAGTTTATCGACGAAACCAGTGCTCAAAATTTTAAAATACGGATTGACCATCGAGGTACACGCGTAAAGAAGTTTCGAATATATCTAATCAGTCAGCGAGTGAAGATCGTATCAGATTGTTAAGCGTTCGAATGCACAATGAAGAAAAATGATTTAACAACGCAAGTTGCCAGGTGGACACTTCTTCTCGAATAGTCCGCCTATTGGTTGGAGCTTCGAGCGGGAAGCAGTATAAGACATGTTGATTTTTTAAGCCTTTATCCTTAAGTTATGTTTCTGCAAAATTATGACGGGCTTTTGAAAAGGCTTTCTGAAGCATAGCAGAGTAACGAGGTCTTAAAAGCAATTTTGGATGCCCTCAAGGATGGTCATTAAAAAGACTTTGTGCCTTATAATGTAACGAACGAATTTGGGTAATCCGAGCAGCTCACGAGAAGGGGCATTTTCACGCCAATAAAATGTATTCCCAATCTTGATCGGCGAATCGAAAGATGCATTTCCAGTTGTATCATATGTATTTTAGCCATTCAGGAGAGTGGGAAATAAGATAGTCGACTAAAACCGATCCCGAAGGGTGATAATTTTTTTTTTTTTTTTTTCAAGACTATTGCAAAGGTCACGACATCAAGCTGCACTTTGTCACCACTGGTATACCACGAGGAAACGAACAAGTCGAGTGTCTTCACTCAACATTCATATCATACTTGACCAAGCTTTCAATGGAAGCTCCCGAGAAATGGTTTCAACACGTAAAGCCGCTGCAGCATCATCGGCCTGGAACTGAGATGAGGACGGGTAAAGATGAACATTTAATGAAAAGAAGTGAAGAAGAAGTTCAAAGCCAGTGAAATGAGTCGAGACTTGAGCAGCGAAATCAAGTTAAAAAATCTATAGTGAGGATGCGAACAAGAGACGGCGACCAGCGACTGTGGGTGACCTCGTGGCTATTGAACAGGTGCAATTTGGAACCGGTTTTAAGATTCATCCGAATTTTTTTGGATCATATCGCGATACATCAGACAAAGGGTTCGAGAAAGTTGGGGAACACGATGGATGGATGGAATTGACTTACACCAGTGTCGACAAAATGAAACTATGTTCAGATGACTTTAACTCCAGTGATGATTTCTATGACTATGACTGCAATCCTGAATCAACAAGTCAACAAAAATCTTAGGCAGACGAGTTAGTTGGATGACTGAGTGTAGTGGTATTTGACAGTCAGCAGACGCTTAGGGTCAGTTTTTGTTAAACCGTAGTTTGCGTTTAATAATTTTTTTGTAAATATATCTTGAATTACTTTAATTAAACTGTTCTTTAAATTTATATTTGGAATTTGGAATTTATCTTTTACATGTATTCAGGGTAGTGCTTTATCCGTTACGCAAAAAAAAACTTTAAGAATCTCATAAATAGAAAAATGTTTAATAAGTAGAATTCGTAGGCTCAAAAACAGTGGCCAACTTTAGGATAATCTTTTGCCATTACAATTGATTCTTACAATGTGTGCGATGAATCCTCATAAAAGACAATTTCCTACAAGAACTAGCATGGAAACACTTAAACACACCCCACAATCATATGATAATATTGTGTTTCGTGCTCTTTTTTTCAAGAAAATACGATAATAGTCAATGTCTTTAGTTGTGACAGCAAAACACGTACATGGTTGTGACACGCGTAAAGGTGGGAATTTGAGGTTTATTACAATTTGACGTTAATCAACGAGTTCCGAACGAATTTTCAATCGGTTTGGGATGAATTCCTTGCATGAATTTGGCAAAAATATGACAGAATCATAGATTCAAAAATTTCGACAGTAAGTCAGCATCAAATCTCTTAATCATGGGTGAGTTTATCGTTCGTCTACTATAGGCAAAGTTCTTGTACGACTGATATTTGGTTGCTGAGATCTATGGTGCATTGAAGTTGTCGAGCTAAGACGCATACGTAAAGCGCACAGGACGAAGACTGGAAAACAATCCTATGAGCCATACCTATATGAACATTTAGTCCAAAAAAAAACACTGTGTCTACCACATAATGTTTAATAATGTTTAAGTATGGAGAATCAAAGCCTAATCTTCTTTTTAAGGACCAAGCTTTCGCGTTTGCCGGAGCGCTTGTTTTGTAGTCGTGAAAAATCCTTCACGGTTCGGGAGTCCGGTTAATAAGATTTGAAGACAAAGTATCTTCCCCGTTTGGAGACCGACCTCTCATAGTGCACATAAATTATGGCGTTAAGATAGATCTATCAACCATCAAAAAGACTGCCTGCCAGAGCGCTCTTAAAGCTCCCTCCCTCATTTTATAGTTTTAGCAATTTTCCCAAACAAGCAATTTTGATATGACACATTAGAAATACGTGTTCGATATGTGTCAGGCATGTTCATCCTCAGCTGCTTTTTAAAGTACCGCAGAAAGTTTATCGGCATCAGCAGCCCTATTGGAGATGAGTTTAGCTAGCATTGCCTGCACTCTTTGTTAGATCGTTGGTTTTGCGACTTTTTTTTGTACTGTTTCGCACTGTTCGGAAGTAAAACATTTTTTAACCAGTCAATGTCTTAGTAGTTTATTTATAAAACAAAAACAGCTGGCTTAACCGATAAAAAGGTAGTACACAAATTATCAATAAATGATGCAATCAAAATTATTCGATTGTTAAGTTACCATAAGCGGTTTATCCTAAGCTCATTATATTTCACAGATACTTACACGAAAACAATACTTTCTGAAAAAAATGCTCCTTCCAAAATTTGTGTGTAAAAACAAAGCCAAAAAGCTCTAGATACAGTCCAATTAAACTAAATTAATGCGTCCATCTACCTCATTAACTATGCATCCAACGTTAACCACATTTTCAGTTAAACCTTTCAACACAAAAAAATAATGCTCAAACCGGGAATTACCTCAAATAAAATACTCTTATATTAAAGAGCAAACAGTACCGCAAATTCCATTGGACGGATGAATCTGGATTCCAGCTAATTAATTATATATATCTCAGTAATTTTGGGACATTACCCATGACCATATCCGTAAAATTGTAATAATTACAACCCGTTTAATAAATGAGCTATTTAATGAGCGTACCACCTCAAGCGGATATGCGAAAAAATCTCAGCTCTATCCATCCTTTTCGACTTCAAAACCTCTGTTTTCCGCTCGAAGCATTTTTCATCCGCTGTCGGTTTGGTCCTCCATTATTATGTGATAAATAATATCTGAACATTTGGATTCCAAAAAAATGTTCAAGCACAGGTGGAATTTTGTTTTTCTAGTGGCCGGCGAATAGATAGTGGTTACCGTGCTGCCATGGCCTTGAATTATGGTAATTAATATTTATACACGTGTGCAAAAATGAGCTTTTGGATATTTGCAAGCCATCTACTTGTTGGTTGAAGAAAACAAAAACAACAGAGACATCTCTTTAAAGTTCCAATAGAGGCCGCGGTTTGTTTCTAAAAGAAGAAGCTGCCAGTTGTATTGCTAATTAAGAAAAAGACTTAAAATACTTAAAATTAGCAAACATATGATAACTAGTCACCAATAGACTGACACAGAACTTGAAAAGGACATGGTATCTTCAAGGTATCTTTAGTCAGGCAAAAGAGAGCAGATGCAATGACGTGATGCAATTCGTCCTTCCCGTACGAAGTGCAGATTATCATAGTTGCCCTTTAAGTTCTGAATGATCTCTGGCTTCTAGTGCGGAAAAATCTTCAAAGCCACGGCACATAATATCGATCATCGCTATCAAACAGCTTCGCGGCTACTGAATTGTTTAGAAGTTTTATTATACTTTCCGTTGTGCTTATCACAAATTTCCTGAGATGCTTACTTAGATTCCTATGCATCTACTTCTGCAGCAACGGACGACCCTGTACCCTTACTCCTCAACAACAAACTAGACTGACTGCACAAATCAAAAAAATGGAATGAAATCGAATTAGTATAGCATCTCTCATATTAAGCTTTAATTCGGTACCAGTGACTTAAAGGTATATCAGCTAATCCTTGTTCTAAAATTCAGTATGCCCACCCAGAAAAAATAACCGAGGTGTTTGACTCAAACGGGGTAGCAGCATCAATGAATGGGGTGCGGATTACTCGATTGTGTGAAAAAGTTCAACTAGTGAAGAAGTAATTGGCCTCATCATTTTGATATAAAGAGAAATAATTCACACTACTATAGCTTGCATATATCAATTATTTGATGCTTGATAACATGTATCAATTCATTGGTAATTTGGTATTATGAGTATCAATTGTTAATTTGTTCTCCATTGTGAAATTTTCATTTCGAATTGAATTTGTATTGAAGTTTCTAATTTGCAATTTGTTTTTTGTTTGTTGCCTGGCGAAATAATTTCGATTAATTAATATATAGAATTTTGATGTATAGAATTTTGTTTTTTTTAATACAAAATTTCCTTTGTTGCTTAGGAAAATATTGTTTTTTTTAGACATCACCAACATTATCTTTGTAAGGAGATGGTGAGGCAGAAGAAATATTCGTAGTGCAGGCATTAGAAGTGAAGTTAAATTTTATCCATTTCGGACAAATTTACATTTCTAAAATACACAGCAATGATCGAAACTGTTGTTTGTGCCATGCCAATGTGAAAATATAAGAATATGATAAAACCTAATTGGACGTACGCTATACAGCCGACTACAACGAGCAGGACCGTTAGATCTAGCGCCTTAAGTAAAATGTGACTGAGCTAGGAGGAGCCTTCACTGGGAAGCTTCCTTCCAAACGCGATGACCCACAGAAAATGAAACTACTTACTAAGGAAACTTAGTCGTAGTCTAGAAGGCATGAGAGGTTTTTTAGCGAGTAAGAATCTTACACTAATATCAGCACGCGCTGTCAGTCCTCATAGTGCCTATGCAGGTTATATCTCACAGTTATAACACAACTTCGCTGCTTTATTTTATCGCATCGTTAGCCACTTTGACCGTTGGAATGAAAAATCCAAATTTGAAATGATGTTAAAGAGAAAACAAAGGAAAAGTCTTGTTGTGCGGGCCCCTTTGCACCAATGGTGTTGTATCGGGAAACTATCAAGAAGTAACAACAGCCCGTTTTTAATTAGATTAACTGAAAGGTCGCAAGTTCGTATCCTTGTTTAAGTCTTAAGCTTTTATCAAGTTTTCTTTTCTGGTCCAGACGCTTTTTACCATCGAGATGAAATGAATGTGGCTACCACTGGAGTCGTTCGAAAACACGACTTTTAAGTATTTTGACTAATTTAAAAAAAGGTTGACTAAGCGAATCCAATATGACAATATCAAATTATCCATCTCAATTCGAATTCTACTGCCATTTTGTAATGATTTGAAATTTGCTAATATTGAAAGGATCAGTTTGGTTTTTTTTTCAACTTTAGGGGACGTACCAGAATTAAGCAAGTCAACAAGGTTCCAGTTCTGACAGAGCTGCCTCAGAACCACATTCAGTGTTTCGTGACCGAACTCATAAGGGTTCCAAAATTAATCATTCCAGTCTGGCTATCACCACAGATCCAGAGACATTAATTCTTATCACATATTTCGTCAAAGCAAAATTAAGCCCTACGAATCGCGAACGCATCTGCTTGAAAGCGAGTAGCACACTTGGTAGTCTTTTTTGTGAACCGGAAATTTCAATTTTGCTTCAGCCAATTTCATTATTGTCGACAACTTATTCATTTCACTACTTAAACGCATTTTTTGTTTGTTCTTCCGCATATGTGAAAAGGCTCTGGCCATCGGCACAACACATGTAGTGGCTTCCCTACATATGTGTGCCCACTTTACCCAACATAGATTGCAAAAGTTTGTGTACTCTAGATGGCATATAGCAAGGCTCATATAGCAAAATTGAGTTCCTATCGATTGGGTAGTCTCGTTTATTTCCTTCCACTCTACCATGACATTCGATTACATGTCCCATCCCAAGGTCCGTTCTATTTTTTGATCACCGTCCAGCATCGTTAGCTTACGCTTTGTGTGCAAGAATCTATACCCTGATTGTTGCATATTATTTTCGGATACTGGTCAATGACTCATGTGTAAAAGAGGGAAAATTGAGAAAATATTTTATTAATAATTACATGACCATTTGGGAACGTCGTCTGAGAATTTATCCCACTAAGGGCCAACACAAGTTCTTCTAAATTAGATTCAATGACTTTATTATCTTTAATATTTAAACATGGTTGCTATGCTGTTATTGTAAAAGAGATGAAGGCAATTTAATCCAGTTTTATTGGTATTCAATATTGCTCACCGGAGTGTTTGATAATTGTTGAGAAATTACTTGTAGTTGTTATGGTATCTCAATTACAGGCACTTTTTGAGCGACATTAGTAAATTAAGATTTATTTCATACGATAAGTATTTGTCACAAGTATTTATGCACTACGGTTCACTTGAAGAAAGGCAACACATAAATTTCCCTTAACAATGAGTTATGACACATGTAAAGTTATTGATTGTAAAAAACTTCTAGTATCTCTCCAGAGAACACACTTACAAAAATAGGTATCCTGGATGTTTCCAAAGATTTGTAAGAAGATTCGGACAAGTAATCAATGAAATCGGTTCATACAACTAAAAGTAACAACAATAATTAAGGAACATTTTTACAATGCGATTTTATTTACAATTTTGGTTTGTTTTCATTGTAGGTAATAATTGAACAAAGAAGTTAGTAATGTGTTAAGCCACCAGTGTATGGAAGTGAGTCGTATAAAGACAAGAATTAGCGATATTAAACGCTATTAGTACTGCTTAAAACAAGCATTGTAAGTGACAGTGTTACTCATAGAGTAATACCCATCATGTCACAATCATCATCATCAAATGTTGTATATTAAATAAATTTAGATTAAAACAAAACAAAAAAAGCATGCACGTCAAGAGCGGGGACGTCCAAAAAGATTTTGTTTGGGTGTCAGTTTCCTGGAAACAAATTCGAACATATAACAGTTTGCTTTCACTTCTCTGTACATCCGAGTAACAGGTTCGATGCAACTGCAATTCGTACGGTGGTATTTTATGCCAAAAATGTATGAATTTCAAAAATTGAATGACTTAAGGGGGTATTCTAGTCTAGAGGCATGAGTTTCATGTAAATTTTGAAGTGTCATACAAAATGTCAATTAATATTTATACTATCCATTTTTTTATTTGTTATTTATTAACATAACAAGAATACAGAAAAAATCAAAAAATAAAAGAAATTAGGGGGTTTGGATGCCAGGTCAGCAAAATACCGATATCCCAGAAAATAATTTGAATTTTGAAAAATCCTCCTTGTAGATATATTCTTGAATAGTTAAACTTTAAAAATATAAAAAAATCGATTTTTTTTTTAAACTTCTAGACTAGAATACCCCCTTAACACTAAAAATTACTTGGGTAAGAAGGGGTGGTGAGTCAATATTACCAGCAATAAGCTGATGCAAAAAAACAATATCACAGACTTCACGACGTTTCTGTAAGGAATCAAGGCCAATCAAAAGAAGACGGTCCTTATAAGGAAGAAGGCGAAGAGGATCAGTCCAACTTAAATGGTGAACAGCGGACTCGATACGGTCAATATGTGTAGAGTAGTACGGTAACCACTCATGTGGATGTGTGGCCTGAAATTCGTTACTCCAATGTTTTTTGAAGTCGAGGAAGGTCTCGCTTTTGATGACTATTTACTCAATGTGAATTGAAAAGTCAAGATTTTGAGCGAATTGTGTACCTTAGGCCTTTGTCAGTATAACTTTGACCAGCGCAGTACTATTAATGGCATCCACAGAGGACAGAGGATACAGATTTCTCGTAAAGGACATGCTAAGTTATTTAGATATGTTCAATGATAAACAATTATTAGAACATCATTTTGCAGTGAACTAAAGTCGTCCTGTAAAGCGCTGCAGTCGGAAAGATTGTGGATACTCTTAAACATCTTTATGTCTTCGGCATAAATTAGAACTTTTGAGTTCTTGAGCACCCTTACAACATCGTTTATGGCTAGAATAAATGAAGGAGGACCAAGGTGTCTACCTTTCGGCACAGCTGAGGTAGAGTTTATGGTATTAGAGCTCGATCGCTTAGCCACTCCATGAAAGACACAGGGATATCATATGCATAGCAATTAGCTTAAGAGAAAGCTTATCAAAGGCCTTCAGTGTATATGCAGTCGAAATGATTTTCTACCTCGACCCATGCAAAACTTAATACCACTAGACTGGTGGATGTGGCAAAACAACCCAACCAAGCTCTAATATTTTTTGCCGAGTGACCAAAGCTGTATGTGGTCTTGCATTGTCATTGTCGTGATAAATGATGCTTCTCTGTAATCTCACGTGTTGTACTGTGATGATCCGAATCGATTATTGCTTTGATTTGGTCGTCATCAACTTCAACGGACGACCAGAGCGTTTTTCATCTTTGAGTGAAAAATCACCAGAACGAAATTTGGCAAACCAATTTTGATACTGCCGTCCTTTTAAAGCTTCGTCACCATAAACAGCACATAACTTTTTGTGAGCTTGCGATGTGCTTTTTCCTTCCCGGATATAATAAAGCAAAATATGACGTAAATGTTCGTTTTGATTTTCCATTTTTCAACAGACGCCAAACAAAAACTACACAACCGACCAAAAATTTTTTTTTACTGATTGACAGTTGAAGTATCAACTATCAAATAACAAAATGTGTTTGACATTTCGATTAAGTCAGCAAACCTTAAAATTCAACTAAAACCATCTATGAGTGAAACCCGCAATTACTTAGTTGCCAACACAATACTTGGGTAGTGCTTCCCGTCATTTTAGTGCTCTGAACATTGGGCTGAAGTGTTGCGATGAGCTGTGGTTTTTTTTTTGTGAATCGTTTAAATAGAAGTTATAGCCATCCGGTCCATCAAAAAAATTCTTGTCATCTGAGAAGGGAAATAGACTCTGGTGTATAGATCAAGCCATGTGATTTTTCGCAAAATTCACTTAAATCTCCTTATGCATACCACTTCATGTTTTAATAATAACATGCCAAACAGCTAAAGCTAGAATGGGAAGCATATCGAATGGTTTTGTGTCGCAACTGATGAAATCACTGTTGTTGTCCTTTTTTTGTATTGTTTTTCATGGGAATCACAAGTTGTAAATTTTTTTTCGCAGTCACTACTCGGAACGCTATTTCATAACTTTCGGCTGAAGTTACATGGTCTTTATATAGGAGGTTCCGTTTTCCTCTGAAGTACCAACCAATAGCAACGGTTTCCAAGGGCGATTCTGCGTAAGATCTCCACAGTAGTATCATTTGTGGAGTTCACATTTTCCCCAAGGTAAACGAATTCCGTGAAAAACTCGAGTTTGTTGCTGTCGATTGTGATTCGCCAATGATATCGATGTTGTCTGTGTATCCCAACAATTTGGTTGCTTATTTTTCCGACTTTCTTCACAAATTTTAGAAATATCCTTTTAATTTGCACTGCAAAGTTATTTTTATAAATATGATTTCTTGAACTTTGCTTCTGCTCAAAATTAAAGTTGGGCATGAAATCAACGGGACATAACGATCTATAAAGCTTGATAAAATAATTGCCTTTATTCAAGTAAGCCGTATTGTGTATAAAAACTTATTGAACAATTAAGAAGAATTTATACCTGAAGCTTCTGTGAAAACATTTTATAAAGCACTTTTGAAAAGGAATTCTTTGCCATCGAATCGAATTAATCCATTAGACGAATTTTTTGATATTGAGTACTCTCGCTGGTCTCCTCAATACAGCCAACTGCATTAATTTTGAGGCCTTAATACAGCTTTTCGTATTAAAGCGTTGCAACTGATTACTTCTGTCAGTGCGAATGGTTTTTTTTTTTTTTTATATATAGTATAAAACTGGGCTTTCCGCTTAATTCCCGCGTCTTTAGAAAAGATTATTCGATTGAGCGACGTTTAGTATAGTGCCCTATCGAATGAACTATCTTAGGCTTACATGTAATAGTTAGCAAGGTTATCTTGACACAACGCTCTTTTTTACTGTAACAATTGCCTCTGAGTTTATTTAAGCATTTTACGAATTTATTTGTCCGCTTGGAGTGCGGCCATGGACCAATTAGCCTTGAGGACGATCTCTACATTGAAGAAAACTTTAACCTGAGTTCAAAGCCCTTTTCAATGGAAATGAAATCCTCCAATCTGCCCATACAACGAACTTCCCATCTCAAGATAAAAAAAATGAAGGCGCCATTATATTTGCCGCCTCCATCAAATTCCATTTGGTTAACGAAAACAATATTCATTCCCTAGAGAAATACATTGCAATAAGAAAAAATTAATTACCTATTTTTTTCATCTTTGTATCATTTAAAAAATATATTTGCTAATTTAATTTTAATTTTTACACTTTTCTCTCGAAACTACATAAGCCGCCTTCATCCGCCGTTGAAGGTGTCCATGCTTCTGCATCATATTGTAGAACGGGGATGATAGAGGTCTTATAGAGCGACACTTAAGTCCTTTGAGAAAGGGCTTTACATAATTGCTTTCTTAGCCAAAGATATTCTTCGTTTGATGCCAGCGTTAGTGTTATGTTATATGTTAACGTTCTGGCACAGACGTCGAAAGGATGTCCTTTCTTGATGACAACTTATGTTTCTTTTTGCCGTCGTATACCGCCAAACCCATCTCTAAGTTTTGTCTGAACACTCATAAACGCACTGTTGACATCAAGCTACTTTCTCTTGTTATATCAATTTCTTCGGCGTATGCGAGCTTTGAACAGACCTTTAAAATATAGTTCCCATGGGACTTTAATATTATTGTTTCAAGTATAATGTTGAAGAAATGGCGTGACAGTGCATCAACTTGCCCAAAACGTTGTTTGACATCAAATGGGTCGGTGACATCTTTGCTGACCTTAATGGAGCATCTTGAGTTCTCCATTGTCATCCAGCACAAAAGGACGAGCTTGAATGGGATGCCAAACATAGACATGCCCTTATGTGATGTATAATGTCTCTGTGGTCGAAACAGAAACCAAAAACAACCTTGAATTTGATGAAAAGGTGGTGCGTGCGTTTTTTCCAAAATCTGTCGATATATTAAAAAAAAGTCTATAGTGGACTTTTCTGACCACATTGACATGGACCTGTCAAGTTGTTGACGAACGGTTTCAAACGTTCAGATAATACGGCGGGAAAAGTGTTACAGGTAATGTTGAAGAGATTGATGCCTCTCGAATTGGTACAGCTTAGATGGTCTTCTTTCTTCAAGATTGGGTCATTGCCGCCGCATTAAAAAGTGGCTTTTTTTAAATTTAAGCATATATATATGTTATTGCTATCTTTACTTTATCTAGGTCGGGTAGACGCTGTTGGAACGGAACGCCTGCAAACGGAATTATATTCTTCATCGCCCCAATACAGTCTGCACAAGTGGTTCTTCCATGTCCTCAGCATTGATTGCAATTTTTGTATGATTTTTCCATTTTGAACTTTGCAAGCTTTGGTTTGGAGTCTGAAACCCTGAGATAATTGTTTTATTTGTTGGTTGAATTTTCCGAACTCTTTCCTGTTCTTTTATCTCTCAACATCCTCGATCGCGCGCTTCTCATGCTCTTGCATAGACGTTGGTACAGCCTAAGGATGTTGTGCACAGCCAATTGAACACTTGAAAATTTGTCAGGCATGCCAATTACATTCTTGCATTAACATAACTGTTTTACAACCCGTTTCTTCCAACTTTCGGCCGATTGATTTTCTGGTCAATAGAAAACAAGAGGATGAAGTTTCTCAATTCCATTCAATGCTTATTTTCTTTGTGACCACAGTACTTTTACTTTGTGCGGGACTTTTGTTATCCAAAAGAATGGAAACTGTGCAATCAGATTGTTATTGAAATTGTTTTGTCTGTGGCCAAAATGTCTTTATTACTAATCGAGTAAGAAAAAATAAAGGACCAACGACCCCAGTTCTTAGCCAGTCTTCTGAAGACACATAGCGGCACACAGACATCGATCTATGAGCATAGAACTCTACATTAAGATAAGATGTGTCAAATTTTGAGTCATATCACGACAACTTTTACATTGGAAGTTGAATTTGTTGTTTCTTGTTGAAGTTGTTTTCAACTTCACCAATAAAGTGTTATCTGTTTTAACTCGTTACGGACGACAAGCAGAATTAAGAAATAATATACAGGTAAGTTAAACTTGTGCCGAGGTTATACTGAAACGTCACTTACAAATTATTACTATTCTTGTAAAAAAAAGTTTAGAAAGTTATTTGAACATAATAAAAAATTAAATTTGTAACGAGAGATTGGCTTTTGATTGTAGAATTTAAATCGTTGTTTCGATATAAACATTGTGAAAAACCGCTTATGTCAACTCCTGCTCCAATGTATTTTCGAAATTATTTCAACGACCTCGTATGATACACTTTCATCATATTCATAAGATTGTTTTTTTTTCAAAGAAATATAGCTACGCTCAGAATATTGAAGTTATGATCTTTATGTCCCTTAAGATACGGTTCAAAGGTACATAGTTTGAGTTGAGAGATTTCCACCATCTCTTCCTTCCGAGCTGGGGAAATGTTCAGCATCGGATCTCTTTCTTTCTCGCAAAAAGAAAAGGCTCTAAGAGGATAACATTCGCTCCAGTTTTCTTTGGAGATTTTGATAGTTGTTTCCAGGCTGGATTCGAGAGATTTCTTATCTCTGTCATTTTCTTGTAAGGCCTCGTTCATGATAAGAAACTGCAAGAGTGGTAAACAAACTAAATGTTCGGATGCTATGATATTCCTTGAAACGTTTTTTAAAATGCGAGTAATGCAATTTTATTCATGTTTTCATGTTTCATGTTTCATCGAAAATGAACAAGATTTATAGGACTCACATTTCCAAAATAATTTTCCAAGCACTGCCGTGAAAACGTGGATCAAGAAATAGAGAAAGCGGAACATCAAAAAATGAAATGGGCTCAACTTATTGGTGTTTTTATAGTTCAGAACTAACTTAATTGTTGATACATAAAATAATGCTGATTATTTGAACAAAACAAAAAATATGTCCCTTTTTTGACAGTTTTTTCGTCATAAACCATCCTGTCAAATTTAACCAAAAGCTATTCAGCTCTTCATAATGCACATAGGCTTCGAACGAAACTAAGTTGGATTCGAAAAATCTGCACCATCGTTCGTGCGTACGTGCACCCACACACAGGGACATTTTTAAAAACAATGGAATCCGACTACTGGAACCTCGAAACGTGGACATTTGTAAAAATTTTGAATTCCGAAAATCGGCCCAATTGCATGAACTTCCTCATGGAAAGTTTAAAGTTGTGGTGGATCGTCTCATTTGCGAAGAAGAATATACTTCGTATATTGATTTTAGTAATCGGGTTTCCCAACCAAAGTTTACTCTATAAAGTCGCAATGCATTTTCCTCCGCAAATTGATATTACTTCCCTTTTTAATTTTCAATGTTTTCACAAGCAAGCAGGTATGAAAATTTGTTTTCAATCCTGTGCCAAGATTATGTCCTCACCATGGTTTGGTTAAAGGTACACACCCAAAAAAAATTTCGAAATTTTGTTTTCCCAACACAATACTTCCAGAGGAGAAAACAGCCAGCTAGGGAGGCATGATTAAAGTCAAAATTTAGGAAACACGCACACTTAATTATAACTCACACTGCCTTATATCGAAATGCCTTCTCTTTCCAACTTGTTTACACGTAAACAACTTGTTTTGGTCTGAAATGTTCCTTAAGTTTCATCATTGCACAATTTTCCATCAGAAAAAAAAGCTTACGGTGTTTTTCATTACTACCTAATCTATATACAAAGTTTCTGCTGTTTGCTTGTCAAATAGCTGGAAAATTAAAACTTTTCCGCACGTTCTGCTTATAGCACCCAAAATAATTTGGTGGGTCGGATCAAATAACTTTACGTTAAAATTTATCGATGTATCTTTCGTATCTTCAGCGCAGGCATTCTTTACATCTTTATTCTTGAATGGGAGACTCAGTTCCCTTTCTGCGAAAAATTTCATAGTGTGCAGACTGATTTTGACTTCCGAACTATAGATCCTTATTATTGTCGAAAGCAGGACTTTATACTCGCAGATAAGGCTTCTGACAAGAGGAGGAAAATGATGTCATCGCCAATGAAGGGATTCATCCTCCGCAGATTTCAAAGGATGATCGCCTGGTTATTTTCGGTTCACTAAGAAGTAAGAAATATGTGGGTTTAGGACTCCATTGTGTAGGGCCTCTAGAAACACTAGACAAAAGTGACGAATGTTCTTTTAAGTTCGACCAAACGGGCAGCAACTGGCGAATGTGTAAGGTTTAAGTTATAGCGCCCGCAGAGGGCCAGTTAGTTAGGTTATACTCAGATAAGTTTATTAAGCTAGCTATTCAGCGTTTTTGTCTAGAATGAAAGAAATTTGTGAATTAAATGAACATGCGTTAAAGTAGAAAAAAATGACTTTGGTGTCTTGCTTCTCGTCTCACATAAGATGAACTAGCGAAACGAAGAATTTGCTATTTTTGGATAATTTTTGACCTTCCAGTATGACTTTTGACCGATTTTCTGGGAGTCTGAGTCTCTGTTCGATCTCCGCCCATGTAAGGTGTGTGATGTTCCTAAATATCCCACTTGAACATATAACTACACTTCTACCTAAATGTTTAATTTGTTGACGGTGATATTTTGTGTTCCACAGTTCCAACTTCTTTTTGACAACAATGTTGAAACCTTTCTATCGTAGCGTCTGTTTAAGCATAAGTTTGAAGAAACCACATGACAATGCTTCTCCGTCCCGGTTTCTCGTGCAAGACTGGAATAGTTTGAAGGTTATTTGTACGTCATCCGTAGTAAGCTTCCGAGCGTTGTTTATCCCGCAATCTGCCAAGTGATCTGATGCACGTTTCGCACCAGAAACCATCATATCGTATAAAGTGTTTGAGCCCACAGCTGTATGGGTCCTTCTTCTACAATGGCTGTGAGAACTATTCCGTTGGATGGATATCTTTGAACTGGGGGACAGCGTAGGCTCTTTTCTTACACCAAATTAGTTTTTTCTCAAATCTTCGTCTAGCTATGTATTCATCATTTGCTCTGAGAGTTCTCACTCACTCAATGAGTTATTTGAAAGCCTTTCTATGTAATTTTGGTTTATGTCCGGTGTCCTGTGACGCCCAATATTGAACCTTCTCATTGCTGTCTTTTATATAGTAGGATTTTTAGCGTTTCCACATCCAAAATGTTTGACGCGCATAATGCCGGAAATAGCACGTGGTTGACTGATTGGCAGTTCGACCATCTGGTAGCGATGCTCCTGTGTTGGTTTTTGTAAAAGGAAGTCTTGTGCCGTTTATCGAGGAAGATCTATCAAGTCTGCGAATCGGGATAAGTCATATGTTCTCTCTATCTTTTTAAACACTCATCCGAAATTGGTGTACAGTGCTTTTAAAATTCAATCGCTTGCATGCAAATCAATGCCCGAGTCGTCTTCGGTTTATGCATCTATGTATCTACTCCGAGGTTACGGAAGAACCGTATGGAAATTCAACGCTTTACTATACATCGTTACGATTTCAACACCGATTATGCAGGGCGCTCTATGGAGCCCGTATGTCAGCTTGAATTACCGAGTGGCGTGGATTATGACTGGCTTCTGTCTGATTGGAAACATTCAACATCAAAATATGCTATACTTATCAATTTAAGAAAGCGAACAAAGGTCAGAAATCAATGCAAAATTCCGTTGATAATCACATATATAATATTACTCTAACTATCCTTGATCCTGTCGAAGTGTGTTCTCAAAATTCCTGTAAAAAACTCTGTGATAAGACTTCCACCAATCGTACCAGAGCTCATTAGAATGAGAAATTTAGCTTAAAGAAGCTGGCAAATAAACTGATTTCGAAACATTTTGTACGCCAACGCAACGAAAGGTGGAACAATAAGCTCAAAGATCTTGAAAAGAACGCGAAACCTTTCTGGAATAAAGTCAAATTAGTTAAAAGTAAGAATAGACCATTTCTCAAAAATGCTAGTAACACCTTCTTTACTGATGAAGAAACGGCAAATGCACTGGCCATGCACTTTGCTAAGAACCACTCTGTGTCTCTTAACATTGGTGATGCAGCAACAGATACATAAGTTAACAGTAGAGTTCAAAATCTAAATGCAGATATTGCTGAAACACCTTCAAATGCTTATGTCAGTCAGTATGTCAGTGTTACGCCGCTATCTAGCTGATGACACAGCTATATTTGCTTCACACGAATTCGCTCTCAACATTGAGACGAATCTAAGCCATGCGATTCAAATATTGGGAAAATATTTTAACAAATGGAAAATTAAGCCAAATGAGGATAAAATGCAAGCCATCTTTTTCACCCGGAAAGGAAAAACTTGCATTCTGCACAGAAGGCAACTCCATCTAAATGGGAAAAATAAAGTTTGGGAGCAATCCGTTAAGTATTGACATTTAAAGAACACATTAAAGGAACAGTGAATAAAGTCAAAATAGCAACTAATTTAATGTACCCCTTCATTAATAGGTAGTCAAAATTAACGAATGAAAATAAAATAATAATTCTTAAGGTGATCTTTCAGCCACTTATGTTATATGGTTGTCCAATCTCGGGTAATATCGCAAAACACAACACATTTACAATGATGCTTAACCTACCATGGCACTACTCTAGGATGGTTCTCCACAAAAGAGCGAATGTTGAATTGGTTTCTGCAAGAATTGAAAAACTCAATAGGGAATTTTTTCGAGCTACATTATAGCTAATAATAACCTCGTAGACCAATTGAATAGTTAATTTCAAGGTAAAAAAAACTCATTGTATTGTATCATACTTAAATATTTTTGTAGTTTTTTTTCATTATGCATTTTATATTTACATATCTAATTACTTATTTATTTTCATTTATTTATTTATATTTTTATATAATTATTTATTTATTGATTTATGTATTTATTTATCTATTTATATATTTATTTATTTGTTTATTTATTTATTTATTCATTTATTTATTTATTTGCTAGTTTATTTATTTGTTTGTTTATTTATTCATTCATTTATATTGTTTGTTAATTCGTTGTTGATATACTGTCAAACTTTCTAACTCGAATCACCACTATCCAAGGTAAAAGTTCGACTTATAGAGACCAACTTACAGAAATTATATTTTTTTTTTGGTTGTTAAATGAAACTGCAATTGTGTATACTTGTATATTTATTTTAAAATACGAAAACTTTTCACAAGTTACAGAGTATTAAAGAAATCAGAAATTAGTGACTGAAAATTTCCTTTTACTTGTTATTTTCAACAAAAAGAGATTCAAGTGGTAGTGTCACTCGTTTGTAAATATACATTCAACGTTTTGAAGGCGTTTTCTACATCGTTCTTGGAAGGAAGATGAATGAATTATTCCACCGAACCCTCTTCATTACTTTCTGTTGTGCTTAAAATCGGTTCAACTATTTCAGAGCTATAATACTCAATAATGGCGTTATCTGTCGGAAACTGTGATGTCCACATCAATATAATCCTGGAGGGTAGCATTGAATGTTATTTTATTTACTCTTAACCATGTTTCGTAATCATCTTCAATCAAGTTTCGGTTTTCATCAACGCTATTTAAGAAAATTAATGGAATGTCGTCCTCTTCGTCTTAGGTGGAACATTGACCGAGTGAAATGTCCTGTTTTTGGTTTGCCTCTATACGTTACAGAGCTTCTTTAGCGATTCTTCTGCGATAGTTGCACTTTATTATGTGAATTACTCCCTGATCAAGCGTTTGCAATTTTGAAGTCATATTCGGTGGGAAAAATTCCAACTCAATACACTTCAGTTTGACTTGTAAAGCTTTTGGATATGCCGGACAATTATCAACAAAAAATAAGATTTTTCGCCCTGCGCGTAAAAACAACTTATCTAACCTTAGAAGCCATTCTTCAAAAAGTTGTCAAGTCATCCACGCCTTGGAGTTTGCTTTTTATTCGACGGGTAACCACTAAACGGCACGAAAGCTTCGAGGTTTATTACTTTTTCTTTTTTAGTTTCTCTGAACCATCCATATTAGCTGCCAACATTTATGCTACCCGTTGTTTGCCATTTTTGCCTCCGTGGCACTGCTTGTTCTTAAAAGTCAATGTTTTTTCTGGCAGGCATTTAAAAAATAATCCTGTTTCATCAGCGTTAAAAATATCTCGGTCATTATACTTTTCGATTAGAAACGGCAAAACGTCAGTTTTCCATTTATCGCAGTCCTCATCGCGAACATCATTACTTTCACCGCACGCCTTTTTATGGCTCACACCATGCCTTAAACCAAAACGCATCAAAGATTTTGTCATTAAAAATTTTGCCAGTTAGAATTTTGCCAACCTGTGCTTGCCCTAAAATTATCATCGCCAAATCGCTTCGCAAACTCCATCGCTTTATCCTTCAATATGGGCATGTTTCGGTTTCTAGCTGCTGTAAACCAATCCAGGACAGCCTTGTCGACATTTTGAAACATTGGTATTTTCGCTCTTTTGCTGCATCCAGAAAAAGTTCCCGATTCAAATGACGTGATTATTGATTCTTTATTTTTTAAGACTGTGGAAACGTGTGGAATCCTTTTTTTTTAGTCTTCTTTTATTTTCTTTGATATGTTTGAATTTTTCTTCTAGTGATAAACATTTTAAAACACGTTTTGACGCCATAGCTAATAAACTTACATTGGCTTTACATTGATTATGCGCGACTGACACAAAAGAATTAAAAACAAAAGGAAAACATAAAACAATCATTTTCGAGATTTTCCCGAACAGTAAAATACTCAAAACAAGACAAAAAAATTGAAACAGAAACAAAAATAACGAAGCATAATCGGAGGTTTTCCATAAAATTCGAGTTATGGAATGGTCGTGCCATAATTTTTATTCGAGGAATGGAGAAATTCGAATTATAGAAGTTCGAGTTACGGAAGCAGAATTGTATGCAATTTGCCACCTAAATGCTGTTGAAACTCAATTTAGTTCGAGTTATAGAAAATTCGAGTTATAGAAGTTCGAGTTATGGAAGTTTGACTGTATTCAATTATTTATTTATTTTTTAATTTGTTTTTTCCATATATGAACGTGTGTTCTTATTCGTTTCTACATACGGTAAACTCTAATCAAGTCCTTTTTTTATTTTTTTTATATTTGCGAAGGTTTTTGACTAATTTTCCTTCCTAAAATAGTTTTTATAGTTTTAATTAATTTTTTTTTGCTACAACATTAAGACAATATTTCAGTTGAAAAATACAGTAGTACTGTATCTCTGAATTGTAAAATGTGTGTAAAATGTACCTTTGTACTATTTATTTCGAATATAAACAGTCAACGCTTTTCCCTTTGATCTCTTCCATGCCGTTAGAGCAGTTGAATAAACCAATCGTCCCGAAAGTTGTCACGTGTATATTTAAAATCCAAAATTCACAATATTCTACTCTTAGCAATTGTCTATTGGTTTTGGATTTGAATTCGTTCATCACTTTGACGTCAGAGAGACTTACAAACATGATCTTCTTAATGTATTTTTAGCTCTATTGAATGTGAACGCAATCCACCAGCAACACAATGAAATTAGGTAATTTTTTGATTGTCTTGTTCAAAACAATATACATTAAATTTAATTTTCACATTAAACCAAAAATTCTCCTGTCCTCAAAAACTTTTTGGGCGGAAGTATTACGTTCAACATCTTGATAGTGAATCCTAATTTACTTGTACACCCGCCATCTGTACTAATGTATTTGGAATTTAACTGAGGGTATTAATTTAAAAAGCAGAAATATTAAAACCATAAATAACTTGAAGACAAAACTGAGGAAGTAAAAGAACAGGTTACTGCCGCTTGTTGGAATCGATTGCTGCGATGACTGATTTCCCACGATAAACATTGGATGCTTCAAAGCGCCATAAATTTCTCACTTGTTTAAGCCATTTGGCAATGAAACACAAGTGATTCAGTAAATAAGCAATATAACTTTTGAACATTAATCAAACGATAATTGCATTAAATTAAAACAGAAGCTGGAGGGAACACTATCTGACGCAATGATTTTTCTCCCTTGGTCATAAATTATAAGAACTTTTTATGGCTTAAGTAAATCATTATTCCTGTAGATATCCAAGGTACCTTGGTTATGCTTGAAAATCATACATCAATATGATTTTTAAAAACGTATAAACGTTAAGACTGCAGGATCACGAATATAGACTAACTAATTGAATTTGCCTTTCTAAAGCAGGCTCTACACATTTTATCTTCTTTTTTTAGAAGAAAAAAAAAATTGCTCACAGTGTTCTACTAGACACATCCGGTGGTTAAGTCTTTAATTCTCTAAATCCAAGTTCACTCTGGAAATTACGTGAATGGTCCAGTATTCTGAGTTAATTTTTTTCTCTTTCTATGATCCTGTTGGAGACGCACGCACACATACCTTTTTACCTCATCCTTTAAATTGAATTTCTTTCTTTTGTACAACATGGAAGACTCTGACAAATTAAAAAGAAAATATATGCACGAGAACAAAGGTCCTCGCAATAAGGAAAAAAATAAAGGAGAAAAAGCAGCTTACGTTCAGTATAATCTCTTTATTCAAGTCCCCATGGAAATAGTGAATTAAATGTTCGTCCTCATATATTTCAACAAGAAGTAATTACTTACACAAAAAAAAAAAAAAAGAATTAGGGACGGCCATCTACCTCGTGAGCCAGCTCGAAGGATCAGGGCGCGAACTTGAAACATACCGGTTCTGACTCTTGCAAACTTTCTCTTTCTCCCGCAACTTGGAACATGCAGCAAGATAAATGCAATGGGTAAGCTCAGTAATCTCTTTAAGGAAACGTACAATGTAATTATGGGACGTGTCTGCATGTTGTACTATATGTGGTATATCCCTGTTCCTTGAATCAAACAACTGGATGTTCCCTACGAGCAATTGCATTTCAAAGATAAGATAAAAACCAATTAAGGATAATAAAACTCTGCTCTATCCACTCAAAATTAGTTTCGTTTCGTTAAGTTACGTGATAATTTGTTCTCAAAAGACAAATGATATCTGTGAATTGGACTAATTAATCGTGGGATGCAATCAATTTTTATTCACTTCAGTTGTTCTTAATAAATAGGAGTGTTTTTATTTCTAGGTATTTTAATAGCAATGATTATTCGTTCTGCGTTTCATCTGTCCTATTGTTCTTGCCTTTTTCTGGTAGATGGAAATTAGCTTTTTTTTAGCCAAACTGGAGCTTCTTTCCCCCCTTTTCTGATTAATCGTAAGCTATATAGAACATCACAAAAACACCTCATTGACCGATAGTATGATTTCTGTAGAGAAAAGTTCATTTATAAATTTGTCATCGACATCACTGTAAGCAGACTCCTTTATCGAAAATTCGTACATTGGGTTTTTAGCAAATATTATATCCATTAAAGGCGAAACGAAATGCCTATGTATCTTTAAGAGTTTTAAGAAATAATTTAGACGATTTGACTTGATAAACATCTATCAAGTATACACAAGTCTTTCTCAAAATGTTAGTTTTTGGTGTATAATATTTTCGCAGCTGTTATGTGATCTACAATGGATCTGCGATTCGACATTGTTGGACTTCATTTCTACTACGCTATCAAATCGTTAGATGAATGACTAATTCAAGATCAATTTTCGGTTAAGTTTAAAAATTTAGTTGACAATATGACAATATGATGAATGAAATAATTTTCCATAATTAATCGGAACGCTTACTCTTTTCAATCGTTGAAATATATTGAAGTCCTTATCTATAAATATCGTAAGCCCTTAACGTTAAGTAATTTAAAAGCCCGATTCATGCATGTTGCTAATGCCCGCAGTACACGATATGGAAATCGTTGCATGTACATGCGGGCCTGACGTCACCGAAATCTCATGCCTTCAGGTTAAATATTTGTTGCAGCCATCTTAAGATCGAATTGCATGCAAAAAATATCGGCGGTATACGGTATGTAGAATTTGTCCCGAAACTTCGCTTGTATTTTTGCATGCGTTGTGCGCACATGTTGCGCTAGTGCACGACATACAAGGCGGTTCGCATGCGAAGCGTTCTAGGAACTAAAAAACAGCATAAACATTGGTTTTCTAGTACACGACATGTATCCATGTGAGCACACTTGAAGTTTGTCACAGTTTCCTATGTGTAAAATTCGAAAATGTCTTATTGTGCTTCTCAACGTCTTGTTCTGCGTAAGATCTCCACAGTAGTATCATTTGTGGAGTTCACATTTTCCCCAAGGTAAACGAATTCCGTGAAAAACTCGAGTTTGTTGCTGTCGATTGTGATTCGCCAATGATATCGATGTTGTCTGTGTATCCCAACAATTTGGTTGCTTATTTTTCCGACTTTCTTCACAAATTTTAGAAATATCCTTTTAATTTGCACTGCAAAGTTATTTTTATAAATATGATTTCTTGAACTTTGCTTCTGCTCAAAATTAAAGTTGGGCATGAAATCAACGGGACATAACGATCTATAAAGCTTGATAAAATAATTGCCTTTATTCAAGTAAGCCGTATTGTGTATAAAAACTTATTGAACAATTAAGAAGAATTTATACCTGAAGCTTCTGTGAAAACATTTTATAAAGCACTTTTGAAAAGGAATTCTTTGCCATCGAATCGAATTAATCCATTAGACGAATTTTTTGATATTGAGTACTCTCGCTGGTCTCCTCAATACAGCCAACTGCATTAATTTTGAGGCCTTAATACAGCTTTTCGTATTAAAGCGTTGCAACTGATTACTTCTGTCAGTGCGAATGGTTTTTTTTTTTTTTTATATATAGTATAAAACTGGGCTTTCCGCTTAATTCCCGCGTCTTTAGAAAAGATTATTCGATTGAGCGACGTTTAGTATAGTGCCCTATCGAATGAACTATCTTAGGCTTACATGTAATAGTTAGCAAGGTTATCTTGACACAACGCTCTTTTTTACTGTAACAATTGCCTCTGAGTTTATTTAAGCATTTTACGAATTTATTTGTCCGCTTGGAGTGCGGCCATGGACCAATTAGCCTTGAGGACGATCTCTACATTGAAGAAAACTTTAACCTGAGTTCAAAGCCCTTTTCAATGGAAATGAAATCCTCCAATCTGCCCATACAACGAACTTCCCATCTCAAGATAAAAAAAATGAAGGCGCCATTATATTTGCCGCCTCCATCAAATTCCATTTGGTTAACGAAAACAATATTCATTCCCTAGAGAAATACATTGCAATAAGAAAAAATTAATTACCTATTTTTTTCATCTTTGTATCATTTAAAAAATATATTTGCTAATTTAATTTTAATTTTTACACTTTTCTCTCGAAACTACATAAGCCGCCTTCATCCGCCGTTGAAGGTGTCCATGCTTCTGCATCATATTGTAGAACGGGGATGATAGAGGTCTTATAGAGCGACACTTAAGTCCTTTGAGAAAGGGCTTTACATAATTGCTTTCTTAGCCAAAGATATTCTTCGTTTGATGCCAGCGTTAGTGTTATGTTATATGTTAACGTTCTGGCACAGACGTCGAAAGGATGTCCTTTCTTGATGACAACTTATGTTTCTTTTTGCCGTCGTATACCGCCAAACCCATCTCTAAGTTTTGTCTGAACACTCATAAACGCACTGTTGACATCAAGCTACTTTCTCTTGTTATATCAATTTCTTCGGCGTATGCGAGCTTTGAACAGACCTTTAAAATATAGTTCCCATGGGACTTTAATATTATTGTTTCAAGTATAATGTTGAAGAAATGGCGTGACAGTGCATCAACTTGCCCAAAACGTTGTTTGACATCAAATGGGTCGGTGACATCTTTGCTGACCTTAATGGAGCATCTTGAGTTCTCCATTGTCATCCAGCACAAAAGGACGAGCTTGAATGGGATGCCAAACATAGACATGCCCTTATGTGATGTATAATGTCTCTGTGGTCGAAACAGAAACCAAAAACAACCTTGAATTTGATGAAAAGGTGGTGCGTGCGTTTTTTCCAAAATCTGTCGATATATTAAAAAAAAGTCTATAGTGGACTTTTCTGACCACATTGACATGGACCTGTCAAGTTGTTGACGAACGGTTTCAAACGTTCAGATAATACGGCGGGAAAAGTGTTACAGGTAATGTTGAAGAGATTGATGCCTCTCGAATTGGTACAGCTTAGATGGTCTTCTTTCTTCAAGATTGGGTCATTGCCGCCGCATTAAAAAGTGGCTTTTTTTAAATTTAAGCATATATATATGTTATTGCTATCTTTACTTTATCTAGGTCGGGTAGACGCTGTTGGAACGGAACGCCTGCAAACGGAATTATATTCTTCATCGCCCCAATACAGTCTGCACAAGTGGTTCTTCCATGTCCTCAGCATTGATTGCAATTTTTGTATGATTTTTCCATTTTGAACTTTGCAAGCTTTGGTTTGGAGTCTGAAACCCTGAGATAATTGTTTTATTTGTTGGTTGAATTTTCCGAACTCTTTCCTGTTCTTTTATCTCTCAACATCCTCGATCGCGCGCTTCTCATGCTCTTGCATAGACGTTGGTACAGCCTAAGGATGTTGTGCACAGCCAATTGAACACTTGAAAATTTGTCAGGCATGCCAATTACATTCTTGCATTAACATAACTGTTTTACAACCCGTTTCTTCCAACTTTCGGCCGATTGATTTTCTGGTCAATAGAAAACAAGAGGATGAAGTTTCTCAATTCCATTCAATGCTTATTTTCTTTGTGACCACAGTACTTTTACTTTGTGCGGGACTTTTGTTATCCAAAAGAATGGAAACTGTGCAATCAGATTGTTATTGAAATTGTTTTGTCTGTGGCCAAAATGTCTTTATTACTAATCGAGTAAGAAAAAATAAAGGACCAACGACCCCAGTTCTTAGCCAGTCTTCTGAAGACACATAGCGGCACACAGACATCGATCTATGAGCATAGAACTCTACATTAAGATAAGATGTGTCAAATTTTGAGTCATATCACGACAACTTTTACATTGGAAGTTGAATTTGTTGTTTCTTGTTGAAGTTGTTTTCAACTTCACCAATAAAGTGTTATCTGTTTTAACTCGTTACGGACGACAAGCAGAATTAAGAAATAATATACAGGTAAGTTAAACTTGTGCCGAGGTTATACTGAAACGTCACTTACAAATTATTACTATTCTTGTAAAAAAAAGTTTAGAAAGTTATTTGAACATAATAAAAAATTAAATTTGTAACGAGAGATTGGCTTTTGATTGTAGAATTTAAATCGTTGTTTCGATATAAACATTGTGAAAAACCGCTTATGTCAACTCCTGCTCCAATGTATTTTCGAAATTATTTCAACGACCTCGTATGATACACTTTCATCATATTCATAAGATTGTTTTTTTTTCAAAGAAATATAGCTACGCTCAGAATATTGAAGTTATGATCTTTATGTCCCTTAAGATACGGTTCAAAGGTACATAGTTTGAGTTGAGAGATTTCCACCATCTCTTCCTTCCGAGCTGGGGAAATGTTCAGCATCGGATCTCTTTCTTTCTCGCAAAAAGAAAAGGCTCTAAGAGGATAACATTCGCTCCAGTTTTCTTTGGAGATTTTGATAGTTGTTTCCAGGCTGGATTCGAGAGATTTCTTATCTCTGTCATTTTCTTGTAAGGCCTCGTTCATGATAAGAAACTGCAAGAGTGGTAAACAAACTAAATGTTCGGATGCTATGATATTCCTTGAAACGTTTTTTAAAATGCGAGTAATGCAATTTTATTCATGTTTTCATGTTTCATGTTTCATCGAAAATGAACAAGATTTATAGGACTCACATTTCCAAAATAATTTTCCAAGCACTGCCGTGAAAACGTGGATCAAGAAATAGAGAAAGCGGAACATCAAAAAATGAAATGGGCTCAACTTATTGGTGTTTTTATAGTTCAGAACTAACTTAATTGTTGATACATAAAATAATGCTGATTATTTGAACAAAACAAAAAATATGTCCCTTTTTTGACAGTTTTTTCGTCATAAACCATCCTGTCAAATTTAACCAAAAGCTATTCAGCTCTTCATAATGCACATAGGCTTCGAACGAAACTAAGTTGGATTCGAAAAATCTGCACCATCGTTCGTGCGTACGTGCACCCACACACAGGGACATTTTTAAAAACAATGGAATCCGACTACTGGAACCTCGAAACGTGGACATTTGTAAAAATTTTGAATTCCGAAAATCGGCCCAATTGCATGAACTTCCTCATGGAAAGTTTAAAGTTGTGGTGGATCGTCTCATTTGCGAAGAAGAATATACTTCGTATATTGATTTTAGTAATCGGGTTTCCCAACCAAAGTTTACTCTATAAAGTCGCAATGCATTTTCCTCCGCAAATTGATATTACTTCCCTTTTTAATTTTCAATGTTTTCACAAGCAAGCAGGTATGAAAATTTGTTTTCAATCCTGTGCCAAGATTATGTCCTCACCATGGTTTGGTTAAAGGTACACACCCAAAAAAAATTTCGAAATTTTGTTTTCCCAACACAATACTTCCAGAGGAGAAAACAGCCAGCTAGGGAGGCATGATTAAAGTCAAAATTTAGGAAACACGCACACTTAATTATAACTCACACTGCCTTATATCGAAATGCCTTCTCTTTCCAACTTGTTTACACGTAAACAACTTGTTTTGGTCTGAAATGTTCCTTAAGTTTCATCATTGCACAATTTTCCATCAGAAAAAAAAGCTTACGGTGTTTTTCATTACTACCTAATCTATATACAAAGTTTCTGCTGTTTGCTTGTCAAATAGCTGGAAAATTAAAACTTTTCCGCACGTTCTGCTTATAGCACCCAAAATAATTTGGTGGGTCGGATCAAATAACTTTACGTTAAAATTTATCGATGTATCTTTCGTATCTTCAGCGCAGGCATTCTTTACATCTTTATTCTTGAATGGGAGACTCAGTTCCCTTTCTGCGAAAAATTTCATAGTGTGCAGACTGATTTTGACTTCCGAACTATAGATCCTTATTATTGTCGAAAGCAGGACTTTATACTCGCAGATAAGGCTTCTGACAAGAGGAGGAAAATGATGTCATCGCCAATGAAGGGATTCATCCTCCGCAGATTTCAAAGGATGATCGCCTGGTTATTTTCGGTTCACTAAGAAGTAAGAAATATGTGGGTTTAGGACTCCATTGTGTAGGGCCTCTAGAAACACTAGACAAAAGTGACGAATGTTCTTTTAAGTTCGACCAAACGGGCAGCAACTGGCGAATGTGTAAGGTTTAAGTTATAGCGCCCGCAGAGGGCCAGTTAGTTAGGTTATACTCAGATAAGTTTATTAAGCTAGCTATTCAGCGTTTTTGTCTAGAATGAAAGAAATTTGTGAATTAAATGAACATGCGTTAAAGTAGAAAAAAATGACTTTGGTGTCTTGCTTCTCGTCTCACATAAGATGAACTAGCGAAACGAAGAATTTGCTATTTTTGGATAATTTTTGACCTTCCAGTATGACTTTTGACCGATTTTCTGGGAGTCTGAGTCTCTGTTCGATCTCCGCCCATGTAAGGTGTGTGATGTTCCTAAATATCCCACTTGAACATATAACTACACTTCTACCTAAATGTTTAATTTGTTGACGGTGATATTTTGTGTTCCACAGTTCCAACTTCTTTTTGACAACAATGTTGAAACCTTTCTATCGTAGCGTCTGTTTAAGCATAAGTTTGAAGAAACCACATGACAATGCTTCTCCGTCCCGGTTTCTCGTGCAAGACTGGAATAGTTTGAAGGTTATTTGTACGTCATCCGTAGTAAGCTTCCGAGCGTTGTTTATCCCGCAATCTGCCAAGTGATCTGATGCACGTTTCGCACCAGAAACCATCATATCGTATAAAGTGTTTGAGCCCACAGCTGTATGGGTCCTTCTTCTACAATGGCTGTGAGAACTATTCCGTTGGATGGATATCTTTGAACTGGGGGACAGCGTAGGCTCTTTTCTTACACCAAATTAGTTTTTTCTCAAATCTTCGTCTAGCTATGTATTCATCATTTGCTCTGAGAGTTCTCACTCACTCAATGAGTTATTTGAAAGCCTTTCTATGTAATTTTGGTTTATGTCCGGTGTCCTGTGACGCCCAATATTGAACCTTCTCATTGCTGTCTTTTATATAGTAGGATTTTTAGCGTTTCCACATCCAAAATGTTTGACGCGCATAATGCCGGAAATAGCACGTGGTTGACTGATTGGCAGTTCGACCATCTGGTAGCGATGCTCCTGTGTTGGTTTTTGTAAAAGGAAGTCTTGTGCCGTTTATCGAGGAAGATCTATCAAGTCTGCGAATCGGGATAAGTCATATGTTCTCTCTATCTTTTTAAACACTCATCCGAAATTGGTGTACAGTGCTTTTAAAATTCAATCGCTTGCATGCAAATCAATGCCCGAGTCGTCTTCGGTTTATGCATCTATGTATCTACTCCGAGGTTACGGAAGAACCGTATGGAAATTCAACGCTTTACTATACATCGTTACGATTTCAACACCGATTATGCAGGGCGCTCTATGGAGCCCGTATGTCAGCTTGAATTACCGAGTGGCGTGGATTATGACTGGCTTCTGTCTGATTGGAAACATTCAACATCAAAATATGCTATACTTATCAATTTAAGAAAGCGAACAAAGGTCAGAAATCAATGCAAAATTCCGTTGATAATCACATATATAATATTACTCTAACTATCCTTGATCCTGTCGAAGTGTGTTCTCAAAATTCCTGTAAAAAACTCTGTGATAAGACTTCCACCAATCGTACCAGAGCTCATTAGAATGAGAAATTTAGCTTAAAGAAGCTGGCAAATAAACTGATTTCGAAACATTTTGTACGCCAACGCAACGAAAGGTGGAACAATAAGCTCAAAGATCTTGAAAAGAACGCGAAACCTTTCTGGAATAAAGTCAAATTAGTTAAAAGTAAGAATAGACCATTTCTCAAAAATGCTAGTAACACCTTCTTTACTGATGAAGAAACGGCAAATGCACTGGCCATGCACTTTGCTAAGAACCACTCTGTGTCTCTTAACATTGGTGATGCAGCAACAGATACATAAGTTAACAGTAGAGTTCAAAATCTAAATGCAGATATTGCTGAAACACCTTCAAATGCTTATGTCAGTCAGTATGTCAGTGTTACGCCGCTATCTAGCTGATGACACAGCTATATTTGCTTCACACGAATTCGCTCTCAACATTGAGACGAATCTAAGCCATGCGATTCAAATATTGGGAAAATATTTTAACAAATGGAAAATTAAGCCAAATGAGGATAAAATGCAAGCCATCTTTTTCACCCGGAAAGGAAAAACTTGCATTCTGCACAGAAGGCAACTCCATCTAAATGGGAAAAATAAAGTTTGGGAGCAATCCGTTAAGTATTGACATTTAAAGAACACATTAAAGGAACAGTGAATAAAGTCAAAATAGCAACTAATTTAATGTACCCCTTCATTAATAGGTAGTCAAAATTAACGAATGAAAATAAAATAATAATTCTTAAGGTGATCTTTCAGCCACTTATGTTATATGGTTGTCCAATCTCGGGTAATATCGCAAAACACAACACATTTACAATGATGCTTAACCTACCATGGCACTACTCTAGGATGGTTCTCCACAAAAGAGCGAATGTTGAATTGGTTTCTGCAAGAATTGAAAAACTCAATAGGGAATTTTTTCGAGCTACATTATAGCTAATAATAACCTCGTAGACCAATTGAATAGTTAATTTCAAGGTAAAAAAAACTCATTGTATTGTATCATACTTAAATATTTTTGTAGTTTTTTTTCATTATGCATTTTATATTTACATATCTAATTACTTATTTATTTTCATTTATTTATTTATATTTTTATATAATTATTTATTTATTGATTTATGTATTTATTTATCTATTTATATATTTATTTATTTGTTTATTTATTTATTTATTCATTTATTTATTTATTTGCTAGTTTATTTATTTGTTTGTTTATTTATTCATTCATTTATATTGTTTGTTAATTCGTTGTTGATATACTGTCAAACTTTCTAACTCGAATCACCACTATCCAAGGTAAAAGTTCGACTTATAGAGACCAACTTACAGAAATTATATTTTTTTTTTGGTTGTTAAATGAAACTGCAATTGTGTATACTTGTATATTTATTTTAAAATACGAAAACTTTTCACAAGTTACAGAGTATTAAAGAAATCAGAAATTAGTGACTGAAAATTTCCTTTTACTTGTTATTTTCAACAAAAAGAGATTCAAGTGGTAGTGTCACTCGTTTGTAAATATACATTCAACGTTTTGAAGGCGTTTTCTACATCGTTCTTGGAAGGAAGATGAATGAATTATTCCACCGAACCCTCTTCATTACTTTCTGTTGTGCTTAAAATCGGTTCAACTATTTCAGAGCTATAATACTCAATAATGGCGTTATCTGTCGGAAACTGTGATGTCCACATCAATATAATCCTGGAGGGTAGCATTGAATGTTATTTTATTTACTCTTAACCATGTTTCGTAATCATCTTCAATCAAGTTTCGGTTTTCATCAACGCTATTTAAGAAAATTAATGGAATGTCGTCCTCTTCGTCTTAGGTGGAACATTGACCGAGTGAAATGTCCTGTTTTTGGTTTGCCTCTATACGTTACAGAGCTTCTTTAGCGATTCTTCTGCGATAGTTGCACTTTATTATGTGAATTACTCCCTGATCAAGCGTTTGCAATTTTGAAGTCATATTCGGTGGGAAAAATTCCAACTCAATACACTTCAGTTTGACTTGTAAAGCTTTTGGATATGCCGGACAATTATCAACAAAAAATAAGATTTTTCGCCCTGCGCGTAAAAACAACTTATCTAACCTTAGAAGCCATTCTTCAAAAAGTTGTCAAGTCATCCACGCCTTGGAGTTTGCTTTTTATTCGACGGGTAACCACTAAACGGCACGAAAGCTTCGAGGTTTATTACTTTTTCTTTTTTAGTTTCTCTGAACCATCCATATTAGCTGCCAACATTTATGCTACCCGTTGTTTGCCATTTTTGCCTCCGTGGCACTGCTTGTTCTTAAAAGTCAATGTTTTTTCTGGCAGGCATTTAAAAAATAATCCTGTTTCATCAGCGTTAAAAATATCTCGGTCATTATACTTTTCGATTAGAAACGGCAAAACGTCAGTTTTCCATTTATCGCAGTCCTCATCGCGAACATCATTACTTTCACCGCACGCCTTTTTATGGCTCACACCATGCCTTAAACCAAAACGCATCAAAGATTTTGTCATTAAAAATTTTGCCAGTTAGAATTTTGCCAACCTGTGCTTGCCCTAAAATTATCATCGCCAAATCGCTTCGCAAACTCCATCGCTTTATCCTTCAATATGGGCATGTTTCGGTTTCTAGCTGCTGTAAACCAATCCAGGACAGCCTTGTCGACATTTTGAAACATTGGTATTTTCGCTCTTTTGCTGCATCCAGAAAAAGTTCCCGATTCAAATGACGTGATTATTGATTCTTTATTTTTTAAGACTGTGGAAACGTGTGGAATCCTTTTTTTTTAGTCTTCTTTTATTTTCTTTGATATGTTTGAATTTTTCTTCTAGTGATAAACATTTTAAAACACGTTTTGACGCCATAGCTAATAAACTTACATTGGCTTTACATTGATTATGCGCGACTGACACAAAAGAATTAAAAACAAAAGGAAAACATAAAACAATCATTTTCGAGATTTTCCCGAACAGTAAAATACTCAAAACAAGACAAAAAAATTGAAACAGAAACAAAAATAACGAAGCATAATCGGAGGTTTTCCATAAAATTCGAGTTATGGAATGGTCGTGCCATAATTTTTATTCGAGGAATGGAGAAATTCGAATTATAGAAGTTCGAGTTACGGAAGCAGAATTGTATGCAATTTGCCACCTAAATGCTGTTGAAACTCAATTTAGTTCGAGTTATAGAAAATTCGAGTTATAGAAGTTCGAGTTATGGAAGTTTGACTGTATTCAATTATTTATTTATTTTTTAATTTGTTTTTTCCATATATGAACGTGTGTTCTTATTCGTTTCTACATACGGTAAACTCTAATCAAGTCCTTTTTTTATTTTTTTTATATTTGCGAAGGTTTTTGACTAATTTTCCTTCCTAAAATAGTTTTTATAGTTTTAATTAATTTTTTTTTGCTACAACATTAAGACAATATTTCAGTTGAAAAATACAGTAGTACTGTATCTCTGAATTGTAAAATGTGTGTAAAATGTACCTTTGTACTATTTATTTCGAATATAAACAGTCAACGCTTTTCCCTTTGATCTCTTCCATGCCGTTAGAGCAGTTGAATAAACCAATCGTCCCGAAAGTTGTCACGTGTATATTTAAAATCCAAAATTCACAATATTCTACTCTTAGCAATTGTCTATTGGTTTTGGATTTGAATTCGTTCATCACTTTGACGTCAGAGAGACTTACAAACATGATCTTCTTAATGTATTTTTAGCTCTATTGAATGTGAACGCAATCCACCAGCAACACAATGAAATTAGGTAATTTTTTGATTGTCTTGTTCAAAACAATATACATTAAATTTAATTTTCACATTAAACCAAAAATTCTCCTGTCCTCAAAAACTTTTTGGGCGGAAGTATTACGTTCAACATCTTGATAGTGAATCCTAATTTACTTGTACACCCGCCATCTGTACTAATGTATTTGGAATTTAACTGAGGGTATTAATTTAAAAAGCAGAAATATTAAAACCATAAATAACTTGAAGACAAAACTGAGGAAGTAAAAGAACAGGTTACTGCCGCTTGTTGGAATCGATTGCTGCGATGACTGATTTCCCACGATAAACATTGGATGCTTCAAAGCGCCATAAATTTCTCACTTGTTTAAGCCATTTGGCAATGAAACACAAGTGATTCAGTAAATAAGCAATATAACTTTTGAACATTAATCAAACGATAATTGCATTAAATTAAAACAGAAGCTGGAGGGAACACTATCTGACGCAATGATTTTTCTCCCTTGGTCATAAATTATAAGAACTTTTTATGGCTTAAGTAAATCATTATTCCTGTAGATATCCAAGGTACCTTGGTTATGCTTGAAAATCATACATCAATATGATTTTTAAAAACGTATAAACGTTAAGACTGCAGGATCACGAATATAGACTAACTAATTGAATTTGCCTTTCTAAAGCAGGCTCTACACATTTTATCTTCTTTTTTTAGAAGAAAAAAAAAATTGCTCACAGTGTTCTACTAGACACATCCGGTGGTTAAGTCTTTAATTCTCTAAATCCAAGTTCACTCTGGAAATTACGTGAATGGTCCAGTATTCTGAGTTAATTTTTTTCTCTTTCTATGATCCTGTTGGAGACGCACGCACACATACCTTTTTACCTCATCCTTTAAATTGAATTTCTTTCTTTTGTACAACATGGAAGACTCTGACAAATTAAAAAGAAAATATATGCACGAGAACAAAGGTCCTCGCAATAAGGAAAAAAATAAAGGAGAAAAAGCAGCTTACGTTCAGTATAATCTCTTTATTCAAGTCCCCATGGAAATAGTGAATTAAATGTTCGTCCTCATATATTTCAACAAGAAGTAATTACTTACACAAAAAAAAAAAAAAAGAATTAGGGACGGCCATCTACCTCGTGAGCCAGCTCGAAGGATCAGGGCGCGAACTTGAAACATACCGGTTCTGACTCTTGCAAACTTTCTCTTTCTCCCGCAACTTGGAACATGCAGCAAGATAAATGCAATGGGTAAGCTCAGTAATCTCTTTAAGGAAACGTACAATGTAATTATGGGACGTGTCTGCATGTTGTACTATATGTGGTATATCCCTGTTCCTTGAATCAAACAACTGGATGTTCCCTACGAGCAATTGCATTTCAAAGATAAGATAAAAACCAATTAAGGATAATAAAACTCTGCTCTATCCACTCAAAATTAGTTTCGTTTCGTTAAGTTACGTGATAATTTGTTCTCAAAAGACAAATGATATCTGTGAATTGGACTAATTAATCGTGGGATGCAATCAATTTTTATTCACTTCAGTTGTTCTTAATAAATAGGAGTGTTTTTATTTCTAGGTATTTTAATAGCAATGATTATTCGTTCTGCGTTTCATCTGTCCTATTGTTCTTGCCTTTTTCTGGTAGATGGAAATTAGCTTTTTTTTAGCCAAACTGGAGCTTCTTTCCCCCCTTTTCTGATTAATCGTAAGCTATATAGAACATCACAAAAACACCTCATTGACCGATAGTATGATTTCTGTAGAGAAAAGTTCATTTATAAATTTGTCATCGACATCACTGTAAGCAGACTCCTTTATCGAAAATTCGTACATTGGGTTTTTAGCAAATATTATATCCATTAAAGGCGAAACGAAATGCCTATGTATCTTTAAGAGTTTTAAGAAATAATTTAGACGATTTGACTTGATAAACATCTATCAAGTATACACAAGTCTTTCTCAAAATGTTAGTTTTTGGTGTATAATATTTTCGCAGCTGTTATGTGATCTACAATGGATCTGCGATTCGACATTGTTGGACTTCATTTCTACTACGCTATCAAATCGTTAGATGAATGACTAATTCAAGATCAATTTTCGGTTAAGTTTAAAAATTTAGTTGACAATATGACAATATGATGAATGAAATAATTTTCCATAATTAATCGGAACGCTTACTCTTTTCAATCGTTGAAATATATTGAAGTCCTTATCTATAAATATCGTAAGCCCTTAACGTTAAGTAATTTAAAAGCCCGATTCATGCATGTTGCTAATGCCCGCAGTACACGATATGGAAATCGTTGCATGTACATGCGGGCCTGACGTCACCGAAATCTCATGCCTTCAGGTTAAATATTTGTTGCAGCCATCTTAAGATCGAATTGCATGCAAAAAATATCGGCGGTATACGGTATGTAGAATTTGTCCCGAAACTTCGCTTGTATTTTTGCATGCGTTGTGCGCACATGTTGCGCTAGTGCACGACATACAAGGCGGTTCGCATGCGAAGCGTTCTAGGAACTAAAAAACAGCATAAACATTGGTTTTCTAGTACACGACATGTATCCATGTGAGCACACTTGAAGTTTGTCACAGTTTCCTATGTGTAAAATTCGAAAATGTCTTATTGTGCTTCTCAACGTCTTGTTCTGACAGAACGCGATTGGGTGGGCTTTGTACATAAGAATGGAGACGCAATGGATTTATTTTTGCATGCTTTTTTCTGTAGATTTCTAAGGACTTCAGTCAAAAAGAAATTCATTGCCAAGAAAGTTGTTTTAATGGTCGATAGCATGAGGGCAAAGATAAAATATTCGTTGTTCTGATTTGTCAAATCATGTCTACTTTTATTCCATGTGCGAAATTGTTTCCATTGCGGATGAGGGTCCCTCGAACGATTTGAGTTTGGCCATCGCAGATCCCTTTTAATTATAAATTTTGTTACCGAAATATTATTTTAGTACTTCTATTAAAGAAACAAACAAAGATCCACCAACCATAAACACCACGCGTTCGAGGCCACACACCTGTATCCGGCTGAAGCAGATTTCATGTTTGTGAAATAAATGTTGTGTGGATCATGGCCCAAAATTGTTTGTTGTTCTATGAAAAATTCACATAGAAAACTTCGTACTCAGAATAATAGGTGGATTTTGCTACGGAAGCACAGAGTTCGTACGTATTAGATCCCATGTGTGGAGCGTGTTATAATTTGAAAAAAAAAACGTAAGGTTTCTGTTTTTTTTAATATATTTTTTACATTATTCTAGTGTGGTTGCTGACAGACTGCATTATTTCGATTATACTCGTTGTCTACCTGTTGATTTTTCGGAGCTTTGCAGTCCCTCCTGATATGACCAAGTTTATTGCAATAAAAGCATTTTTTAGCATTGTGGTTAATTCTTATTAAGTTTCTTAATGTTGATGGTCTTTGACTATTGACAAATGTCGCTAATTCCTCTTTAAGACCGTTTACAAAAGCGTTGAGAACATCCCTTTCTACCATGTATAACTGTCCGTCAAACAGTCTATCATTTTCATTATTTAAATAAAGATCTTGGATCCGACGCCTCTGAAGAGTTTCGACTCTTTGAACACTTTTGCTTTGTTGCAAGCGGGTCATTAAATTCTAATGATTCAATTAGGTTTTTATTTCCAACCATGAGTTAAGTTCCCGAAATCTTACTTTTTATGAATGGTAAAAGACAACTTTTGGGAAGGCGTTGCTAATGACAAAGCGTTGTCAACATTTGACAAAAAATTATTAATTTTGTTTGGATCACTGTCGAATGGCGTTATTAATTTGCAAGGAAAGTCTTGACTCATTTGTGGCTGCAAATTATAACAAGAATTATGGTAATTTTCGAACCTAGTATCCTGCGTGATATTATTATTAGGGAAAGTTTCGACGGTTCTGCTTTCGTGATTACTTGTTTCGTTACATGCATCATCTACTGTTGATGACTTGAGCTTGCCTTGTTCTATATCAAATTCCTTTTTTTCGGGATAGCTCCAGTTGCTATATTTATATTTCGTATTCTATAAGTCTCATCTTCAATTGGTTGCCAATCTATTTATTTTTGTTTCAGTATTTCTAATTTCACTATTCCTAAGTTTCTCTACTATTCCTTCCACTAATGGTAATTGTTCTCTGGTTTCGCTTTCCTCTTCCATAACATAAAAAAACGGTCTTCTACGATAAGTTTTACTATCGTAATAAACTACATAATGCTCTTCTTTACCATCGAAGTCAATGTTATAATTGTCTATTATTTGCAATAGTGTAAGTTCTACCACTTTTCCTCTTCGCTTTCCTATGCATTTGAAATTGCTAGCCAGTTCGAGATCATTGAACTCGAATTCTGTTATTTCTGACATTGCCATTCTTTATTTTTTATTTTTTTTTTGTGTTGTAACAATTCTTAAATATACACTTACATGTAAACCAATATTACACACTTCGCCATTTCGTCTTCCCAGGGGGTAGTTTGGTTTCCTTCTTTGCCTCTTTACTGCCTCCTGCTCTGCCTTTCCATGTCGTGTACTACGTGCTTAAGATGCATTAGCTAAGGTTACATGCAGGTTGAGGTCGAAACTTCTTCTTAAAAAGGTCATTTTAAGTGGAATTTTAGAGGTCGATAATTCGTTTTGTAATTTCTGACTGCACTGCATGATCGATTTCGAATTCGTAACCTACAATTAGTCTTTCTTCCTCTTACTAACTTGCTTCCTTAGATGGTGCCCTAAGCCGTTGTTGACCTCCAGTCCATAAGTCCAGTCACATACATGGATCGAAAGCAAGCTGGCACTAAAATGTTTTAAGGTTTAAAGCCAAATTTTTACAGACGATTACCACCAAAATGTTACTGATTCTCCTCGTTATTTTTCGCGCATCATAGCAGCATGCACTGGTTAACTGCTTCTCCGCATGGCGTATGTGTAAAATTTCGAAGTCTTGAATAATAATAAAATCTATACTATTTTTTTTATCATTTTACTTGAGCCCCAGCGAGGTTTGGTAATGTTGGAGAAGTATATAATGTTGTCTTTCCAATTATATGTCACAATTATGGCTGCTCAAAACATAATCATGTCCTTTGGATCTACCATATCAGCTTTATTCCACCAAACTTCTGAATATGGCACAACCCTAGGCATTTCGCACACAATGAGCAAAAGGATTTGAAGAAATATGTAAAGATTGTGTAGTGATTTGAAATTCAGGTGTATTTCGTTTTTAATTGATCCATGGGTGGAATCAGAATCAGGGGTGAAAATTATATCGACTTGTTTGCATACACTTTATTCACAATACATATTTTTATTCGACAAAAACTGATTTACTAGAAATTTTTTTGTTTAAGATTGGTTCATCAACTGCCATCAGTATTATGTCTTCACAGCAGAATGAATTATCAATCATTCACACAAACAATTATTTTGATGACACGAACTGACCCACCATTCATTTGTTCAGATTTCTGTCGCTGCTCAACTACTCCAGTGAAAGCGAAATTAAGCGAAGTCCTTACAATTTCTAATTTCTGTAATACTTCCTCGGTAGCGATATGGTCACAAAGACTATTCTCCTCGGGATGACTGACTTCTTCCCACTAAAGGTCAACAACATTTAACCTAATGCCTACATACTTGCGGTGCAACTTAAGCTGTAAAGAAACTTTTAAGAAAAACCCGTGGAGCACATCCGAAAAAAATACAAACAAGTACGGAAAATTGCAATGCTCCAGTACGTCGTGCAAAATTTATCCACGAACGCAAATTGAGGCAAAAAGTGCTTCATTGCCCCAGGAGAAGCAAGAATTTTGCCTCATCTTTGACGCATTCTCTTGTTAACAAAGACATTCCGGCTGTCAGCCATTCGGATAAATTTGCAAATTTGCTCGCAGCCCATTTTGCCGTTTAGTCAACATTGTCAGACTTGCCTCATACTGAACTAAGAACCGATTGCACTAACGAACCGTTTTTCTTAATTCATGGAAACTCAGATAAATAGTCAGCTTGTGAAATATCTCGAATCACAAAACTAGAATTTGAAACACCCTCGGTATTTCCTACTCATTTCAATTTAGAGATATTGTAAACTGTAGACAACAGTGACGAGATCCTCGTTACGTGCTAAGATTGTAAGGGTATTAAAAACCCGATAAAAGCTTCAAAATTATACAAACAAAAAAATATTCCGACAGCAAATGGTGACCATCAATTGATACACTTGAAAGGGGAGTTTCACAAACCAAAATCCGGTATAAAGTGGTTCGACAAAGTCATAGAATAAATTATCAAACTTCCTGAGTCTATTCTATCCCGTGGGAGTGAAAAGATTTGAGTAGTTAAAGGACTGTCTAATGACTTGTTTTCACTCAAATCAAGCTTCATAGCCCCAGTGTCAAACGACGGCGAAGAAGGTTACATTTAGAAGCTTGACCGATGTACATTGATTAATATCTCTTTATTTTTTAATTTTGAACAAGAAAAATTAATAAAATTAACAAGATCCAAAAACTAATTGTGCAAAGACAATTATGCAACATTTATTTTAAGCTTAGTTTTTTAAGACTTAGTTCAAGTATAAAATCATCATAATAAATAAGTAAAGTAAGGTTTTGTATCCCGAAGGGCACATTATAGGCTTTACAGTTAAAGTAGAACGTAATATAAATATGTATTTTTTTAACTTAAATTTCGGCTAGAAATATCTCACATAAAAGAAATAAACTCAAATGTCTTAAAAATAGACTTACTTACTTACTAAAGGTGGCGCTACAGTCAAAAAGTTAAAGTTGTCTACTTTGACGTTCTGTCCGAAACGCCGGTATTCGCGCCCTCCGTCGCTATACTCACAAACGTGCCATTGACATCACGCATGCGAGTAGTTGGACGGACTTCTGAAAGATTAATCCTCTGGTGTTGGCGTGCGAGTTTTGAACAATTCTTTCAAGCACGATGTTGAAGAAGTCGCATGACAGCGCGTCGCCTTGTCTGAATCCTTTTTTTTTGAAACCAAAGGTCTCGGTTAGGTCTTTGCCGACCTTGATGGAACAGCGTGTATTCTCCATCTTCATCCTACACAAACGGACAAGTTTGGTATGGATGCCAAAACAAGACATCGGGCTGTAAAGCTCGTCGTGGTGGGTATCGATCTGTTGATCCTGGGTTTTTTCCCAGATTTGTCGTAGTGTGAATCTTTGATCAATTGTTGATTTTCTTGTCCTAAAGCCACTTGAAAAAACACATTCCCTTTAAATTGTTTTGACAACAAAACAAATCAATCTTTTTTTGGATTTAAAAAAATCTAAAAAAAAATAAACATGTTGAATAAAAAATTACATAAATAAATTCACATAGCCAATAATTAATCCATTAAAAATCTTAAGCATATAAAATCACTTTTATACAAAAGTTGAAAACATTACGCTCCCGCACCGAATCAATAACCGCAGAGTAAAATGGGCCGTTTAGAGTCAAAATTAATAAAAAAATAAAGCCTCGTAATAAATCAACAAGATAATAATTATTACATTGCTCTTCACTTAAAGCGTGTAACGGTTCATCATGGTTAACTCTATCAAAACTGCAAAATTATCGCTTATAATTTTATTCATAATAAATCAGTCTTTATTCTTAATCGATATTAAAAGAAAAAAAAACTTGCCAATGGCCAGAAAACATGGCAAAGGTATTCAAAGTTACCAGTGTTCACAAATAACCAGTACCAATGGCCGAATGATGCGCACCTCATTGACTTTCAGGATACGAATGGCACATGATGATGTAAACCCTCTTATAAATAAAAAAAAAACTGAAACACGATATTCCTCAACTGACACGGGCAACAGCCTCTTTCGCCTTGAAGTGTCGGTTCAATTTACCGATATACTAAGTCCACCATGTCCTTTTGCTCAGCGAACTCGTTTGTTATCTTTATCCTGTCGACTTTGGTGCATTCATGCAAGCAAAAATTGGTAATAATTCGAAACGATAACTCCGAACCGCTCGAAAATCTATTTTTAAAAGTATCTCAAGCCGCCTCTCTTTTATTCGTCTGGTACAGTGCCTTTAATCGGATGAGCAATTTAGTGGGGTAATGGATGGGAGCCAGTGGAATAGTATTGTCGATGTACGGGCAGAGAGTAAGGGACAGCACAAGGAGCGACTCTCAGTCTGTTTGTGATAAAAATGTTGTCCCAATTTAAAGTTCCTTTTTGTTTTGCTACTTGGAGAAGGAGGATATTACCATAGGATTCGGTTATAAGCTACTTACAAACGTCAAAGCATGAAATAGCTTACAAAAGGACGACAGGACAGACGATAGCAGTATACTCGTATGGATACCAACGATTCATAAGGCACGACTAGAAACAGTTGCCAACTAAATGGCGTTGGATTTGCGATTTCGATTTATCACAAGAGAACTTTTTCAACACAATTTATGGATAAAAGGACACTTGACAGGAGGGAGGAGTACATGTCATGGTGGGTGGTTTTCCGTTATAAAATTGCTGCGCACTGAAAGGTTCTTGAAAGGCATTAAAGTTAAGAAGAAAATTTTGAATGTGCATCAAGATGACTTAAGGAAATATTTCTTTTCCCTTTTTTAAGATTTTTAAGGTTAAATGTTGAACTGAGTACGTGTAGTTTTATTTTTTGGACGTTTAAATTTCCAGCAGAGTGGCATCACGGACAATCTCTAGGAGTGTTGTGGATGAAATCGATGAAATTTGAGCATAGCTTCTGTCAACATCTTTTTAATGCTAATTATGCTTTGAAGACAAAATGTATCATAAGAAGCTTCTCACAAGAGCCTTTGTTGATTTTAAAGAACTTTCCAAGCAACCAAAATGAATATTTATTTCGTTTCATAAGGAGGAAAAAGTTTATGAGTTAAACTCGAAAGAAGATCATGTCCAGTAGGAAAGCTTATTAAAAAAAAAAACATATTTAACATAAAGTTTGACTTTTCGAATATAAAAATGTTGACATATCTTCACGTTTTGAGATCCCTAGAGTTGGATTTTATTGTGCTTCCAGAAAAGTCAATGCGTTTTTTCTTCTTGCATATCACACAACAAATGATTAAGGATCACAACGTATTTATATCGATGCATCATAGAACCTAATAATTTACATTTACGAAAATGTAAATTTATTGACTTAGCGTTTATCTTGTTTCTCGTTAAGAAAATTGTTAAAATTATGGTGGAAATAAACAAGTTTGAAAAAAAAAATAATAATGTTTCTTTCGAATGATTTTGGGGATCTATTTAAATAGCAGCAAAAATAAAGAAAAAGGAAGCCAGACTGTTGATTCGACCTCAGAACTAGGACAAATTAAAGCCTAGATCGAAGTCTTTTCGGACCGAGCACGAGCTGAAACATGAAGACTGAGCTTTGTACAAGACTAGCGAAATAAAACTCATAACTCGGTCTTGAGTGAGGTTTCTGGAAGTCAACACAGAAGCATGCGGATTTGTGGAGTGTTTAATTGTTAACTGGCACTCAAATCAGTGATTCTGAATGGAATCACACCTTTCCCATAAAGTAGGCGTCTGTCAACAACACATATAGAGAGAGAGCATTCGACATCTCCTGCATTGAAAAACTTTGTAAACTAAAGAGCCCCAAATATGAAGTCATCTCACCACAACTCCGGATTCTCAAGTCCAACCAAATTCTGAGTTCTTTGAAGAATGAGTTTCCGAGAATCAAGGATTGTCAAAATATTCTTATAAAATAAGGTCCAATAATTTTTCCGACTATAAAAAAGACCATCGGGAAAAGTTGAAGTATGAGTACTCGAGTACTTTTCACACTGTTGATTACGCTTTCAGAAAATTTGTACCTTAATCAGGAAAGTAAGTTACTTTTTCCGCGATCTATCATGGCCTATTTATCTATCAAAAAACAACAATCGCAATCTATTTGCTGAAAGAATGTAAGTGGATGATACATAACATACTCAATGCAGTAACGCATTGACTGAGATTAAGATAAGCCCAAGCTCGAAGTTTACCGTGGGGAAAGGTGTGAGACATCACAGATCCGTTTCAAGGTGATCTAGCATAATGTTTATGTAGTTCCTTTGTATTTGTGTAGATATTTAGGATTCAAACAATCAATCCTGAGATTAACAACTTATTCTTTTTTACTTAGCTTCAGAAGACTGCAAAATACTTACTATAAGATCTTGCAAGCGACATTTAATAGGGTTATAATATACCTCGATAGATATTACAAGATGTTGGATTGTTTTTTTTTTGTAAATAAAGAACTAATATGCCAGTCGTTCGAGACCCTTAGTATGATCTGGTGTATTTTCCTCCCCTGAATAATTCTGCAATATTCAGTTTTGTTTTCAAGCCTTTTTTATTAACTTTAAACCTTTTTCGCAGAATTTTTCATCTTTATGCGACTCCAATGTTGCCTTCTTCGCCTGCTCAACATTCGCCATCATGCCACAAATTTCTTGTCAGGGCGGGTGACAAGCACAAATGAAAGCTTGAAGATTCTCTTGCGTCTATCGACACGTAATCAATTGGTCTGTCATTTCGACAGTCTTGGGATAGCCAGGTTACTGTGTGAATAATTTTTGCTAGGAAGTTCATGAACACTGTATTCAGTATAATTATATAACTACCTGCCACGATGTTTTTGAATCGGAAGCCGTTATCTATTTTGGTTTGATCGTTCTTTACGACTACAAAGTGTTCCATATTGATTTTAGCATTGAAGTCCCTAAGTAAAATTTTGACGTCGTCGTAGAATTTGCCCTCGAAGCCGAACACGGAGAATCCTCATATCAATGTGTGCAAAATTATGACACATTTATTCTATCGTACATCCTGCAGAGCAGAGTACACCGCCTTCCAGGTTTGGGATGTAAAGCTATTTAACGTTCGAGGGTATACTCGTATCTATTTGTTCTTTCTCGCATGAAAGTGTTTTCTTCGTTTTTGGGGGCCGTCGGTATCTGAGATAGCTTGCTCTTTCAGAACTAAGAATGTTTTACTGGTTGGTTTGTCTATGTACAGCCGTCAACTGGACGGGCCCGTTTGTCGCATTACTTAATTCACCATTTTATTTTTTTTTAAATACATTTTTTTAATAGAATTCATATTCACTTACATGCTAGATACAAAAATGCTTAAATTAGCCTAAATAACCACTAACATTTTACTTACTGACCTTATGCGGGCGCTCTAAGCTAAACCTATGTCTTTCGACGACTTGAACTAAAATTAAATTTCGTTTTAATACACTTCAATTAATATTACATTCCAAACTAATTACCAAGAGAATTTGTATACAAAAAGAAAAACTTGATATATGTACATTGCTTTTTAGAAGCTATAACTAATTACAACTTACTTAAAACAAATTTAAAAATAACTTAACCTAGATTCATAACAAATATGTACAATATTATTTTGTGTTTTTGTGCTGTTTTATTATTTTTTCTTTTTTTTTTCTTTAAGCTTACCTTTTATTAACCTAAACCTATCCTTAAAATCTATGTAAGCCGGCTAGGCATTTAAAAACAATTTAACAGCTATAGTGTAAGATCAATGACCAAGACGCCAACTACGAAGCATCCTCTCGCTCAATTAACCACCAAAATTAACATCGTTTTTGCCACGGACTGATACCGTCCTACTGTACCGGAGATTCTCCTCTGAGCTGCGAGCGACATCTCCATTTTAGGCAAGTTGCCTGCCCACACTCTTTCGGGCAACATGGAAGATTGATGGAACCGCATTTCTTTCTTGAATCAGGCCGTTGATGTCAAAATAGACAAAAGCTTCTGGTGGAGTAAAGCCGTTAAGGCGCACTGTCTCGTGGTACATGAAGTTAGGATAGTAAGCCCGGGAATCAGGTTATTGCTGGCCTGTTGTTATAAGTATTTGTTCGTTGTTGGTAGTTCGGGGGAGCTTAAAACACGAAAGTTCATTCTGATTTTTCCTTCAAAGAAATTTATTGATTTTCGGGAACATTGCTCATGTTGCTAGCTTTAATAGCCCGAATTTTGGTATTCCTGCGCGAATTAATTGAAGCTCGGTAGTTTTGCTTGATTAACTGTTGTAAGTTTTTAAGCTCGGACTTCAGTGTCCTGATTTCCGCGTCTTGTCGTTGAAGCGTCTGCTCAGTAGTTTAAGTCTCGTCAGTAGCCTCCTTTTTTATCGGTGTAGTGCGTCGGTACTTGCATTGCGGTAAACATTAACATTGTCAGTTTGTTCGTATTTCGGAATTGTTCTGTCCATCATTTGTTTAATGGTACCGTCCAGCTTTTTCAGGTAATCATCGATCTCCTCGTTCGACAGATTTCTTTTAGATGGTGGACTGAGAAAGTTCCAGCAGACTGCTCTGGTTAAAAATCGAGAGAAGTGCGTCTCCAAGGCATCTTACTATTGTTGTAAGAATACGTTTGAATATACACCTCCAGCTCGGCAATCTCGTTACGAATAGTAATTTCGGGTCTAAATCCGCAATGGTCACTGTAATACACAAATCTTTTTAGACAGTATATCGTTTGTCGGTCTTTAATTCACCATTCTAATACTAAAATGGTTATCCAGAAGCGTAGCATGGAGGGTATTGTTAACGTTACGTATTTGCATAAATGATCAGTGACTTGATTTGCTGATACATACATACAACTACTAATTGCATATTTTTTATGATTTGTGAGAAAATTCGGTCTCTTATATTTTCTAAATTTTTTCGAAGTTGAGATACCTCAAGACTTACATATGTGCACTAGAAAAGGTTGGGTATTTGGTTGCCGCGCTGTCTAAATTCGAAGACTCTTCCGTTCGAGGAGGGTTGATGTTCACTGTATATGACCTAGCCATCTGAGTCGTTGTGTTCCCGTTCATTAAAACTTCTTCTTCACAATTCACCTCCGCAAAGGAGATCAAAATTCACCTGAAGGCCAAGAACGCTCTCATCTGTCCTTACTGCTGAGCCAAATAGAATAACCGGCATGATAAGGACCATGCATGAAAAAAGTGAGGTCATTTGGGGGTGGGCTTAATTGCTCAATTCCGTTCTGAGCCCAAGAATTTAGTGGTTGCAAGATTTAAAATTTCAAGCCTTTGCGGGGCTGTTTTTACTCGAAATCCAAACAAGGCTCCCAATAGTTTCAATTTTCTTTCTCGGGACATCAGGTTTTGCAACTCGCTGCATTGTTTTAATATCAACCATCTTTTCGCAGGAATGCTGTTGGATAGAATTATTTTATTTTCATCCTCCTAGTCGCTGTGTTCAACAAGCGCAATTAATTGGGGAACAGCATTGATTTTCGACAATCGTACTCCATTCTCTTAAAATGAGAATGTGAAAAAAACGAAAATATTTTTTTTCACAGAATTGAACTTAAGACGTTGCATGTTGCAGTTACCCTTTGGGGAGTGATGTCCTTGTTTCTCCAACTCTTTTGTGGTCTTGATGCTTCCACAGAATTTAAGCTAGTTGGAATTTTGGCATCAGAAGCTTTTTCATGGCAGCAACAATTTCATCAAAAAATTGAATCTCGGACCATACGATATCTAGTTTCCTTCTTGCAAACATTTTTTTTGTAATTTTCAGGCATCAGATAATTTGTCAAAGGATTTAGGAAAAAGATTTGACATCATTATTCTTTATTGGAAATAATTCATTCTTACAAAAAGGATTACAGACCTTCCCAAATCGGAAAATTAAAAAAAAGGAACGATACTGGTACTATTTAATGAAGACATTAAAAGGACCTGAGCTGCCAGAATTTAGGAACAAGCATTAAAATAAAATTTCTATCAAAATATAGAATATATAAATTCCGTTTTATGAAATATAAGATTGTGTGCGACGACCGCTGACGGAAATATATTCATACATACTTATTATTCCTATCGCAAATCACACGCTAATTAATGACATTGACTTTTACCACGGGTAGAGGGCAAAGTCCATTTCGTATGGCTTACACAAACCGCTACTCCGAGTTTAATTGTTTTTTTCAAAACACTACCAAATGCCGTATTCCGTTAAATCCTAAACTGAAAGCCTACCAAAGTCAAGAGTCAATGTTTCATATGGGGGAAAAATGTGAACCCCAATAAGAACACAGCGTGGGCTTTTGATTTATGTTGCATGCGAAACGTTTCTTCACTAAAGTCGAGGCATATACTTTTACAAACATTCATCCCTGAAACCTACACCTAAACCTACAAAGTTTAGAAAATGTTTTTACCCGCCGAAACGTGGAGAGAACAACCAACCACAGCGGAAGTTGCCCACAACGCAAATCGTTCACGGGTGTTAAGTCAATCGCAGATGTTCAACACGAGAATTGTAATTAAATGACTGGACAGCGTGCCGCTTTTCTTGAACACAAAAACCAAATGAGAAACCCGGAACTTTCGAGTGAAATCCAAAAAGGTTATTAAAATTCTGTAGGCAACTTTTTTGGGTGAAACGAGTGCGTACAGTTGACATGACAGGTTGACGCCAACTAGCAGTCGCTAACAAATTGTGACCGTTGTTTGTAAAAGTCGATTTTAATCAGAAATGACCTGTTTCAGAGACCAAGAGGATTGGAGGCATTCCCAACATTTCAAAACCCCGTATATGTAGATGTTATGCATTCGTAGCATCTGGTTTGCCTTTCCTGGAAGGTGGTCACAACTTTACCCAAGCGTTTTCTTGTTCAGGTGAGTGGGAGTGTACTGACGTCAACGGCAACCTCTACTATCGACATCACCAGTTTCACGAGTGGAACAATGACGATATCGACGAGGACAAAGTTTGGTTGAACTTTTTTTCCGTAACGGTGTTATTGGATTATTTCCGTTAGTTGGATGAATTTTATTAGTGCTACCCTACTGGCTGGAGGGAATGGGATTTAATCCCTGAGTTGTATGGAATTGTGTGCTTCATTTCATCGCAATGAGGAAAACCGTGGTCTGACCGCCCGTTGCAGGGGGAGAACCATACATATTTATGGGATTTACGACGCTTAAAGTATCATGCCTATACATTTGATGATGGTTTTTTTTATAATATTTGAATAGACTGACATAGATATTCCGATTGAATAAGCGCGTGAAAATATTAGTTTTCGTCGATTTAACTTTACCTGTTGCGCGGGCGTTTTCGTCAAAAGATTAGCACTCTTATTGCACTCCGACGATGGTTCCTGTTCATTGGAATCGCGCAGTAAAAACCCGGAAAACGCTGTTGAAACCATAATATAGTACATTGGAATTGTGAATCCAACTGGCACAGTATCTTTCAATTACATAGCTGTCAACGACAAGATACGGATGTATATAGTAAATTATAATTTTTTTTTATTTTCAAATTATTTATCTTATTCATTCCATAACATAGCAGATGATACAACAATATAAAAAAATTTAAATTACAAGGAGTGAATAAATAGTAGTCGTCATTTAATTTGCTAACAAGTCACAAATTAGTGTTAGACGACATTTAATTTCAGTTTTTTTTTAGATTCATTAATATTTCTGGAGTGGGGTGGCATTAAAATATACAAATACAACTAATAGTGAGAATAATATAACATATAGTATACAATTATTAAAGAAGAATCACATTTTATTTAGTTATTTAAATTCATTAACATTTCTGGAGTGGGTGGCATTAAAATATACAACACAAATAATAATGAGAATAATAAAATATATACCTACAATTAATTTATTCAAGAAAGAATCCATAAGATAAAAATCCAAACTCTTATTTGGTTAATGTAGCTATTTTAGTTATTAGTCAATCGTATGGATTGTGGAAGTGTATTGAAATAGCATGGGCAGTAAAAGTGTAGAATTTGGAAAAATGTGTTGTACGTGTAATTGGTACGTTTACTTATCCCGTGTTATTTGTCGTAAGACGATTAGTTGAATTTGTTCTGCTAGGAATGTTTTCGCTTCGCTTAAAAAATTCTCTCAGCACTTTAACAACATATAAGTGTCTTAATGGTAATATATTACATTTTTTAAACAGGCGCCAACTATGGGTACGACGATTGCAGTTAGTAAAAATGCGAACTAGATATTTGAAATATGAGCCTCCCCAACATACAATGCCATATTGCAATTTCGAGTGCGCCAGTTCATAGTAAAATTTTATTAAAACTTTATTTGAGCAGTATGATTTGATAAGATACAGTTTACGAGCCACCAGGTTCATGTGTGATTTTATTGTTTGTAAGTGATCCTTCCAGTTCAGATTTTGATCTATTAAGACTCCTAGATATTTAAAATTCTTGACTGATTCAATTATAAAGCTCTTCTCGGAACACGTATTTTATTCGTAAAAGTTTTGTACGCCGCAAGTATGAAGCGGTAGGCTAAATCATGTACAATCATGCGAGTGAACGCGAAGGTTGTATTGCCGGATATTTTCAGTGTCAATAATTTGTTTTTTTCGCTTATGAGTAACTTGTGATGAGCAAACCACAACCTTAATTTTTCTAGGTCTTCTACGATTTTCGTAATCATCAATTTGGTTTTGGAACATGTATGTAAAGGTTATGTCATCGGCGAATGCAGTCGCTATTCCATTGAATTGCTGTCTGCAAATTGAGTCAATATAAATTAAAAATAAAAGTGGCCCTAGTACAGAACCCTGGGGGACTCCATTTTTAAGACTAGTGGCTTACTTAAAACACCATTTACCTTAACTTTTTGAACTCCGCCTAAAACCAAATTGATTACTTGAAAAAAAACTTATTTTTCTCCAAGAATTGTAGCAGTCTCTTCTTGAGAATTTTTTTAAATACTTTTGAAAATGTATATAATAACGATAAGGGGGTGTAGTTTGACACATCTTTTCAGTTACCTTTCTTGAAAAGTGGAATTACTTCTGCAAATTTAAGTGGGCTTGGAAAACATCCATTTTTAATACTCAAGTTGAATAAATAGCTAAACACATCTACAATTTGCCACGCGATATTTTTTAACAGGATACCTTTCGTACCCTCACTTGTACAAGAATTTTTGTTCTTTAAGTTCATAATGACTTCATCGATTTCGACAGAATCAATAGAATCACATACAAAACTATTACTTTGGACTCTGTCAGTTCTAAGATTGCAATAAAATGCTCACTAAGTGTATTGACGACTGCTTCTGAACCTGATATAAGAGTTCCATTATCTTCCAAAATATTTATTTCTTCCGATTGTTAATATTTTCCCAGAATATTATCTATAACTCTCCATTCCTCCCTGCTATTTCCATTTGCCCTTTGAAATAATTTTGAGTAATATTTATTTCGTGCTGATTTCACTTTAATAGTAACCGTTTTACGAAGCTTTTTTTAATATTTATTCAGCCTTTCATTATGAGGATATCTAGCATGTTTATTATATAGTATATATTTTTCTTTCCTATAAGATTAAGGAGATCTCTTGTTATCCATGGTTTTAAGTATTTATTTCGATTTGTAATTCGCGAGACTTCTGTAGGGCAAAGTTTTACATACTTGTCTAGAATCGACAGGAATATCTTAAATGCACTGGAAGGATCATTTTCATTATAGAACGAATCGCAGGACTCGAACGAGAGGTATTCTTTGAGCAAGTGATAGTCTATTTTTTGTGTAGTTTTAGGAGAAGTTATTTTATGATTTTGGATCGAGTTTACACTAACGCTGAAAGAAGTCATATGATGTTCCGTAATTCTGTAGTCATAGACTGCTCCTTTTATAAAATGTTTGCACACTTATAAAACTATGGTCATATTATTTTATATAAATTAAAGTTCTAGTTTTAAAGAAAGAACGGGAAGAAATAAGTGAACTACAATTTCCTCATAAAACAGAAAGTGATAACTAATAGCAAATACATTAAGCTCATATTTTATAGAAAGTATAAAAAACATAAGTAATTCTATAACGGCCAGTTCAAAAGACATCTCAATTGAAATAAAGGAGACCGTATTCAGATTTCAACCAATTTGTCTAAATGAATTGCGACTAATATGCAAAAAAATGAACCAATAAAGGATGTTTTTAATATAAATGTGAAAATACTTCTAGATTGCTTTGATGTAGTTGGACCATTAATAGTTAAAATTATAAATGACTCTTTCTTTCGAGGTGTTTTTTTTTGCACGAAATCTTATTGAATCAATAATAATCCCAATATCAAAAGAAACAAATAATATAAACTATGATAAATTCATGAAAAAAATAAGATAATTGCAATATTTTTAGATTCTCAGAGGGTTATTGAGACAATTGAAAGAGAACTATTTTCAAAAAAACTATTTAAATACGGTATCAGAAATCAAGAAATGTGCTGGTTTTGCTCTTATCTAATTGACTGATCGAACGCAACTGACAAAAAAAAACAACGCTTTTTTGGATAGTGATAACATAAACTTTAGTGTACCTGAGGGAACTATATTAGGGCAGTTACATTTCCTAATATATATTAACGATTTGTGTAATGTTAGTCAATATATTTCAATATCCCTTTTTGCTGGTGATGCTCTTTTATTTGCGTGCGGTAATGATGCGTTAGTGGAAAAAGAAAGAAAAGACCGTCATTAAAATTAACTGTATAAATGGTAAGCAATAAATCAATTTAAATAAATATCAAAAAACAAAATGCATATTGATAAATACTGAACTTAATGTGAACATATTTGTGAACAATGAGCAAATAGAACAGGTTAACACAATGAAGTATTTTGGCGTTATGTTGGACAGAAAATTGGAGTTTGGTGATCACATGGATTACGTAGCTAAAAAGATATCAAAAAATATCGGATTTTTGAGAAGAATACGTTAAGAAATTTCATTGATTTATGCAATTGACATTTATAACACGATTATCAAACCCCATTTTGAATACTGCTCCACAATAATATACATGGGAAATAATGAAAAAATTTACCGTCTCCAAATTCTACCAAATCAAGCAACGAGAATAATTTTGAAATGTAACTTTTATACTCTAAATCGGTTGTTGATAGCATGTCTAAAAAGGCTTAATATCAAGCAAAGAATCGCGTTTAATTCTGCTCTATTCGTGTTTAAGATGAAACATATAGTAAGATGGTACCGACATATCTTCCATCACACCTAGTTTATGTCGAAAATGTGCAACCCTCTAGTTTAGGAACTCAACTCTGTAGAGACTCAAGTACTCAAAATATCTTAATGTATAAAAGCTTAAAATACATTAATGAATTGTCTTATAAGATATGAAATGATAAAATGTCTATTGATTTTCAAAAGAGAGCTCATCATTAATATTAGAAGCCAAGAGTAAAAAATATCCATAGGAACAATGATTAAATGTTTAATTAGTATCAAAAACTAATTAAACAGATTTATCCTTTTTGTCACAGGATAATTAGCTTGCCAACAGAGCCTTACTCTTGATAAATATATCTGGGTAGGTGCCTTCCGGCAAATTGACCGTGAAGAAACACAATTTTGCTTGGTTATCCATTTTTAAAATTATTAAATCTGATATATATATAAATGGGCAAAGAATTGGCGTTCCGATTTTAGCGTTTAGGCGTTAGCATCCTTCGCTTTATAGAGGGTCTTCCAATAGGGACTTCCGAAATTTGACACTTCAGAGGGGCTGTATTTTTGAAGCTACATCGGTAAAATTGGCTGATTCATTCAGCGTTCAACAACACATGCAAATAATAAAATTGTTTTATCAAAGTGGGTATTCATTTTGGGCAACGTTTCGCTCATTTCGCCCATCGTACGGTCGGCATAATCGTCCATCTGACAATGTGATGTATAAACTTGCAGTCACTGGTTCAGTAAACGGTCAACCAACACACGTACGTTGACGACGTGGTTCACAAGAACTCGGCTTATGGCACACCACAACTTGGCGAATTTCGCGTCGTAATTTGGGCCTGCACCCGTATAAAATTCAACGGACCTGGAGTTTAACGACAATAGACAAGGATGTGTGTTCGCTGCATGGGCTCTGGAGCAGAACTGACCCTAGTTTGCATCGAAAAACCATCTTCAGAGATGAGACCCATTTCTGGATGAATCGTCATCGTTAACAAATAAAAGTGATGAATTCAGGACGATAGCAATCCACATGATATACAAGAGCGACCAATGCATCCCGAAAAAGTCACGGTCTTTGACTTTGGTCAGGCCATCATCGTCAACCGCGAGCACTATAGGTCGATGATTACCAACTTCTTTTGACCTGAATTGGCTCAAATGGACACTAACGGAATGTGGATGGCGCTACATGCCACACAGCTCACGCCACATTGGAAATTCTGCACCAACGATTCAAGGACAGGGTCGTCTCACTTGAATGTTATGTTAATGGCCACTGAGGTCGCGAGATTTGACCCCGTAAGACTTTTTCCTGTTCGGTTTTCTAGAGTCGCAGGTCAATGCAAACAAGCCACAAACCAGAGCAGCCCTCATAGGGAAATTTGGACATTTCGGATGCGCGCCACCCAGAGAAGCCACGGCGGACATTTGAATGATGTTATATTTCATACATAATGGCATCGATAGGCCGTTCAAGCAAATAAAAAATTTCGATGGTATCTCACACAGACTTTGTTTTATTTTAGTTTTAAAAAAGGAAGCGCTTAATGAAGGACCCTTTATAAGTCCTGACAAAGCAGGGCTTGTTCTCTCCACAAAAAAAAGGAAACTAAAGGGTTTGGCTCTCCCCAAAAAAAAATAACGGAACGGCACTGAACCCGAAGCTTACGTGGAAAAGAAACATTGAAGATAGAGTGACTAAGGCAATCTGTACTCTTTTCCTTAGCAAGAGATCCTGCGGCCGGAATTGACGGTATGCCATCGTATGTATTGCATTGGTCCTTCATTTCGGTGGTGCATCCTATACTTATCTACGGCTCTATTGCATGGTCGAAAGTAGCGGAAAAGGCCAGCTGTGCCCAAAAGCTGAATTTAGCACAAAGACTAGCCTGTCTGTGTATTACACGAGCAGTAAGATCAACGCCGCAAGCGAGTCTATAGAGTATCTGATTATCAGTGCAGCTAAGAGGAGCTTTAACCTCCAACCGGCATTCCTCAATACTCAGAAATTTCAGGACGATTGAGTAAAATGCAAGACCTGATTACGCGATGCCAATAATTTCTACACCTAGGATTGCGAATCAAGCTTTCCAACCGAAGCACATGATACTAAAATGTTCACCGATGAATCAAAGAAGGATGAAGGGACTGGTGATGGAGACTTCTGTAATAATTTGCACTCGTACAGGCTTTCAAATGAATGCAGTGTCTTCAGGCTGAAATCTTCGCCGTCGAAAGAGTTGCTTCGACAGTACTAACAGAGAACCTCGATCCTACAAGAGTGCACACCTTTGAGGACAGCCAACCGGGAGTAAAAGCACTAAATACGGAGACCATAAGATCGAAAGCAGTATGAAGCTGCATTACAGTTCTAAATGATCTGAACGTGCGCCACAAGGTTACCAACACTTAGTTCCATACCACAGTAACTTAGACGGAACGAAAAGGCATATGAACTTGCCAAGAAAGCATACTTGTGGTGCTGGAAAGGATGGAAGGTATACCACACACACCATTGAGTTAGCTTAAGAAATTCGAGAACGAAGCAAAAAGTATGAGACTCTAGAGACGATTGTCACATTTCTCGTAGTATATGGCCAGAATTAAACTCAAAGAGAAGCAAAGGTCTCCTGACCATCAACAAGAAAGATTAACGCATCCTGACAAGAGTCCTGATGACGCATTGCGAAATAGGCGCAATGGCCGTCAGGATGGGCGTCATCTCCACACATTTTTGTAGGAGCTGCCAGGATGAAAAGGAAATTCCATTAAGCACCTTCTTCGCCTATGCCCCAACCTACAGTCGTGATGAGTTCGGTTCATGGGGGACAGAACGCACAAGGGACTGGGAGCATTCGTCAAGGTACCACGGAAGGACTTCATCAAGCGTACCAAATAGTTTCATTAGAAACCATAAAAAAGTCAAAATAAGGCCATAGTTTGCGATGAGGAACCTTCATGGATCTTTTATGTCCCATGGTTACTGCCAAATTAAGGAAGTTCATGCCCTCTTACTTAGAAATATGATCCCATTTCCTTAAATTGAATGTATTGCGAGCTATGTTGTTAAAAAAGAACCTTAAGTACTGGAAAAAGAAGTTTTTTCGCCAACATCAGCTTTGTGTTTCGGTACGAAAGGTTTCTGACAGAGGCATCCCACTCTATTGGGTTTTGGTTTAACTTGCCTCTTGGGAGATTAGAAACGTCGAGCAATTTTCGATAAATCAGAATCACTTTTTACTTATCAGCATTTAATGCCAAGTCAAGTTAAAGTGCACAGCGAAACATTCTTTCAAGATCTGTGTTAACAAGCTATATTGTAGGATTGATCTAGTTTAGGGAAACAGCTTAAACTAAGCTGTACATCATCAGCATACATGTGTGCGGTACAATGTTGAATTAATTTAGGAAGCTCATTGACGTACAGTGCGCAATAAGGGGCGAGTAGTTTGCTCCGGCACTGTTCTATTCTCTTCCGTTTAAATATGAGGGTAGAAATTTTATAGTGGATGCGGATAAATAAGTCTCTCCTCTTAGCTTTCTGCATTTAACGGTATGATTGACTATGCCCAAAGCAAAACAATTAAAGACTTTTTGAACTACACCGGCAATGAACAAAAGAACAGTTTTATAGCTTCTCTTCGGTCGAAGGCCTGATTGTTTAGATACCTCTGCATTCACATTTTCTAAGAGTTTCAACAAAAAATAGATCGTTTTCACATCACTTTGCAATTGGAAAACTGCGAAGAGAGAGCATGGAAATATTTGCCACACTTTTTCTTCCGCGAAAATGATGTTTACAAATCGGCTGAACTGAACTGATACTGTACTCAGTACTCAGTGGATAAGCTTTGGTTTTTCTTGCGCGTAAGAATAATTTGGCCTTTTTTAAATTTTAACCAATCATTGGAGGAAGTATGATAGGTAAGGTGAAATATCCCTTATGTGTGTATGTAAGTGGGTGAGCCACAAGGACATAAGACAATTATTTGACATATGAACAGAGTTCGAATACCTTCACCGAACAAATTGTCATTCTACCCGGCAAAGACTCGTCAAGTGAAATGGAAAGCTTTGGCGAGGATGATGATGATAGCCACGATGGTTCAGTGCTATTACAGTTAAAAAGTCATTTCATTTAATTAAAAAAAGCATGCTTTAATTTATTTAAATTTGTCATACCCATATTTTCAAGGCAAATTCATATTTGCAAAATATTCGTTCCTCTTCTTAAACCAATAACTGAGAGCTATAGATTTTTAAACATTTGCCCACCAAATTGTCATTTAAATAATGAATGCATACTCCGCACATTTTCTTTACACCACGGCGGCTTCTTATTTTCCCTAAACATTTAACCCCTTATCGACCAATCGTATTCGAAAATTTGATCAGTCCGCGTTGAGGATTCACGCAGTAAACTTCAAATGGTATTTTTACTTTTGTTTAGTGTGGAATGACTGGAGAAGAGAAACCATGCTCGAACTTACTGCACACTCGTTTGAAACGATCTATAGCTATTGGCCAAGGTAAATAGACATACATGGTATGCTGCTCCGAGTTGAAATTTTATTTTCTACTGCGCACCTACGTCACGTGTATTATGTATTTGACGTTTTAGATTGTTTATATTTTTATTTGCACGAACATTAAATGACTTTTAAAAACAGTTTCGGTTTCGAGAAAAAATTGTGTATTATGTTGCCAAATTATATGAAGATATTTAAAATAGTTATAGAATTAAAGTACATTTAATAAAAAAAATGTGATTAAGAAGTGAAAGTGAAATCGAACGCAAATAAAAAACTCCAAATATGATGAAACTCTCTTGTAATCAGCTTAGTTAAGAGTTTTGTTGAATTTCCTTTTCATCAAACTATTGTTTTCCGATAACTCTTGGTTCAGAATTCGAATCTTAAAGTACATCTTTCACCTAAAAAATATTTTTTTGATTTCCCGCTCTATTGAAACATGTTCGGCCTTTTAAGCAACCTATTTATATATTCGCGACGCACAAGTAGTGTATTTTTATTATGCGAATTGAAAATGGTTTCAAGTTGCTTAAGGATTTGTATAAATTTATCGTTGGGTTTTTGCAATCCTTCTTCTGTCACTTGATCGGTCCAGGTCAAGCTAACAGACATTTTTTCCACGTCATTATTCTGTACCAAATTTAGAATTTTGGATATCAGTTTTAGAGAATGTTACCTCCCAGGTACTCCAAGGCATCGTATTCCAGCTCGCTCATGTCCTCTAAAGATTCTTCGATTTCTTCCTCCACCAAATCCGCCAGCAAACTCGATGTTATGACGCTGTTGGAAATTTCCACAGCTTCAGATGTGGGCCCATTCACTTTCGGCACATTGACTTTGAATTAGTCTGTTACTCACATCCATGGATAGTTGCTATGCCTCATCAGGCTCGACGTTTGCAGATTGCGAGTGGATTCCTTCGCTTCTTTCTAAAATGTTGTTCCGTAATCGATATTTAAATTCTGACGCAGTAGGATGAACATTTCAAGAGGATCTTGATTTAGTCTGTATGTCAGTAAGTCTCTTATGTCGAATTGCTGTTGCAAATCCTTAATCATCATTCTGATTGGTCAGTATTTCTTGCTGAAATGGTAACATTGTCCTGTGGCTTCCGATTCGCATACTTTTGATGATTGACTCCATTTTAGTCAAAATTTACTCTTGTTGTTCTGCTTCGAGGCCAAAAGCTGTCATTCTTTGACGTGAATCAATCCTTGGAACCCGAGAGTTAAAAACGTCAAACCAGTCGTTAAAAATGTATTAAGATGTCGAAAGATATCTCATAGCTATTATCTTCTTACTTACGTCTTCTAAAAATATTGACAATTCGTGCCAATATTAAGATCTGCATAAGCCCAAAGTTCCAAGTCGGGATAGAGCGCACGAGTTCGTGTGAGGAAACAGCTGCGTTGCGTACTTGATTTTCTGCCTTTTTGCCATTTTCACGACCAGATGAGTTTCGGTTAGACGACTCCATATTTTTGAATCGGAGTTTGATTGTTTTGCCAAAAGCTCTTCAAGCGGTTACTTGGTCAAATGTTTTTTCGTCGAGTACTACACCTGAATCTAAAAAAAGATTACGTTATAATTTAATTAAATGTGAAGTTTCGCTAGAAACATAAATCCGTTCCTTTTTTTCACTAAGATGGGGAAAAAATACTTCCTAGATCTGAAACTAAAGCATCAACGTTATATTCCATTGAATAGTTTTTTTATAATGGTTATAAACATAACTTTGATTAAACTCGAGTCATAATTGTAGTAAACAGTTTTCGAAAATTCCCCGGGCATAATTACTTGTACGTAATTAGCGGGTGCCAGCAAAGTATCGCTCTTTTTATTGTATTCATATGACTTTTGAATTGTCATCTCATCTGCCATAAGAACACAAACTTATCACCAGGTTCGATGCACACTCTAGAAGCCCATGTTCTTAAGGTTGAAACAGCGGGGAGAGGATATCTGAGTTTTAACAAATGCCTTTATGCTTTTGGACCACTGGAATACAAGGCAACGGCTTTGAAAATATCATTGACATTCCACGTTCCTTATCTGGCCATGCTTGAACATTTTTTCCGCAAATTTAGTTTCCTGCCTTAAGGAATGAACTCCTTTCATCAAGATTTTATTCTGCTTTATTGAGCATTTTCTTACTGTGTGGTACATGCATGTTCATTAAACATAAAGTAAAGTAAATTGTGCACCTTACGACCTTACCTGATATTATTCGTGACTGTCTCCTGTAAGTCATTAGTGCTTGTATATTTATCCATTTTTGTTCATATTTCTTCATCTGATACTCGTGGACCGTACATGCTGTCAGATGATTCTCCTTGTTCGGCAGCAAGTCTTCGGTAAGAATAAAATAGAGTTTTTGTAGACAAAAAATCGTCTGATTTTGATTAATTGTACAAGATTTGTTTTGCATCCCGCTTATGTCTCCTCTCTTGGGAATTACTTTCAGCATGCGCCGAATGCACAGGCAAGTTCTGCGTCGGGATTTAATTTTCTGCTATTTTTTGAAGAGTTCTTAAGCAGTTCAAGCATCAAGTTCCTCGCATATTGGTCAGATGTTAAATGTTTCGAGCAGACAAACGCATTTTTGGAATTGAATTTTTCCTTTCTGCCGCTCTTTAACAATCAAATTTTCTGCATGTTTTTTTCTGTCGGAAATCGGAAGAATTTTGTCTGCTCATTTCCAATCTCCAATTTGTTCCTCTTTACAAGAATAGCACAGATCACCATATTAATTTATGTTTACAAAACAAAACAATCAATCAATTAAATTCAAAAAATCTTCGCGCCAAATATGTTCTCAAGTACCTAAAAAATACGATACAGATGACGTCACATCGTGTGAAAGAGATGGAAATGGGCATGCGCAATTTCATACCATTATACTGTATATATCTTGGCTATTGGCCTGTATTCGGCAGAATTTCTGATCCTTTTTTTGAGAAAAGCAGTGACTATCATTTATCCAATCACTATTTTAAAAAATGTGGGTTACGTGAGCTTTGCAAATTTCGGGCAGACATTGTCAAGGCCCGTGGCATTTAATTGATTGACAATCATGCTTTTACAACATCTAAATGACAAACTCTATTAAAACTGAAAAGACTATCACGTTTTCTTTCGTTGTTATCCACTGTGATAAAGATGATATAGCTGTGCTTTTTCTAGTGAATTGATGGTAAATTAAACTTTCAATCGATTACGGTGAACGTTGGGTGGAATTTTCGGACTTTGTTTGCCTATACCAATTTTGCCAAGCTGTTTCGAAAGCTGTTTGGCTAAAACTTATGTTACGACTGTAATCGGACTTAGCTGCTCTTATTTGCAAAACAACGGCATTTGCCAAAAACATTTATTTTCGATTCGATTGGTAGTATCATATTTTAAGGAGAGGAACCACGTGAAAAAACAATGTCAATTAAACGACAAACACGTCAAAAACCACTTCAGTGATATCACTGTGAATTTGATCCCAAAAGCAATTTGATACTGGAAAAATAAGCTTAAAGTTTGATGGCCCCCTAATTAAAAAACAGGTAAAATATTAATAATATGTGGTCATGTTATGCAAGTAAGAAAGAAGCTAGAAAAACAATAAAAACATTTGTGATTGAAAAACTTGATCCCACTCAAGCGGTTTGGATTTTATTTTCAAGGGAATTGTCTTCAAACTATGGTATTATATTTTTTTTAATTCTGTTTGCGTTTATAAAGAATATAAAATCTTTTATTTCGCATGCACATCCAAATCAACGGTATCGATAGTTTCAATGAAATGAGTTCTAAACAAAACCCTTACTGTGTGCAACAATACGTTTCTGATTGATTAGCATTTTCTCTACAAACCGCATCCTTTCATTCGACTGAGAATCGCAAATGCTTCCACACACATTCACTGCGTCCTCCGTCATAAATTTACATTTCATATTTGCAGCCTTATTTTCGTCCAACATATTGGCTCGTCCTTTCAACCGCCCCCAGACAACTTTGATGAATAGCGAGTTTCAAATCTACCCACCACTTAAATAAATGACTCCGCTTTAGTTCTCACCCCTTTCACAACTTTCGGCATCAATTGACGGATAAAATTTTCACACTCTCGATAGGACCAGCCAAGGAATACATGTTGCTTTATCGGTTTCTGAAGGAGGAGTGGAAACATCTACCGACCCAAACACCTACTGACTGCATGAGTTACGGACAGAATGGAAAAGAAGACATAAGCTGGCGCAAAGAAGGAAGCGGATTAAGTCGAACCGCGAGGATACTTGAATAAATCAGCCAAAAGCACTTCCGAGTTTTGAACCGGGTGGTCCCTGTAACAAGAGCAGCTTGTTCTCTGTAAATCGGTGAGAAACTTCTCCGGACGTATTGTCCCAACCCCTCAATGTGTGGGTATGAATTTTCTTTCACAAGAGCAAACTCTGGTTGCACACGAGTGACCATCACTGTCACAAATCTTCCACTGATTTAAAGCAGAATCATTATTTTATACTTTATACTTGTAATGTGCTCGAAGCGCTGCATATTTTATTTCATTTCATTCTTCTATCTTCGTCCTACTATTCCATATCTTTCTCTGGTAAAACGTTGGCGTTAGAGAATAAAAAATAAAATATATATGTACATATCTACAAAAAGAAACGTAATTGAATTATGAAATCTATCCAGGCGGCAGTTGTGGCGGTTTCGTAGGTTTTCCGGACCGTCTGTTGTCTTTTTTTCAGCGATTAAAATGTCCAATAAGCACATAATAATGAACACTATGAATTCTTCTTTAAAATAATCCTGGTATTGAGACCTTAATTTTTTCCTAAATCTAGAAGCAAAATTTACAAAAAAAAAAAATACAGGATTTTCAACTTAACCTAAGGACTGGCTACTTTCACAAATGGTCCTATAACGTGTCGCTCAACAGAGAAATACCACGTTCTTTGTTTTTTTTTCTCGATATTTATGTGAGAGTTGAGGTTCCTTGGGTCAGACATTGGTGGGTGTGTGTGTGTTTTTTTCTTCTCACTGACAGTTCGGGAAAACTTTTGTGGAAAACTTTGATAAACGATTAAATTCCATATATTAATCCGAAACCACTTGAAGGGACCAGATGGTGGTTCCCGCCTTTTTAACATGCAGTGATAAACTCAAGCTAAAGTTACTCACTCAAGAAAGGCAATGATTTGAATATATTTGTTCGGTGTCAGTGTTCAAAACTCCTGGGATCCTGTGTTTTTTTTATTATTATTTTACTGACAAAACGTGCTGGTGAAGGATAGAGAAGGAAACTTAATCTTTAACCAAAGTGTGGAAATTAAAAAAAAAAATTCTGATACGAGATTAAAAATAAAAGTCAAGTTTTGAGGTCTCGCAATTCAAAGTCATAAGTTTACGATAACTTTGAAGGGCTTTTGATTTTGAGATGAAATTCGGAATAAAAAAGAAGTGTAAAGTTTTAAAGAAGAAAATTTGACAGTTGTTTGAAGACTTTTAAAACTCCGTGATGTAAATAATAAAATCGTAAAAGTTAAGGACAAAAATTAACACCAACATAATGATATTTTTAAAGTTTATAAATTGAGAAACACTTATTGTATTTTTTTAGAAAGTAAAAGATAATTGTGAAATAAGTTGGTCAATAATTGCTCGTGTTAAAATGATGAAGCACGATTTTTTTTAAGTTGTTTTCATTTTTTTGTGTTTTCTTCTTTAAGGTCAAAACGCTCAGCTTTAGTTTCTTCACTTCTTTCTAATATAATTTTTCATACTCGTTAAGAAACTATCTTTTCTTTTGAGCTTATTTTTTTTTCCGAGCCATCTCTTTATATTGTATGTGGGTACAAAAAAAATTAGTATGTTGTCAGGTCGAGGTACTTATAGTTTGGCAGCGGCAATTCTGGACGAATGTCCTGGTGCGCAATTGTCCTGCAAGTAGTGAAAAATTAGGCGAATAGTTCGAATAGTTCTCTGTAAAAATGTGCATCATGATAATTCATTTCGAATCCCAAAAAGCGTTTCCATGGCTTTCCGTACTTTCACCCATTGTAAGGTGCATTATAATGTCTTTATAATTACTACTACCCTTTTGAGGAATTCCGCACAGAGTAAGTAGAAGAATTGAATGATTGTTTAGGAGTTTGAAGCTCATACATAATCCGGTTTAAATGTTTCTGTTATTCTGGATCAGATTCAGAAACAAGACACATAAGAATATATGTTCGAGACTTATCCAGGATTCGAGCATGGGAATGGGCATGGATTTCGTATCTACGTCTCTTATCAACGATGATGACCTGTTACGTGGAGGAGGAAGAAAAAAACACCAAATATCGATGGCCGCAATAGCGATCTCGCTTGCTCTCGCAAGCAAAAAGAAGAGCAGAACTTAGTTCGCGAGTTGCTGAGAGTAGGTCAAGGTGGTGGACAGTGGAAAAAAAAAGTTTCTTTAAAACTTTTAGTGATAGGGATCTGTGATATAGTTAGAGTAAGTATGAGACTGTGATATTAGGATATAAGTTAGAATAGGAAGAAAAATAAAAAGGACGACCAACGATACGACTGGCGACAAACGACAAGGTATATTTAGGTATAGAAGCCACAAGGAATCTGGAGGCCACACTAGCTCATAAACCTTACCACTCATGGTGATCGCACCAAGACTTGACGGAGAGCTTGAGAAAGGGAAAGAAAACGACTACTTTCCCCTATCAATGCTCGGATAATTGGTGACGTAGACGAGACTTTCCCCTTCGGAACGGGCCCCCAAAAGTGGATTAAACAGCTTAGCCCGGGAACAATGACCAAGAATGGAAAGTAGGTCATTTGATTGCAGAAGGCAAAGCAAAGCGGGCGCACAAACCAAAAATAAAAAAATAGCCAAGAGCTAAGTTAAAGGGGACCTAAAGGGAACGATCAAACAAAAAGAAAAAAAAATAATAATAGAGGTATGTTTACAATAAAAAAAGAAAAAAAGTTTCGATAATAGGATTTATCCAAAAAATAGGATTTATACGGTGGACATACTTAACTCCTGGACCGGGAAAGATTTTTATTAATTGTTGTAAAAGAAAGTGAGTTTTTTTTATTATTGTAAGAGCAGTGACAAATCCCGCTTCATGCTGCCGGCAGGACAACGAGGGAGCCACATTTAAAGAGTGAGTCACAAAAATTTTTTTTATTTTCTTTTTTTTTATTTTTTTTATATATATTAGTCAACATTTCTTTAATTCATGTTCTTAGGTATAATTTTTATTTTTTTTTCTTTTTTTTTTATTTTTAATTTTTGTAACATAGAATTGTGATAAGAGAAAAGAGTGGAGTAAATATAAAGTTAGTATCGTTGCATTTACCCACGGTTTTTTTTTTAAACTAAGAGAATTCGCAACATGATGTTCGAGTGAGTTTTTTTGTTTGTGAGAGTGTGTGTGTGTGCAATACTGGGAAGGCCTACTATTCTCTAGACCAAGCTATTCCTGCAGTACAACAACAAGGACCAAACGGACGGACGGTTATCTTTTCGGACCATGTCGCCCTTAGGGGCTATCTTCCGAAATTCCTGGCCAGGGAGATAGCAAAGGACTATCCAGAGATACCATCTTCGGGCTGGTCCATGGGATGGTGCGACCCTGGACGACGGGTCTGTAGTGGAAGGGTAGAGATCAACTTTGCTAGGACTCCTTAGGTGGTATTAAGTTAGTTAAGGTATAGCTTAAGTTTATAAATTTTTTTAAGGTTATTTAGGGTAGTTACGCTAGTTAGTTAAGTAGTTAGAATAGGTTTAAGGTAGATTAGGATTAGGGTAGTTTGTCATTTTGTTTTTAGTTTAGTTTAGTAAGTTTCGTTTCACTAAGATCCCCATCCAGAAGATAACCCTGAACACCGCCTTTTCCGCTTTCGCTCTATGATCTTTCTCTCTTCTCTCTCTCTCCCTCTCTTTGGCACGAACTTTTCTTTGCTGTTGAGCAGGAGATGTATGGAAAGGAGGACAAGGACTACCCCGTGGTACGTGAAAGGTATTTATAGATAGCATTTAAATTCGGTTTTATTTCGCTGCATTTTTTCCAACCAAACTAGAAGCCAATCCGTTTGTCCGTCTCTAACAGGGCTGCGTCGTCTGGACTAAATGGGGAGATGGGTAGACACAAACAATTTTTCATAGAATGTGTAATATTCTGAATAAACCGTATTTTTTTTCTGCGTAGATTAATAAGCCTGATTTTTTTATTGCTTTAAGAAACCATGGTCATAATTTATTTTATATAATTAAAACTTGATACCTCCAAGTGCTCCTCAGAATGAGGATCTTGATAGATAGAAAACACTTGAACAACCAAGTGATCCTAGATCATTTTTGTTTCTGATGTAAGGAACTCCTAAAATATCAAAATATCAAAAAATTCTTCTCAAGTTCTTCCTTTCAAATAAGGACTGTCTCAGCTGTCAGTTTCTTATGGGCTATTTCTCTCGCTCGCACATGTGGTCTGAGGCCTGTCTCATTGATTCGGTCGGATAGAAACCGTCTTTAATGCGGTTTATAGGATTTCTCCCTGAAGTGGATTGAGCTGGTCATTCTCCAATTTATATACTGAGATGAGCTGGTTAACTTGAAGGATTTCTTTTCTACCTGAAGTTGTTATTGGGGCAAGCTATGGTAATCTTGCTGCCATCGAAACTCAGCTAATGCCAATTTGATATCATAACTTTTTACACTTGAGAAGAACTTATTCCTCCAACTTAATGTCTGTGGTAACCCAGCCTGGATGAGAGCCTTTTTTTATTCGATGGTTGTTTTACCGGAGATAAATAATGCTCTTTTACTTCAAGCGATAATGAAGGTGTCAAATATGAATAGCAAAGGACTAAAACACCCATCTGGTGTACATCAGCTTTGATTTAGAATGCCTCGGTGACATCCGGTATCTTACTCCTGTCATTCCTTCTTTCTGTTGACATCTGAAATTCCTGGTTTTCTGTTAAAAAAAAATGGTTATTTTAAGATCCCTTGTTTCAAGAACGAGACCCTTTTTTCAAAAACAAACCACATCATACGCTTATTGATTAACGAATCCTAATGGTTTTCTATCGTGATCCGTATGCGTCAGTGGTTGATTAACCCGCATTTAGCATTGGCTAGCTGTTTGCCTTTCTGCAGCCGGCTGTTTTATATCCGTTTAATAATCTTGATTGTATTGATATCAGCTTAATATTATGGCAATAACAATTCCATTTACCCTCCTTTTTATTTAGAGATAATGATCATGAGCCATATTAACCTGACACCTCTTTTACTCTTTTTGAGTAATTGAACGTCTTTCAAACTCTTCGACTGTTGTAACGAGTATGTCGTTATGCTGTCACCACCTGTGAAGAATTTTGTGGTATATCAATGAACTTTGCTATTGAAGTTTGATAACCGATCTTCTTTTCTGAGCGGCTTAGAGCGATTACTGAATATTACGGCTCGTGTCAGCAGCAAGAGAAGATATGCTTGCAACTCCCGATTCTGGCCCTTCCTTTGAATGATGTTTCATCTTCTAACATTACTATCGTCTAGTATGTATTTTTGACGTTTTAGTGGTGCTTCTTTTGAAACTCCAAGATGAATCCTAGCTGCCATGGAATCTCACACATTCTGCGCTTTATTTTTTTTCCTTTGTGAATATTTTATGTTTAGTTGAATCTATTCAATTGAAGGAATAACAAATTTTATAATTGATTTTTGTTTTCTTGTTTCGTAATTCCACCCTATTTCACATAAAAAAATATATTTATTTCACTTTGCACCAATTAAATCCTCAAAGGACGTTCACATCAGCATTCTAGAAGAACAAAAGAATGTTTGTGCGATTTGTGTCACCACCTTTAAAAAAAACCGGCAACAAATTAAATTAATTAAAAAAACAACAAAAAAAAGGAAAATTAACAGTATGACCGCCATCTGCGGGAAATCATAAATTCACTGAAAAAAAAATTAAAATAAAATGTTTACCCTGACTAGCATATAATGCTACACTCTTTTTAATGTCACGCAATAAGCGCTCTCTCTCTCTCTTTTACTCCTTCTTTCTCGCGACGCTATCTATAGTCATGAACCGACCCAAGTTATTTATGACAATAGTAAGAACAAAAATCTTGATTATGGAAGCCCGCAAAAAAAAGATTTAATTAGAATTAAAAAGGTGCGTTTCTTCTATGCCCAAAAAGCGTATCCATTTAGGTACGCCTATAAAATTCTACAAGGGTTGTTGTTCTTAAGAATAAATATTTCTGTGGTTATAGGAAAACAAAGAGCTTATTTTTTTCTATAACTTGCTCTCGACAGATGTAGGCTGCCTTTAAAATGCATTTGCACAGATCGAGTAAAGGAATTGGTTTGTGTGCGATTTGCTCTGTCCACACGATGAACTTCCCATTTGATTGTAATAAAAATAATAACCGTTTGGTTAGAAAAGTCAAACTTTAAGTTATGTAAAGATTTGAAGTTGAAGGCTTAAGAGAATTGTATACTTCTGAGACCGTCCTTGTCTTCTCATTTTATTCTAAATGATACAGAATCTTGGCTCCATCCATCGATGTGCTATCCAAACAATAAAGCATGGCGATGGCTCTATAATTGTAAAATGATGCTTCTCGTGCGTCAGTTTTGCAGACCTCATCCGAAATCTCCAAACTTGAGACTTACAGGATTCACATTTCCCAAATTTTTGTGTAAGCTCTGCCTTGGAAACGTGGATAATGAAATAGAAAAAGTGTCACTTCCTAACTGGTGAGGGTATGAGGCGGATTTTCGACGAAAAGGAGGACGAATCATATTTTAAAACCAAAGTCCTTTTAGTGAGTAGTTTAACTTAATTTAATCATTTGGATTAACATACATTATGTTGATGAAGCTATGGAGTTTGATATTAAATTGAAAATTGATATTTTCAATTTTGAAGATATCTGAGTTTTCGTCTACCTGCATGTGATTATACCGGAATAAACTCGTAAAAAAAGTCTTGTTAAATATGGGCAGATTCTCGGAAACATAGAAGCTCGAGTAACCTAACAAAATTCTTGCATTCAGGTGACGATAAGTTTGAGTATATATTAATGTGTTATAAGAAAGTAAAAAACTGATAATTAAGTCATTTTTTATTTTTTTGCATTAGAAAACTAATTTGATTTAAATTGTAAAAGTGAAATTGATTCGTTTTTGACATTTTGAAGCAAAACGCACTTTACCAAATTTAACCACAACCTTTTCATGTTTTCATTCTGTAAATACGCTTCGAATGAAACCGATTTGGATTCAATAGCTTAATTATTTCTTCAGTAATGAGAGACGACAAAAAAAAACCCACAAACACACACGCACAGACAAATTTACAAAAAAAAAAAACAATTGATTCCGCCCTCGAAACGTGGAGATATATAAAAATTTTGAATTCCGAAAATCAGAAATTGAAGAATTTCCAGATGGGAAGTAGACAAGGATTGTTAAGAAGCTCGAAACTCAGATGTTTTGTTTCAATTTTTAGGGTTCCGTTAGTGGTGAAAAGCCTGCGGATCTGAAATCAATGCTAGTTATATGTACGGCAAAAATAGGAAAAATTTAAGGCATATCATAAATATAAGGGAATCAATCAATCGAAGACATCTTTGCACTAATGGAGAGTACTGGGGAGTAAATTTCCTGTAAACGAAGTACATGGAGTTGTTGAGGAGAGAATAAGGAGTCCTTACACATGGAATTTTATATTAACAGTTGTATCAAAACACTTAAAAAAAAAACTTTCAAAAAAGAAAAAGGGTGGTGACCACCCACAGACTAAGTTGACGAAATGCTTACTTCGGAAAAAACTTAGCAAAAAATAAAGGATGCCCAAAAGGTTGAGTTATTTCAAAAAGTCAAATAAAATCATCTTAAATCACAAATTCCCAAATACCACGCTGCGGCGAAATTTCGAAATGTCATAACAAAATGGGATTATATTGCGTCAAAATATTTTGGGTATCAAGACATACATAGTCGTATCCAAGGAACAGAGCACACGATTATATAGCAAAATAAGGGCAGTCTTAGTAGCAGACTCCAATTTTAATTCGTTTTAAATTAAGACTGACACGTACTGCATCATATACTTTAACATTGGTAGTATCGACTTCAAAGTGTAAGCCATATACAACGATATCTGCAGAAGCCTCGCTGACGAATATGAAGAAGAAACTTTACCGTTTCTACTTTGTCACTATTTATCTTAAAGAAAAGAAGTTCTAGTAGTTCTAGTTCTGGTACTTCTAGAATCAATTTAGTTCCTTCCGTCAATCTTTCTCACAAGATCATGTCCAATTCATTAAATGGCGGCTACCCAAACGGGCATACAACTGAGTGTGGACGTAATTGACGGTTTTATTTATAATATCGTTTTACAGAATCTTTGAGATTCAATACGAAATTTAAATTATTGTTCTATATAAAGTTATTGCTAAATAATAAATTTTCGGGTTTGTAAAAGAATGTATGTTAAAGCTACAATAAAGATAAAGCGGAGAAGTAAGGAATTTGGGATCCTCGTACCCTCATTTCATTTTTCATTGCATAAGTTAGGTCTTCTCTAGAATATACGGATGTTATGTTTAATCCATTATATGAAATTCCCTCAGACCACACTGAAAAAGTCCAGAGGCTTTCACAAAAAACATTTTTCGGAAAATGAACTGGGACTTTGAAGTACCTTATCAAACTCGATATCAACAGTTATGCATTTCAACAGTTTTGTAAGGGACTTGTAATGCTATCACCTTTAATGTCCAACTCAGCTAAACCTTTAAGCGAAAGATATATTCTAATTTTCACAGAACTTATTACGGCTATAGTGAGCGTATGTCCAGAACTATTCTTTCATTAAATGAAGTCTGTGATTATGTATACTTACATTTTGATTGCTTCAAAAGTGTTCTCCTTTATTTTTTAGCTCATTCTTAGAATTAATTGAGTTGGCAAATATAACTTGTATTTTTCTGTTTCTAGTGATCTGTGCAGCTTAGCTAGTAGAGGAAATAAATAAATATATTGCGCAGTTTTTAGAGAAAACTAATTCATACTGAAGACTAAACAATTTGTTATAAGTTATAAGATAGATTGCTGCATTAATTTTTTTTTTACTCTCCCATTTTCAAAATTTGAATTTATTTGAAGTCTATTATTTGCTGTTGTCTTACCAATAATCTGACGCTTCGAAAGACGATCAAAATATCATCAAAGTAAGTTTCAAATCAATTGAATTCGTGAAAGTTTCTGGGAGCCTCTAATAAGCCAGCAAACGAGCTGACGATATCAACTCTTTTGTTTCTCCACCATTATTTATTTGCTAATGCATTTTTTTTATTTATTTAATCATTTATTTATAAATTTATGTATTTACTTATTTATTTGATAAGTTTTTTATTTATTTTGATTAACTTATAAAGCATTTTTGAGATCAGCTCTTACTTTCTTGCCTCCTATTCTCTCCAATTTTGGAAAACATATTTTCAAGAAGTTGAAAAAGGTTTTTCTTGTAGCTTTTCCTTCAAATTTTCATTATATTATACTGTGATAATATATTTGAAATCGGTCCATATATTTGGGATCTTAATTAACTTAACAGTTTATTTAACTTAAACTGTCTTCTGGCGAATTGGAAATTAAATAAAAACGTTCGGCTCGGGTAACGCCATCAATGTTTATAGATTTTTTCAACAATGACTTCTATAATGATCACAGCCATCCTCATCATTTTGCTGAATTTGAGTAACATGATAAGGATAGTACTTTTCTTCTTTTAATTGTTTCGAACTCTTAAATACCGGCCCATAATTGGCTTGTACGTGCCACGTACGATTCAACAACGCCCAATTTTAATACAATTTGACCAAAAAGTTGGCGAAAATCATTCGTCTGGCAAAGGAAATAGGATTTTCTGATGTATTGAAGACAACATAACCGATTATATCCATATTCAAGAAATAAAACTTTCCACAAACGAACTCATTTAAGCCTTAGAATCTTCGTAGAAGATGGATGCAATGCTGGTTAAGAAATGTTAATTAAAAAGTCGATAGCATAATTAAAGGTCTACATAGAAATTGACTCGAACATTTTGAAAAAATCATACAGATCAAAGCAGAAGGCAGAGAATATCTAGATTTTGATTTAATGAAGTATATTATGGATAATGAATCTACTTATTCGAAAATATTATGTAGAAGCTTCTCAAGTCACATTGTCACAACTTTTAAAGTCATGCTTTAAGTTCAAATAAACTTGTGCCAATAGCATTGGGCTTTACAAAATTCAAAACAACTGATAAAGAGTGTACAATCAGACCAGGGTGACAAACTTGGCCAAGATGACGACAAAATACACACACTTAATATTCGTGATGTGTATTCGCATTTTATTATATAAAGGTTATCAAGCAATATGAGGGACTTATATGCCTGCATTAAATTTCTCTTAATGTAATGAAGCCGTCATGTGAGGCTGCTGCCATTATTCTTTGCTCCAGTTCTTTCCATACTTAAATGAAATCCATTCAATGGTGAATATGTATCTTATGTTGTGCAATTTGTGTTTTACTTTTTTTTTGCTCAAGATTTCATTTCGTGGACAGTGGATACTGATATCTTTACCAAACTGTTATAAATATATCTTCATTACTGTGAATGATATGCGATTTTGTCTCCTTGATTGTGATCATAAAAAATACATAAAGCGCTAGTTATTTGGTACCATTGTTATTGAAATGGCAGAAATAACAATAATTGGCATGCAGGATGTAATAGAGCTATCATTGCTTTATGAAGGAGTAAAAAAATCATTTGCTGATTGTCTCATATCCAAATAAACGTATAGACCTCTCAACTTTTGCTCCGATCTACTGCACAAGTTAATTTTGTGTGAGTTTGTTGGCATCTTAGGAAATTAATTACTCAAAATAAGCGGTTGAGGGAGGATGTTATCAGAGCCCGATATAATTTAATGTAAATGAATGACAATACGTCCAATACTTTAAGCTTCCATCAACATTGTTAATGTAGTTAAAAAACGGGAACGAAATCGATAATGATGACAGTCAAATAAACGTCAATTTCAAGTTAATTTAAAATTTATGAACTTAAAATTCCAACGAGCAAGATATTGTATTTTTAAATGTTTCATTGCATTTAAATTCCGGAGGATACATATTAAAATTCAAAGAAACGAGCTTACATTAGAGCAATGTTTTCATATCATTATTAACTTCCCACCTAGAAATTTTTGTTTTTATGGAGTTTAATCAAATTGTTTACATTTAAAATGAGGGGATTAAAGCATACTTACCGCATACCACACTTAAAATATGCAATTGACAAAACAGGACGATATACAACACCCGGAAACAGCCGAGATGAACAGGAAAATCCACCATTTTTTCAGGTTGGTTCTGAGCATTCTGGTAAGCGAGTCATTTGTGTATATGGGAAAGTAAGATGACTCTTGTATTCACCCCATTTATAAAGGTGCTTTGAGAAACATGAGAGCTCTGAGCAGGAAAATAGGCTGGAAGTTCTGCTTTGCAGGATGAAAATATTCTTTCAAAAACCAATGCGAAATATAGACTTAACTCCAAAAGAAAACTAAATTCCTGAAAAATTGCTTGGAAAATAACGAATATTACAAATAATTTGGATGCTTTGAAGGTCAACCTATAAGAACTGAAAGACATTTTCCTCAGCTGCAGTTAACGATACCAATAAGTTACACTGAGTCCTTTTAGAAATGCTGACACCAAAGTTTGACAATAAAGAAGCTTTATACACTTGGAAATGTCTCAAAGATTTGACTCTTGAAAAAAATAAACATTCAATCGGTCCAAAAAGCTCTGACAGGTACAAAAAAAGAGGAAAAACTATCGTTGTAACTAATAGGGAAAAGTTGTGCAATTCTCTACATTTTAAGAATTAAAGTTTTTCGCACCATTACTTTGCGTCAACCAATTGAAAGTCACCAGTCATTTGCTCCCTCCAATATCTCTTATACCTTTAAACATGTTCGATTGAAATACATAAAACAGGTGGTTGTATTAGGTCCATTGATCCCCGGTCGTCATATAAGGTTTTAGCACAATAATTAACGGAATCGACCAAGTCTATGGAAAAATCGATGAAATTGAGAAAGCTCTAAAGGAAAAAAGATTTTTTTTCGAAATACGAATCTGAGTATTGCAGGCTCTTAGACCTTATTGTCAGAGTTCCACAATTTATTGTTCTCGGTGCGGTGAACTAAGCGAAAACTAATGAGTCGATACCAAATCGGACTCCATCCATGCAGCAATTGAAACCAAGAATACATCTGAGTTTCAACCCACTGCACAATTTTTCCATTCTCCTGCTCCTACTAGCTCTGTTCTATACATGTCATAAGGATATTCATTACCACTTGCGAGCGAGCGAATTCTAAAAAAAATAAAAAAGAGTGTCATATGCAAATTAGAGAAAAAATAAAGACATGTGACAGTAACAGAAATACCTTCAATCTTTTCAAAGTTATTATAAGTTCTTAAATAAAGTATGGAGGTTCAATGCTGTAGCACGTGCAGTTATTTCCAAAAAGACTTGGGAATATCGCAATATGGCAATATGGTAAATGAATTAAGGTCGCAAGGTACATATTCGTCTTCAAGTCACCCCGCTCTAAGTTAGAGTAAATATCTTTGTTCACAACAGATGCAAAAGTGCACCAAATAAAAAAAATATAATAAACTAATATTTTAAAGTATAGGTGGACACAATTTTCACGGAATGTGTATTATTACGCCGCTTTAGCAACAAATATGTGAATGATATATGTTTAAAATGAAAAAACCCGCTCAAAAACAAATGTTTGTTAAAATCGAAATTAAATTTGAATTAACATGAAGCAGACAACAGTAACGTTGTCATGTGACGCGATGCTTGTAGGTGATTTTCTGAACTCTATCCGGTACAAAATTAAAGCTCGAAATCGAACTTAATGCAATTCCATTAAGAGAAATGGAAAACAAACATTTTTGAAATGATTATTTATTAATTAAAACAAATCGAAATTAAAATGTTTCTCGATGTGTGATTCAGAGATTTTTAAGGCAATTTCATGCAAGAAATACATCTTAAGGCGACTGCAATTTCATTCAATTCGTCAATTGGTTTACTCTTGCATGTATGCGATGTTTTATGAAATCTGAAATTAAAGAAATGTGAAAGGATTGCATTCTATAGAATGATAAAGAACCCTTCGCATGAGAGTCAAACACGCACAACCGCTTTTTTAAAGCACGCTTACAGAAAGGCCATGTAGTGGTTTGAATCTCAGATATATTTTGGCATCGATTGCTCTTTGGGTGGAGTCCGAATAAAGATGGAGAAATTGAAATGGAGTTGTTTGCCTTCGCTCAATTCGCGGTATTTTATTCGTCATTAGTTGACATAGATATTTTCAGTGTCTAGGTCTAGGATTATAACTGAGAGATAAATAACTGGTTAATTGTAAATCATTCTATCAAATGCAAATACGAGCAAGGTCGTAGCTCAAAAGAGTTTAGAATATGCGTTTTTAGGGTTGTACGAAATACAATTGAATTGGTGAGTGGAGAAGAACATCTAAAAATATAACTTTTGAGAAAAACTGACAAATCTATTTCACCCAGAATATTATCTATTTTTCTGCACAATTATATATTCAGGATTTGAAGTACCAATGTTCCCAAATAAGTTCTTAAATGAATATTAAAGCAAACTGTTGGGGTGAGGTTCGGGATCATTCGAAAAAACAATACCAAATATTTTATTGCAACATTGCGTTGGGAGATGGGTTTTACCTCTTCGACGGTAGTAGTAGTGTACAAATTAACAAACAATTATAAAAATGACTGACAGATAGGCGACCCATGTCACCGAGAACGCATAGATGTCACTACCTGCGTGAACACAAAGTTTATATTAATTCAATGTACTTGTACTGTTCTTCCACTCACCGTTCCAGTTCAGTCTTTTAAAAATACCATATTTTGAGATAAATTTTAAATATTAAATACTGAATAAGGGGACTTAAGTATGGTAGAGCGAATATGACAGGAACACACACAATAGAAAGTAAAAGAATGAATTTCCTCTGTTTAAAGCTGTGATTAAGCTTCTGCCAAAAATGTTTCAAATTTGGATAGAAGGAAGGATTCTTTCTATGAAGGATAGAAATTCCTTCATAGAAAGAAACGGTTGCAGATTTTTCTGTTTTTTTTTTTTAATAAGGATTGGTCTAATTTGGCCTATTCTCTAATCCAAGTGTGAGTAATCAGTTACGAATATTACTTTATGCAGGCTCGTTATAGTTTTTACTGTATCGAGCTTTTAAGGGTCATCCATTAAAGCATTAGCCTCTGGCACATGTTTAAAGCCTATCCTTCCGAAGGTTAAGACTTATTAAACTTCATCAAGACAGTTGCTACCAAAGATCTGAAATCACTGTCATCCAGCGTCAAAGAGGGAATTTGCTATTTAGAATGCAACTAAACTACACATTGTCGACACCAATTTTGTACCTACCGATTAATACGAGAACCATCATAAGCGAAAATGCGATAAAATCTTTCCTTATTATGACTCACAATGGCGGCGCCCACTTGATCGTTAACATCTTCAAGAAGTTGCGGAATACAACTTCAAATACCAGATTAATATTATCTCTATTCATTTTGAGGATAAAGCAAAACAATATCGGATAAAATTAACCATATTGGAAAAACATTTCGAGACTGTTCTTAAACCGTCTGGAACAATTACATTATGTTTGAAGAATAAGAGAGTAACGTACTTATTCGAAACTTTACTGAACTAATAATTTTTACTTGTTTTTAGTTTCGAAGTTTGACCTGTATCCTAATCTGTGCCACGATATACCCAGAATTAATTACTACTTTATAATAGTTTCAGCGTTCAGAGGAAACCTTAAATCCACAACAGTTGTTTCGAATTGTATTTTCAAAACATGGCTTTCTCAATTGTTAAGTTCTGCGAAAAATATCACGCAAACGGTGATATTCGGTATTCAAACGAATCAAGAATTTGTATGGTTTTCATAGACCTTCGAACTTAAGAAATCCTACGACTGTCTTTCCATTCAACGCCAAATATTCTTATTAACAAGTGTCACCAATTAATTAATACCGCAAACTATTTAAAACTTTGTACTTAACTTGTCCAAATGAACGAAAAAAAAACTTTCTTTACGTACCAAAGGAATATTTTACGAAGGATGAAAAAAAGGATAGAGAGTAAAAATTTGAAATTATAAGAAGTCGAAGTTAACTGTTTTTTGCTGCATAGCACGATAAAAAGTATCCGCTTGCAACGTTGCGCGTAACTTTGTCAGTGTAAACATTATATACACTGATGAGACAAAATAAAAAGTTTCTCTCTTTCAGCAAACTTAACTTGGAAATTTTATGAAAAAAATTTAATGGAAAAATATTCAAAAATTTAAAAACTGTGAAGAATCAGACGGATATTCGTATTCATGTTTCACAGCAAATTGTTGACAAGTGTCTTTTTTAATTTTTCAAAATGTTTATTTATTTAGAAAGAAACATCAAAATTGTATTCCAGTTAAGAGTTATAAATTAACAACGGAGTATTCTAAGTGCTGCGGTGCGTTACGTATAAGTATTAGAATGCCATAGAAATTTCAGGTCATATATATATATATTGATAAAGTCGTAAAACATGTTTGCGGGCCAAAAAGTTTTTCTTATCACTGACCAAAAGCTTAGTAATTATTGGAAATCAATGAAAATTGATAGTTGTTGATCAATTCATTTACCATCTCCTTATAAATCTGGAGGACTTGGTTTTAATGGTCAAACAATTTAAACCTTAATTCTAAGGAAGGTGTACATTTTCGCAATATCAAAACGATCAATAGGTTGTGTATTGTGCCAGCATATCATCCAGCAAACGGATCACAATAATTGACTTCGCATCACCTCGAAATCCGGAACAAACAATAATGGGTTCCTCCACCGCTGAATTCACACAACAAAATGACTTTATTCCTTTGGTCGCATCATGAACCAAATCAACAACGTAGTTCAATGCGACAAACGTAAGCCCTCATCTCTCTCATCAGAGCTCGAAAGAAACAAAGTTCAACCCTAAAAAGAAGACTCAAGATCGAACGCGACCAAACCCCCCAGACTAAGAAAGAACAATGCTGTCATCACTCACATTCACAAATACGAAAAAATAAATCTCTTGTATAATGATAAGTGTCTGCAGTTAAGAAAGTTTAAGGATTGGGATGTTTACAAGCAATGTTACGTGAGACAAAAGCATCTGGGGAAGCGTAAAGCTTCGCAGCTCAGGTGTAGATTCTTGTAACATGAACACGCAATTGACAACTTGCCAAAAGCAACATCAAGATAATTATGCAGTTCTATTTCACAACCCCTTACGAGCGCACAAAATGCACAGGCTTTTACTTATGGATTGAAGATGAAAATGAGGATTGGAACAGTCTACATTGCCATGTGGAATTACCAAAAAAAAATCTTCCAAGGTGAAATTTCTTATCACGCAAAACAAGCTATAATAACAAAAAAAAGAGCCAATCAATTTTAAAAGCAGTATACAACAACGAAACTAAAACGAATTTTGTGGCCAACTGTATTAAGTCGTACACGATCTTGGCGAAGCCGGCAGATCTCCACATATGCACTTGATATAATGGCATTGGCTGGAAATTAAAACTGCGAATTGAATGAATGCAAATTAAATGGAATACTAACGAAACCATATCTTCCTTATCCTTCTGCTCGTCATATGCAATTTCATTGTATGTGTGGCTATGGAACGTTGAAAGCCAGATTATTAAAAACCAAAACTCTTGGAGTTTAACATTTGAATTGGCAAATCGACCAACGAATTTGAAAAAGTATCACGCCATTGTTTTATCAACCCCAAATCCGCCTCTGACAGTATTAATTATTGGGGCTTTATTATGTAATAATAGTCGACTTTGGATCCGAAACACATTTTTTTTAGATTGTAATGTTTGTAATGTAATGTAAAAACATTCAATAATCGTGATATACGGCTCACAAAACTTTGTTTTGGTCACTAATGTTCGTTAATAGAAAAAGGTAGAAGGATTGGTACAAGTTCCGTTCATAAATAATTTCAAGAGTTCCACTTAAATGAGTTTAACTCGTCATTTCATTTCCACGTCCGGAAAATCAAAGCATGAAAGTCTATTAATCAGATGAAGCTAACACGAGATCATTTATAAGAATCAAAAAGAGAGTCATAGCCAAGTCATTGGAAAATTTGCAGTTTTCCAATGTTAGTTAAGTTGAATAGTCCAAAGAGATCAATGCAAAGATTAAGAGATTAGATCTTACTCCAATCCAAACAGAAGTGTTCATGATTCAATAACTTATAGGGCTTAGGAAGACGTTGGAGAAAGTTGTTCCATAAAAATAGGTTGCAAAGCTTAGATTTATGAAAAAGTTAAATAAATATGGGAGCAATCTTTATATATAAAATTCTTCTGTTAGAATTAGAATAGAGCCTTGGATAGTTAAGGTGCACTAACCAATTAACTTCCCCTCAGGAAGTTCTTGTTTCATTTATTATTGGCCTATAACACTTCTGTGAACAATTGATAATTATGTTTGTAGTTGGCGCTAAATTTTTTTTTAACTTTTCGAAGCGCCAAATCTGAAAAAGAATTGTTAATTTTGTTTAGAAATAAACTGGGATTTTTATGAATCTATAAAGCGTTTAGATAAAAAGCCGGTAAAAGTTTGATGATTTTCAGGATATTTTTTGCTTTAGTCATATTTGTCATATTATTATATTTATAACAAAAGTTTATTAAACAAAGAAGCACAAAATAAGTGTCGATAGTGCATTGGCGTACCTTTAAATTTTTAAAAATCTTTTCTAATGAAGGGTAAACACACATATAAGTAATTATACAGTTAATGTAATTTGATCCTGTTATAAAAACGCAGCTTGGTTATATTTAACTATATTTAACAAAAGTAAACCTGATCCAAAAATAGGTCCCAAGAAATTAAAGATTCTGCGAATGAATTTGCTCTGTTTTTTTATGAGCTTCATAAAACACGCGTTATATTGATGTTCTTCCCATTGATGACCGCAGAAAAAAAAAAACAATTCTCAGTACGTATGGCAGGAAGTAAAATTATTACAGACTCGAACATGTTTATGGCTTATTGAGTTCATCAGCGAATAAGGCCATTATCAGTCTACTTCTGCTGGCGAATAATATTCTAATATGCAAAATAGATGCGAAGTATAATTCCAGATGCATTCACAAATTTAAGAAAACGAATTGATGAACTAAGAAGGAGAATGGGAATATCTTCATTAACTATAAATTTTATTCAACGATGATTGATGGAAAAATTTTGAAGATAATAACAAATTTCAAATCCAATATTGCTCAGTGTGCAAGAAAACACAGAAAAACTTCAAGAGTCCAGATGATGCAACTGGTAAACATAAATACGAATATGGAAATTCACCACTGCATGCTTATGGTCTTCGAAAGGAGGGCAAAAACAATGATGATACTACAGATAACCACGAAGCGGTAAGAAGGTGAAGCAAATTGCAAACAAATTTCGCCAACAGCTTTGAAAAATAATAGATACACAAAAATACGGATTCGGAAACAATAATGAAGGAAATAAATATGCCAAATATACATGTATGTACGATGGAGATGAAAATACAGTCATTGGCAAAATTGTTTACACATAGCAAAGCCTTCACTCTATTCAACCAATTACGCTACATAACTTTTAATATATCAACAAAATAATAAATTCCTTCCATATTTTTAATCATTGCAATTTTCTTAAGTCAGGGTATGCGAAAAAAAAATTAAAATATCAACAAATCACTGTAAATATAGTCCAAAAATAGTGGCACTATTAATTACACAGTATTTGAAACTGGCAAAATTATTTACACAAGTGCAAATTTTGTTGTAAAATATTCTTACATATAGAAACAGTTATTTCAATTAACATTACTTAACAAGTTGGGTTTCTTTTCTTTTGCTTTAATAACTTCTGCAAGTCGTCTGGGCATAGAGTCTATTAAAACCTGTACTTGCTCTACTGGAACAGTACTCCAAGCTGCAATGAACTCCTTCCAAGTTTGGTCTGCATTTCAGCCAATGTTTTCCGGAATTTTAGATTGAACTTTATTCAATTCAGATCAGGACTTTATGGAGACCATTTTAAAACTTTTTGATTAACTTCTGCTAAATACCTTTTGATGTTCCGGGTGGAACGTATCAGTGCGTTGTCTTGTGGCAGGATAAACTCACTCCCGATATGTCGTGATTCTGTAACCAAATATTTAAATAATTAGAATGTTTCATTTTATCGGGTCACCGAACAAGTGGTCCCACACCACTGCTTGATATGCAACCCCATATCATGATCTTGTCTCCTTTGGAATGCCTTGTTGGTTGTATAACGGGCTGGTCAGCCTTAGTTTTAATATCGGCGTAGTAAAGAGCAGATTGTTTCATCCGTCCAGAGAATGCTCTTCCAAAACTCTGGTGGCTGATTTATGTGATCATTAGCAAATTGTAACATTAGTCGCTTGTTTTCAGGTGTTATTTGTGTTATTTGGGCGACGTAGGCTTTCATTTCACATTCCTTCAGTCTTCGCCGTAGGGTTCTTTCACTGACATTATTTTCCCGATCTTTGTTGATATCCTTTAACACATTTTTAATTCTTTCACATTGGTTACTCTTGCACTAACGAACTATTCTTACGTCTTCCCTTTTCGATGTGACCCTTTTTTTGCCTCTCCCTGTTTTATTTTTTCAACTTCCAAATTCCTTAAATTTATAAATTTGATTATAAACAGTTTTTCGACTGCAACCGTATTTATTAGCAAAGTTCCATTGCCGAAGCACCCCACTGGAATTTCACAATGATAGCCGCTCGTTGGTCAATGAAAAACTCAATCGTTTTAACCATCGCGTAGAGCATATCTGGAGCTATTAAGCCAAACTGATCGCAGTAGTTGGCTGCATCGCCAAGTGTCATTCAATCAAACAAATTTAGAACCGTTACCTTCCCAAATCAGTTATTTGTATTTGGTTAAACACTTTTTCCAGTTTTAAATGCTGTCTAATTAATAGTGCTACTAAATTATTTTTGTAATATTTTTTCAGCTATTTGTTGAAATTGGGAATGTTTTTTTCGCATTCGGCTTAAGAAAATTACAAAGATTTAAAGTATTATAGGAATTTATTGATTTGTTAGTATTTGCTGCGTTATTAGTTGGATAGAGTGAAAGCTTTGCTATGTGTAAATAATTTTGCCATGCAAGGTCAAAAGAATAAAAAAACAACGAAGCTTTGTCTTATAATTCTTCATCCTCATCAGATTCATTTATATCATCCGTTAGATAATTGAGGTCCAGGAAACAGCTTGGGCATCATTTGTTAGAATATCTTTATGGGTTCTAAAGTTGTGATTTAAGCAAAGAAAAAAATGCGTTGAAGTTATATTATAATATAAAATGTTCATTATTTTATAAAATAAAGGCTCATCGAAAGTAAATTGTAAAAGTCAATGTCAAAAGTCAAATTTCACTTGGTGCAAGCAGAGAATGTGCATCGAAAATTCTAACGTTTGCTGAACCCGCAGACTTGCCAACGATCGGACATCACAACGTCTGTAGAGTCCGCTATTAATATCAAAATTTTTAAATGTTATTTTAAAGCAAAAAAGGCGGAGTGCTTTAATGTACATTTGCCGACTGCCTGTATGATTTTCCTCGAAGCTTGGAACGAAACGAAATTGGATTTGTTTGTGTAATATTCTTCATAACTTTACAATACGAAGGTCAATAGTTCAGTACCAAGCGAAGTGGAATTAAAATGTACTTAGAAGAAATTATTACACTGAAGTAGTTTATGTTCGCATGGATGCGTAGCGACTCATGTGAATGAATGAATACAAAAGGAATGTCATATAATCTGACATTTAGCGCTGTGAGGACTCAGAAAAATAGATATGAACGGGTGGGCTGGTAAGTGTTTTTACCATAAGAGTGGCAAACGAAATCTTAAAGGACTGTTCAGCAAAAAAAACAGTGTTGCCATATGTGAGAACGAGGCCGAAAACTCAAACGCATGAACTCGCCATCACGTGCAGTAATTAGTCCTTTTAAATTAAGTCCAATTACGTGTGTTAACGCTTGAATGGAAGCATCCAGACCATTTGTGTGTACCAGCAAGTAAAAATCAAATGAAATCAGTTTATGCGGTGGCGCCGTGGTACATTGCCATCTTAGTGGATACATTTATTAACATAATGTTCATGTTTCGGCAAACGAACATATACATATGACCATTTATAAGATGGAAATACTGTTGCATTTAATGATATATAGTATATATAGTATATATTAGTGATAAGAAGGTTAAACAAGACGCTGTCACATCCAACACAGTAAATTGGTCATCGAGATCGATTTTTTTTTGATTACACTAAAGAAACAAATATTCAAAATTTTGCACGTGAATATCTTACCTTACGTTTGCCTGCTCTGAAGTTTTATATGTTCTTATACCATATCATAGTTTAACTGAAAATATACAAATGAAGAATACGTTAGTACATGGCTCTTCAGCCACGGTTTTACAGTGAAGGATATACGTTAACTTGAAATATGTTTAAACACATTTGCACATTTTTCAAGAGTCATTTGTTATTCATTCAACAAAATTGTTACAATTTGTTTGTTTGAATATGTCACTTAATAAAAGCTAAAATTTTTAAACATATTATAACTCGTAATTTGCATGTTTAGAAATTAAAACAATTTAAAAGATGCAGCTGCTGTTATATGAAATGAATCAGTTAAATATATTTCAATCTTAATTTTTTCACTCAATATAAGAGCACACCATCAGACCATCAAATTGTATCTGTCGTTGCCTAGTTCTCGTAGAATGGAGCTTATATATTATATGGATGAGTGTTTGAAAGCTGTAATCAACAGGGCGTAGAAGTGCAAGAAGTTTTGTCATTCGTTAAAGTATTATGTAGAGAAGATGCAGAAAACCTTATTTTTGATCGTAGTGAGCATGTAAGGAAATGCTCTTAAAGCGGTTTCTTTCAATATAAATAAAATGTTGCTAGGATTTTTGGACGTGGGCCATTGCTTCATCTTCACATTCCAGAAATCTTTGTATATGATTTCAATAAAATTGCATGTTGTGTAGTTCATTTGCCTTTGGAGATCTCAAGTATTTGAGGTTGATGGATTTGTATAGACATGTGGATTTTGATTCGATCTGTGTATGAACTCAAAACATGCTTTTGCAAATTACTTATTTCACACTAGGTCTACCGACCAAAATATTTGCAACCGAACGATGTAGACTTAAAACCAAAAATGTGTTTCAACATCGTTGTCAATTTGCTCTCAAATCAGAACTGAGGAAAAAAAAACATACATGTATTATAAAAGAGTATTGAAATAGCAGTACTTTATATTTGAAAATTTAATATATAGTATAAGTGATTTAAGTTTAGAATTCTTTCGAAAATATAATATTGGTAATGTTGTCATGCAATGCATGGCAATGTTTTTCTGAACATTAACCGACACTTCAAATAAATGCAATATAAATAAGAAAAATGAAAAAGAAATTAATTTTTCAACCGATCATTTATGAATTTAATTTAATAGGACTACGGGTTGAAAATGTCGTTTTTTCAAAAATCAATGCTTTATTGAGGAAAAATAGATATAAATTCAATATTCAAAGTATTGCTCATCGCTAGTCATACATTTTTCCCATTTTTCTGGCAATTCATGGATACCCGTTCTGAAAAATTCGACTGGTTTGGCCGCAATCCACGAACCGATCCATTTTTTGACATCATCGAAATGACGGAAGTGCTGGTCAGCCAGGCCATGTTGCTTCGATCGGAAGAGATAGTAATCGGATGGCGCAAGGTCTGGACTATACGGCGGATGGGGTAGGACATCCCATTTGAGCGTTTCAAGGTAAGTTTTGACGACATTTGCAACATGTGGCCGAGCATTGTCATGTTGCCAAATAACTTTATCGTGTCTTGCGACCGTTTCCGGCCGTTTTTCCCTCAGTGCAATGCCTCCAATTCATGGTCTTCAAACCTTGTCACCTGGCCGGGGCGTTCTTTGTCTTCGGTGTCGAAATCACCATCTTTGAACCGCTTAAACCACAGCTGACACATTCTAACCCGGGTAAGCTTCGGTAAGCAATTGATGTGCTTCGGTTGCTTTTTTCTTTAAATGAAAGAAGCATATTAAAACTTCCCGAAAATGTTGTTTTGATGGCACGAATGTAGACATTTTACGGCTTTACAAAAATGTGCGTGTTTTTTTACTTATGACCAATAACCTAGACTGAAATAATAAGACAATGACATGAAGTTTCTGATGTGAATTTGTGAATCTATGATTGCAGTTTTTTTGATAATTTCATCTGAGAAATACATCTCACTGCAAGTTCGTTCGGAATTTGTTTAATGAATATCTGAATGGTGTTACTGCGAACTTAAATTTCCTACCTTACACGACCAGACATATCAGAGACCTGTTTGCACAGTGGCAAGCAAAAGTGGATACAGAATCTCCGATTTTGTATGTTGTGATTGAATCGATAAAAAAAATCATAAGAACATATTAAAATAAAATTTTCCGATAGATTCATTCATTTCTTTGTTTAAATAATTGAACCAAAATTTTTGAAATACAAACCAAAATACTTAAAATGAATGTCAAAACAGCCAAAATTATATAACTGCTTCCAAGTGAACAGTTTTACACGTTTTAAATTTTCCAAACTTTCTTTATAATGAACCGTTAGGTTAAATTTTTAATTTAATTTAATTTAATTTTTTATTTTAATCGCTTCACTTGTGTATTGACTACTGATCTGGTTTGTGTTAAGTGATTTTTGATAAATTTATCCACAATTCCGGGAAAAATGCCAAAAATACCGGCTGATGCTGAAAACATGATCGTTTCGATGTCTTAAAATGGATACTCGTCTTGCCAAATTGCTATGTGCCATCGAACAGAACAAAAAGAAAAAATGTTCAGATCGTGCAAAATTGAGGAGGGGTTCTAAAGCACTTAAAAGATGGAGATGATTCCTGAGGACGTCTGGAAAATGATGATGCCAGAACACCCAAGGAAGCAGCAAAACGCATGATTAAAGATTGGGTTGGTATCTGCAGTAAGGCAGATACTTTATCAACTTTATCTGAAAAAAATATTAGTTCTGCAAAAAATATAAGAATTGGTCTGTGGATGATTGAAAACGCTTCATATGGCCGAGCAAACTAAACTATCCACAGGCTAAAAGTTAAGCAAACTGTGAAACATGGTGGAGGCTTAATAGTGTGGCGCTGTTTCACTTGGTGTCATGTCGATTCAAGAGTACAAATCAATGGCATGATGAGGAAGTAGTAATACCCCCATTGCTTGCAGTTTGTCAGAGAATATGCCTGCCCAAAGGACGAAATAACTTTCCAACAAGATCGTTGAAGATTTAGGTGGATTTGGTAATCAGAAAACGGGTTGAATGGGAAAAAAATCCTCATCAAATTAAAGAAAAAATTGTGTAAAGCATGCCAAGACGCATAAGAAGTGTAATAAGATTTAAGGATTTAATAAAAAAAATAAAATCATATAAAAACTGGATACTTAAAAGCAGTGAGAGAAGTATTGAGTTTTTTTAGGTACGCAGTTAATTAAATAATGAGTTAAAAGAATGAATGTGATAATTTCATTTAAATCTACCTTTTGAAAATTATTTTATTGATGAAAGTCCACAAAATCGTGAACTATGTTTTCCAAGAAATTCGGTTTTAAAAATCCGCAAATAACTATCATAGATCTGGAAGTGATTGATATGACCCTCCGAAGAAGAAGAATTACCACGCGTAACCCAAGTTAAACGTCTTTAAAGACAAAAGAATTTCGGAATCCGGTAAAAAATTGCACTGTTTTCTTTGGAGAAATGGCGATATATTTTGTGGATAATAAAGTCTTAGTTTCTCGTCGTATTGGGAATATTTTTTCCCATACACCATGGGATTATGAGCCAAATTTTTAGATTTACCTGTTTGAAATATATTATGTAACCATACTTCGAACAAAAATAAATTCCCTTTTTCTTAGTTTTCTAAAAATCAACTTTGTAGAATAGTTTAATTTTTTCAAATTAATTGACATTTTTAATAATTTGCTTCCTTTTTTATCTACTGCCATTTTCAAGCAATCAACTGCGTCGCAGCTGCTTCCAGTTTTGCGTCTTACTTAAGTTTTCAAAATAGATATAATCGGCTTAACGTATGCTCACTGTGTTACTCCAGTCCAGGCAACTGCGCCATTCAAACTTCAAAAGCTGCACTCTTAAAAATGAAAATGAGACCATAAAAAATCTAAATTTTCACTGTCTCGATATACAAGAATGACGCCTGCATTCACTGCAATTAACTTTAGGAATGAATCAGCTTATTTCGTATTTGTTGGTAGAATTGAGTTGCTTAAAGAACCGCCGACTAAGGAAGGATGCAGAGGGAACCTTACGGTCTCCCGAAAAGAACTCGTTATCTTCATATATTTATTCTTAGCTTTCATAAATATTAATATACGCAAAAAAAGTTTACTATCGAATTGTGCAGGCGACAGCAGACCAAAGTTACTTTTATTGATCTTCAAATTCCGTTTTTACTTCTGAAAATAATATTTTTGGCTTTAAAGTGTACACAAATGCAGCTTGCACAACGTCATCATACATAAGTTATTTAAAGTAACTTACTTCCCGAAAACAATCCTGATATAAGCAACTTAAGAAAGAGTGTGAATAGTGGCAGCAACAAAATGGGAAAGTTGAAAGATAGAATCGGAAAATTCTTAAACGCCTGAAGATCTCATTAGATATCATAGATAGTTTATGGGAATATCTCACGATGTACAAGTACAATAGCACATCTCATTCCACATTTAGCAAAACGCCATACGAGCTTTTCTTTCAAAAGCAAAATAGGGATAAAATTCCTTCAGAAGAGAAAATTAGTTTAAAAATCACTAAATTGAAAATAAGAAATAAAGACAAAGCACGAAAAGATAAATGAATGAAATACGCGGATTTGAAAAGGGAAGAGGCTAAAAGCGATATTTCTCCAGGGCATAAATTAATAATGAATAAATAAAATAAAATAAGTTTATTTAAAAAATGTTGATGGAAAATAGGAAGCTGCGAAGGAGAACAACCGGGACGAAGAGCCTGTATTGGAAAGGGATTCAAACTTTTTTTTTAATTTCCAAATTTTATAGTTGACAATGCCTTTATAAAATTACTTAAAAATTTAAAGCCAAATTCGCAGATTATTTTCTCAGTAAAGCTCAACTTAAACAATAAGTAATGAGCCAATTTCCTGTCAAAATAAGGCTCTATAAGTGTTAGGAGTTACAAAAAATACACAAAAAAAAACATTCCTATTTATTATGGTCTTATAAAGATTTTAGAATTGTTGTGCAACGTTTTCTAATGTGCACTCGATCGAAAATAATGTGATCAGTTTGGCAATTATTTTTATCAAAGAAATACAACATAAGATGCTGTGCCTATAATCACCTATGAAACACAAGACATCAAACAATTTACTACAAGCACATTCCATTATGCTTTAAATTACCCAATTTCGTTTCTTTATCTTACCACATTATGTTTGTTGCATCAATTTATTTCCTCTGGCCGACTGAACAGCAGCAATGTATGCCTTAGGAATTTTAAAACAAAACAATCACTTCAAATTGACGAGCAGCTCAAACTTGATGAATCCGAGATCAAAAAACTTTTATGAAATGTTTTACCAGCCCCAGGCAACCATACCCTCAATCTTGTTCAATCTAACGATGTTGGGTATAGTGATAACATTGGCCTTCGAATTGGGATAGAGTGGGTGGCTAGCCGTACTTCGTTTCAGATGGACAAAGTAATTTGTTTCTGATGCGATATTGATTGCGATGACCAGATTGACTATGATGGAATATTTATGTTTGATGCTATGAGGAAATCTGAAAAATGGATGAAACATGTGTTGGAGTGATAATACGTATAAGGATAAAATGGATTAGTGTTTGAACGGTGAGATTCTTTACGCCACTTCGAAAATGATTCGGAATTATCGATTGGAAAAGACCGATTCGTTATAATTCTGGTAAGAAAGGTAACTACAATAAGAATTAAAACATATTGCATTTTTTTCAACTATAGAAAATTCTTTCAAATTGAATAACATAATTTCACCAATAAGGCAAATAATTGTAGTAATTATAGAAAACTATAACTCCTCGTTTAATGATGTTTAGAAGAGAACGAAACAAGTGGAAGTGCGATGGCGTAAGGTTAGGGGAGTGTGGCGCATCTGGCAATGGGATTACATGTTTCGTTTACCCTCTATCGATGAACAAGTAGAATTCTTTAACATAAATATTGATAATCTTTTTAATAAACATGTTCCAAAAAAATCCAAAACAATAAGACCCGCATCACAACCAGATCAAATCAGATTACTTCAGTGGCTTCGTAACAACGTCATCAGTGCTATAAGTTTGGAAAAGTCGAAAGTCCTTAAAAACCGACTGCCTATATCAGGTATTAGATGAAAACTTTGGAATAGCTTGAAAAGCATTGGCATAGGGAAGCAAAAGCGTGAGTGTCACTCGGGAATTGATTGAAATGCGGTCAACCATAAATGTATTTCAGAGGTTGCACTCACGTACACATTGGTACCTACCCATGCTAATAATATCCAACCCACCGCAGAATTAAGGTTTTACAGAGTTGAGTCCACCGATATAGTTGAAGCCTTCATAAACGTCAAATCTAATGCCGTAGGGCTCGATGGTGCTCGCCCGGTTTTGCTGAAAGCAATTCTCCCGAAGCGTTTGCCTTTTATAACACACATTTTAGAGTTATTCCGAACATCAGTATTCCGTCGCGTTGGAAAGTCGCAAAAGTCACCTCTATACCTAAAGAAGGTCGTAAACATAAATACAGACCCATATCCATTCTACCCGTTCTTTCTTAGGTCATCGAGAAACTCATGCAAAAAGAGATCAGCTGCACCACGGCTTTCCTTAATGTAGCACGCGATAAAAGGAAAGCAATTGATAAAGACTTTGCCTCGATTTTTCCAAGGCTTTTGATACCATCAGCCATTCAATTCTTTGTGAAAAGCTTGCTGGATTATAAGGTTTCTCACCCCATACAGTAAATCTTATTTCATCATATCTATCTGGCAGAAAACATTATGTCGCTTGTGGAGATGAAGTGTTGGATTTCCTCCCCGTACTATGAGAGGTTCCTTAGGGTTCCATATTAGGTCCATTGCTCTTCCGACTTTACCTTAACGAAATTGCAGGTGTTCCTGAGAATTGTTCTATTGACCTATGCACAACTTCTTTGTAGCTACCCTCAAATGCAAATCGATGAATGTGCAGTTCATATTAACGACGATTTACAAAAAATCCATGATTGGGTAAAACTTAACGGTCTTATACTTAATCTTGAAAAATGAAAGTACATTGTTTGGTTGATCGGTCATTTGAACGGTCCCACTTTCCTCCAATTCTCCTCTGTAGTGCTCCGGTAGAATATGTTAATACTGTGAATCTAGGCATCGTTTTTAATCGGAACTTAACTTGGAATGATCACGTAAATAAGATTGTTAAAAAATTATATGGCGCTCTCCGCACACTAAGGAATACACCCCTTTTAAGACCCGAAAATGTTTGGAAAAGGCTTGCGGTTCCGATTCTGATGTACGGCTGCGAGGTGAGGAAGCTCAATGTCGCATTTAATAATATGGCACGTTACATTTACGGCCTGAGGAGATTCGACCAGGTGTCTAGTTTCTCAAAAAATATACACGGTATTTCTTTTGACAACTTTTTGAAATACAAAACGCTTAATTTGTGATTTAATATTTTCAAATCACGCCAACCTTCGTATCTCTTAAGTAGGTTTCAATTCTTAGCATAATCTAGAATAACTAATCTCCTTGTGCCTAGGTTCTCATGTCTGGTATCTGAAAGACAGTTTTTTGTAAAAGCCGCTCAGTTGTGGAATAGTCTCCCTAATCACATACGATTTCTTAAAAAACTGCATACTTTTCTTTCCTCCTCTTAGATTAACAAAAACATTTACTTAGCCAACATTAATAGTGTAACCTTCAACTTAAGTTTTTTTTATCTTTTCACCCTTAAACTTTTAATTTAATTGTTATTTAATTTTAAACTTCGTAAATGCTCCAAATTCATTAACAACTTTTTCCTTTTTCGTATGTATTTGTCTTTGAATGTGTATTCGACACAAAGCTGTGCATATATAAATAAGATATTGTATCTTCATGTCCAAGCATACTTTAGAACACATAAATAAATAAACTGCATCTAGTTCAAAACCTAATGGCTTTGTCGGGTGGTTAAGTATCCACGATTTATTATATCGTAATTTAATATAATTGCACAGGTGATATTCAAACGCCATTTTTTAACGTGTTAACAATTTTTAGATCTCTTCGATGTTAATTTTGTTTTTTGAGATTCGTGTTCGGAACGAACATAAGTCGCGCACTACCTTTTATCTTAAGAAATAAACCAACGCCATTGCATCGTTACGAAAATTGCGTCATGACATTTTCTACAGCGCAATGATAAGCCGCTTATGTAATATCCGGATACTTGACGATAACGAATTTAGCAGTTCTAGTTGTATGTATAGACATACATAAGGAATATTACCTTAGTCAAGGTAGGAAGGCAGTTAAAAAGATGTAAAGATTTCCTCCAAATGTCCACCCGCGGAATAATGCTACCCAAAGAAGAGCTTCAGAAATTATCTCTTTGAAGGCAGGTGTCGCTGAAAAAATCCACTCCAGATCCCAAAATGGATAAGCCGGAAAACCGGCACCTAAAGCCTATCTTTTTGGGAGAAGCGGATATTTGTGCCAACTTGAATATCAATTTGCTTCTTGAACGTTTTGGAAAAGTACATAGCCCCACTCCTTCATGCCGGAACTGTGGATGCACCAAAAAAATATCCTGTGGTTTCGGCATCCAATTGGTCATCCGGCTTAATCAAACTTCCCGTCAATTTTCAGCATTGCGAGTATCAATTTTATACAAAGAGCTGGAAGAAACTGCCAGCGGTAGCTTTTAAAATGACTCGTCGGACTCGTAGAGCACCAAATGGAATGTTATTGACGTTAGCAAAATGGTATTTCAATTCACTGTAATACAATTTTTTATTAAATTTCACCTTTTCCGGTACCTTTTCCGTTCACCTTTTACATTTGGTAGTGTAGAACTCTCACTCAAAGTCTGCGCACCATCTCTATACCTGAATGAATAATGCTATTTTGTTTCCTGTGAACAGCAAATTACGATAAGTCAGCAAATCTTAAGTATCGTAATTTGCAGCGTTAGAATAAAGAGTGGTCGCGGATACAAGCTTCAAGATAATACGATTAGAATGTTTGTGGATTTAGTGACCTTGAGAATGGAAAATGGGAAACACCAGAAGTCGATCACATTTCTCGGACGCTTAGGTGAAAGCTCAAAAGATGAAATCATTACCATCCTTGCAGTAGAGCTACTTCGAAACGTTATGAACTTTTTAGCCTAATCACTCAGGCCCTTTTGACAGATAATCCTTATGAAAACTATCGAAAACTGAAGGACTGAGATAGGGTACCAAAGCACTCGTGCTGAACATCCCATTTATTCAGTTATGTTGCAAATCCAATTAATCTAGATCTGGTCCAGTTTTGATTTGCCGTAACCATCATATATAGTATATTTATTAAAACGCGGATCGGCTACCATTTGGCTAAAAGAATTTCATGAAACCTAGTTATAGAATTGCAAACTGATAGTGGAAGAGGCAATCACCCATAATCCTGATGGAAGAAAGAAGAAATTTGCTGTAAATTGTTATCAACGAACAAAGGTGCATCTTTTTGATCGTGCAGCGAGCAATCGAACATGTCAAAGTTGTCAACAAAAATTCTAACATTAAAAGAATTAAATACAACGAAAATTTGTTTCATAAATCTCGTTAACAGAAAGACTGCGTAAACTGAAAATTGTGGTTTAAATGTTCAAACTCATTTAATAAATGAAATTAAAAGATAGAAAAAAGTTGAAAACTTATTTTTTTTTATTTGAATGATCATGGTTGACAGTGTTGAAAAACGTTCACTGGGTAGACAAAAATAACGTTCGAATTTTTTATTGTATTACTACAATATTGTTATCTTTCTTTTCCACAAATATATATAATATATGTTCAAACGTTGAATATTTCGATGTTTTTAAGCATTTTGAATTCTAAATTCCATGGTGCAAAAAATCTGCCATATTATTTTTATAACTTTATTATAGCCTGTGTTACTCTCACAGTTTTGATGAATATAATGACTCATCCCACGTTGAAATCCGTCAAGCCGTTTAGACTACGGAGCGTGCCAAATGAATTATACTTTATTACGTACATATGTACATACACTCGAATTTCTTCTGACCTTTGCCTTGAGAAAGAGACTGTTTCACAGCAGTCAACATCGGTGCCAAGGTAAAGGTGATCTGCTACACGGCCCTCATTGGGCCTGTTCTTGCATATGGATGTCCCGTTTGGTTCAACGTCGGAACAAGCTTAATGGAAAAGATTCGTGTTTTCGAGAGACGATGCCTTATGGCTTGTCTCTACTTTTATAGAACTCCAGAGTCTGAGTACAAAAAATTCTATAGTAATGAAGTCTTGTACAACGGGGCAAACCTGATAAGGGTGTATAACTTTCTGATAAAGCTTATTCGAAGTCACATTGCAAGAGCAATGACTTCGACCAACAACTTGATCTTCGTGGCTTTTTACCCCAATGATATGCACCATGAGATAGTGCGCCTTAACGGCCTTATTCCGCCTGAGCGTTTCAAGGTAAGTTTTGACGACATTTGCGACATGTGGCACAGCATTGTCATGTTGTAAAATAACTTTATCGTATCTTCTGACCGTTTCCGGCCGTGCTCGGCACAAACGCATCAATTGTCGTCGGTAGACCTCGTCTGTAATTGTTTCATTCAGTTCCATCAGCTCATATTACACAACACCCTTCTGGTCCCACCGAATGCACAGCATTACCTTCAGGCCATGAATATCCTGAATGGCCGTCGATGATGAGGCATGTCCGGGGTATCTATACGTTACCCGACGTTTTGGATTATCGTAATGTACCCATTTTTCATCACCAGTGACGATTCGATGCAAAAAAGACTTCTTTTTGTGGCGTTCAAGCAGCATTTCGGACATGCAAAATCGACGTTCGACGTCTCGTGGCTTCAATTCATACGGCACCCAATGTCCTACCTTTCGGATCATTCCCATTGCGATCGGAAATGGTTTGCTGAGCGACGCCAAGTGATTTTGCAAGTTATTCTTACGTTTGCCTCCAATACATGGTCTACAAACTTTTTCACCTGGCCGGGGCGTTCTTTGTCTTCGGTGTCGAAATCACCATCTTTGAACCGCTTGAACCACCGCTGACACATTCTTACGTCTATGGTATAGGCCGGGTAAGCTTCGGTAAGCAATTGATGCGCTTCGGATGCTTTTTTCTTTAAATGAAAGAAGCATATTAAAGCTTCCCGCAAATATTGTTTTGATGTCACGAATGTAGACATTTTATGGCCTTACAAAAACCTGTGTGTTTTCACTAATGACCAATAACCTAGACTGAAATAATTAGACAATGACATGAAGCTTCTGATGTGACAGCTGTCATGGTCAAAATTCACCTCAGAGTAATAGATATGAAGTTGTCTGCAATAACGACATTTTCAACCGGTAGTCCATTAATATAAAAGGGATTGAAATATTGTTGAATTTCAAACATTTGATGGTGGAAAATAAATGAAGTATAGGAGTATAGCTAATTACTTAAGAGATTAGAGAAGAACTGATTGTATTGATTTTTCTTTCGCATACACGAGAATTTAAACAAACTGTTGATGCAAATATCGTGGTTTATCTTGCATCTGGAGCGATTTAGAACGTTTCGTGTTTACACCAGCTCTGTGCACTATCTCTTCATGCCCAGACATCAGGTGGGAGCGCATCACCGTTCGAAGATCACGTGTTCGGAAGAGTTCAGATTGACTAGATGTTTTAACATTGTATGATGTGTTTTGCAGTCATTTGGCCAAGTTAGGGCATCTTCAATTCGGCCATGGTTTTGTTGCGGTTAACACGATGATTACGACTTTGATCGAGAGACTTGAGTTGAATCTACCTTATAGCAAAAATTTTGTTGGTTCTGCCGGACCGAAAACCATGCTGGTATGATGTTCTGATAAGTTATAGACCATCAGAGCATGGTGTTCTTCGGTTGCGGTCGCTTATCCAATTTGGTAGGGTGGATGCCTTAATCATTGACGGCGGGTTCCTCTATTCAGTATGCTGCTTTAAGCACATCTGTGATGTTATTCTCTGCGCTTTGGTTACTAGCCTGCCATGTCGAAAAGCCTGAATTCCATTCTCGAATTTGCCATTTGCCAATCCTGACGTTGCTTCTTTTACGAGATTGTTAAGAATTATCTTCTTTTCCTTCCTTATTTTTCTTAATATTCTTCGCTGTCATGAAAAAAGATCGCAAACGAATATTATATCCCCGATTCGAGCTTATAACCGACCCACATCGTTCTTTCACTAGGAATCTCATAAAATGTATTACTCTAAGCACTGTATGCTATATATGCGTTTTTAACGAAAATTTTCAAAAAGATCCTTATTTCAAGAACCAGGCTCGTGTGTATAAGCCTTTGGAATGATAGTTTCATTAATGGATAAAGACAATGTGGATGAAAAGAAGAATCTTCTTCTGGGTATTGTCATTAACGTCATATGATATAAAACCACACGAAGCATAGACGAAGATCACATTGAAAGCCATTAGTAGTGTCACAATTTGCCGAAGAATCTATCTTATGGGAAACCAAACCCAGCCTGTGTTTCATTCATTAATAATATTTGTATGTAGCTGCGAATTTTTTTCAACCAGCTCAATCCCGTCTTAAATAAAATATATACAACCTCGTAAATATGTAGGAATGTGTATGTAATATACGTACCTGTATAAAAGCATTTCCTGCGCACGTTCGTGAAAAAAAACGTAACAGACACACGGTTTTTACGTTCTGTTTACAAATAAATATAAATGATGTGCGTATCCTAGACGCAACCACCGTGCAAACACCAGAACCGTGGTTGCGTTAAAGCAACTGCTAGCTAGAATCATTTCAACAACGTTGTAGTAACTTAATACACTGTTACAGAGTTAAATTATGAACGCCCTTTGAAGACGTTTATAAATCGTATTTCACTTGAGGAGCGCCGACACAAAAAAATAAAAAAAAGAGATTCGTTACCTTTAGAGAGGTGGGTGTCTGTAACATGGCAGCATTAAAGCTATATATCATTTCCGCTCTTAAATTGTTTTGCGTTGCAACAGCGAGTATTTTCCTAAATTTCCATACAGAGGAACGACAAAAGAATCCTTTATCTCGATAATTTTCTATTCGATCTCGTTGTTTTTCCATTATTATTATTAGAGAATACCTTTGATATTTAAGAATCGATTTATAGTAAAAGTAAGATAAAAAGGGGTTGAAAAAGACTGCAGCTGTAGCACTCGAGTCGAATCGAAGTTCATAAATTTTCCTCTCTTTTCACATTTCTATTTTAGCTTAGATTGGTCGTTCTGATTCGAAAAAAATATTAACATCGACTACAGAAAACTTCTCGGAACTGGTTGAAATAAAGTCCAATGATGGTTGTTAATTAAAAGCTTTAATTTATTTAATCAAATTTGTAACTGAAATTTTCCTTACACTATAAGTTTTTGTGATAGCGCGATATGCAAAATAATCTTTATATTGTAATATTTGAAAAAAGCCGCCGCCGCAAGGTGATGGATGCTTGTGATAAAAAAGCTTGAAGAGAAGGAAACGATAAAATGAATGAGGTCATTCAAAATGGCTGCGTGTACGAGATGGCGGATTACGTATCCTCTCAACGGCTTCAGACACGAAGTTTTGTATACACGTTATCTCTATACATATAATCTCCTCGATGATAGCAGAAGGTGGTATCCTGGAAAGCGGCTATGGTTACTCTGTAATAAAACGGCGCAACCTTATTGAGTACTCTGACTACGTTCGTCGATTTTCATTATATTATAATAAAGTCATGATTATAAAAAACATGCAAATTATATAAAAGTCATAAAAAATTACTAGTTATAAATTAAAATTAACATTAATCCAATATCCTTTGAAATGCAATGCGATTCCATCTTTTTATAAAGATTAAACTCAATTTGTAAGTGGTTTAACATTCAATACTAAAAATATATATTTTAAAAATTATATCAATATTTTCAAAATGGCGTTGTAAATAATGTTTTTCTGGAATATCATCATCAAGATCGTGTTCAGAATGTATTTGACAGTCCATTCCCTATTTATCAGTTCAAGCTTCTACAAATAACTCATCCGTATTGCTGGTGATACCTCCACACGCCAACACTCAATTTCGGATTCACTTTCTATTCATCCAGATTAAGATATAACTAAAAATAAATTTAATAAATTTACTGTCAATTTACTTTACAAGAAACTTCTAACGATATTATCTTTTTTAAGTTTCCGTTCCTCAAAACAAAAACCGGAAGAATTAAAGGATCACTTTATCGTCCGTATGTCTGCCAGCAAATAAATATGACTGCGGTCCCTTATAGTTTAAAAATCAAGCTTCTTAATCGACGCAGTAAAAAGATACGATTGTGTATGCCCCAAGGCATAAAGATACTACACACAAACAAAAGTGGAAAACGCTCCAAGACTCGATTTCCGTGACGGATGAACTATTCATAATTCATGGACGGACTATTCGTTCCGCGAGTCCGGTTCTTGTGTTATGTTTTGAAACACAGATGTATTTTTGTGTTCATGGGTGGAGTCCGAATAAGGAAGAGGCATATCAAATCGATTTATTTGCATTCACTCAGTTCGCAATATTTTATTCGCTATCTGTTCATATATATTAAAGTGCAAATTTCTGTGCTTTGTAAGATTTCGTCATGACACATCTGTCAATGTTATGCTTTTACAGCGGAGTCAATGAGAGATAATCTGTACTTACCATTTACTTGACAAGATTCGGAAAATATTATAAAAATTCACACTTCTTCATCCCTATAAATAAATGGGTTTTTGTCACTTTTTTTAAACTTTCTTGGATAGATTCCATCCTAATATATGCATACATTTTTGTTACTTAATTTAAATGTCTCAAAGCTTCTTTTCACCAGATTAGTACAGTGACTTTATTCGTATTTACTCTTCTTTAGTTTTTTCATCTCTGAAGTTCATAAGACGTTGATGGCATCCTTTTTTTATTTCAAACAAAAAAATAAACTTGAAAATTTGTAAATATATATTTTTTACTTCCTATCAGGAAATCCTTGTTATCGGTCCGATTTTCGGAATTCAAAATTTTTACATATCCCCACGTTTCGAGGTTCCAGTAGTCGGATTCAATTGTTTTCAGAAAGATGTCTGTGTGTGTAAGTACGTACGTATATTTGTGTTGATTCTTTCGTGAAGTCTAAATCGAGAACAAACTAAGCTATCGAATGGTTTCACTCGAAGTGTGTGTGCATAAAGATCACGTGAAAAGCTTTAGGTTAAATTTGTTAGGGTGGTTTAAATTTTATGACGAAAAAACTGTAAAAAAAAGGACAATTTCATTTCTTCAATCAAAATCAATTGAGTTTTCAAAAAAAAAAAACTACATCATCAGATAAAAAAACACTGCCGTTCTTAAGTTTCCGGACAAATTCTTATAATTTTTTTTTCTGTTTAATTTTAATACCAAAAGTTTCATCAATTAGCCAGCACTAAATTAATTTAGTTAACAGTTAGTATTAAGTAATAAAGAGTTACTTAAAGACTTAAATAGTGTTAAGTTGAGTCTATTTCAAATTTTGATGTGCCCCTTTTTCTATTTCTTGATCCACGTTGCAATGGAATTGCTTGGAAAATTTAGATGAGGCAATTGATTTTGTATAAAAATATCAATAGAAAGCTCAATGACGAACTTAAGACATGGAAAATATTGCATTACTCGCATAATTAAAAGCGTTGCAAGGAAGATCATAACATCGAATGAATTAGTTTGTTTACAACTATTGTGGTTTCTTATCATTAACCAAAATCTAAAGGTCTTTTAAGAAAATGAGAAAAATAATCGCTCGAAATCGGCCAAGAAATAGCTTTCAATATCTCCGAAAAACTCGACTGAATGTGATCCTCTAATAGCCATATAGAAATAAAAGAAAAATATCTTTTGCTGAGCAGGTCCCAGCTCGGAAGAAATGGGTGGTGGATATCTCTCGACTGAAAGTATGAACTTTTGAACCCTTTCCTAAAGAACATAAAGATAATCAAATTAAATTTTTGAGCAATGGTAAATTTCTTTAAAAAAAAAAAAAACAATCTAATAAATTTGATGAAATTAATATGGAAATAATTTCGAAAATTCATTTGACAAGGAGTTAGCATAAGCGGTCTTTCACAATGTATACATCGAAAAAACAATTTAAATTGTGCAAAAAAAAAAACAAAGTCTGGTCACAAGTTTATTTTTTGCTCAGTTTAAAACTTTTTAAAAAGAAAAACACTTGTAATAGAAATAATTTGTGAGTGGTGTTACAGTGATAGCTCAGCATAAATTTTTATGAAAAGTTTTCTGAGGAAGGGGAAGTTTGCAAAGAAATTGGAGAGTTCAACTGAATTTGACAAATTTTAATTTCAGAAACAATACAGTTCCATTTTTGATTGGTGACCGAGCTTTTGATCGGCTCGTAAATTAGTTTGTGACACCATGCAACTAGTCTTCGAACCCATAAAATATTCATTCATTCATTCATTTATTGTTCAATACGAATCCCTATAAACAGAGTAAGATCCTGAAAAATGTTATACTCTTGAAACTTGGAAACTGTGATAGGGAACTCAATTTTCGCACGCACATGGATAACATCATTAGTCGTGCCAACTCCACTCTTGGCTACGTTAAGCGATGACCCAAAGAGTTCCTAAGCCCCTTCGTCATCAAAGCACTTAAAATATATTTTATAAGACCCCTTCTTGAATTTGCTTCCCCAGTCTTGTCCCTGGTAATGAAACCCATACCTGGCGAATTGAAGCTGTTCAACGCCGATTTCTCCGCTTCGAACTTCGTGGTCTCCACTGGACAGAGGGGCCTCAATCTCCTCCCATATTCCCACCGCTTGAAACTTATCAATCTACAGTCCCTTGCGCATCCCATTGCATATATTCTTTTAATTCACCAGGTCTTTACCGGTATCATCGACTGTCCTTCGCTGCTTCGATCGATCTCTATATACTCCAAACCCCGTAACCTTAGATCTGTCCCACTTTTCCGTTTAGACTCACATCGCACAATTCTGGTTCTCACGAACCTACTACTAGAATGTTGCGGAAGGTCAATGCCACATATTTTTAATTTCCACCTCGACAGATACACTCTTAAAAATGAGCTCTGCGTTACATGGTGCAGAAGCATGGAAGCTTTCAAAATCGGATGAAGGCGCCTTAGGTAAATCAAGTGTGTTCTATCAATGTTAAATTCGCAAATCTTTTTTCTAAATGATTCAAAAATGCGAAAACAAATATATTCCGACGAGGCAGCTTAAAAAAATATGTATCTAATTTTTTGTTTGCAATGTATTTGTCTAGGAAATGAATGATGTTTTCAAAACACATGTTAAATTTGTTGGTGCCGGCAAATAAAACAGCACCTACATATTTTTATCTTGATATGGGAAGTTGATAGTACCAAGTTTTTCCGTTTGAATCCTTTCCGGCTATTAATTTATAAAAAGATATGCGAGATGAAAACACGGACACACAGAGAAACGTTCTTTTGAAGGTAATTAAATTCAACTTCAGGGACCTTAAAAGAAATATCAAAATTTCGAATTCGCAAAATCGGACCAATTACAAGAGCTTTCAAATGGTAAGTTAAAACTCTTTGCATTCAGCTACATATTTCTAATTCCAAGAAAGCAACATGTTTACTAATTTACCTTTGGTTACTTTTTACGACTGAGGTTTATATGTATACGTATATTAATACGCATATTCACCAATATTATTTTTTTGCAAAAACGTTAGAAACGTGGCTTTTTTGTCTTTCCCGGCATTTTTCTATGTTCGTACTTTTATTGCAAAACTTCCTTGAAGAAAGTACGTAAGGCAACATCAGTAAAACCCATCAGCAATGCGAAGGAATGATGGCACGAGCTCTTTAAGGTCGACTTTAAACAACGATTTTCTTTTATTTTATTATTCCTTGTACTATGGGAAAGATGTGTCCCGTATCCGTGTAATGAAATTCCATTCACCTGCGTTCGCTTATATCACACATCTATCTATGCAGGCATGATAAGTTGATGATAATAACGTAGAAAATGGAAGAACAAGGAGTGGTGCGGATGTTATCAGTATTACCCCTAGACATGGCATAAGCGAGAAGCGAAAAAATGTTTTTTAAACGAAAAATAACCGCAGTGGATGATTTTATGTCGGTAAGATTAAACCAAGTTTGTGCGTACATATGGTATAGCAAAGTTAAGCTTCAGGTTTCGCGAGTATATGTTTTTATATGTATGTAGCTAATGAAAGGTGTATTGGTTGGTATTGGTGTCTCGTATATGACATGAGCATGTGAGAAAATAATAGACAGATTTCCTCTGACAAGGATTGAAGACACTTTAAGATTATACAGTTAGACACACAATACTTTGTAAATGCATACAGGTTAAGTTCGTTTTTTTTTTCTTTTTTTTTTCAACTCATTTATTTCCACTATAAACAATATTGTAACATGAAGCAAAAACAAGAAAAATGCTTATAAACTATCTTAACTACAAAATACAAGGCCACAAAAGAAAAGGGGGTGGCACGCAATACATGAGATATATTACTTAAACATAGATAGGTAATTATTAAATTTATGTTTAGGATATATATGTATTTATAATGATATAATTTCAGAGAAACAAAAATGTGGAGGAAAAATTTCTCTTTATATATTTTACTTAAAGACTACCTTAAATAATAAAAAAACTAAAACTAACCTAACCTAAGCGTCAGCTTCAACCCAGTCAAGCCACCAGTATTTTTTTCGATTTTTTCTGGATTCATCACTTGTATCTCGTTCAGGTACGCTCATGCAGTATCTCCAAACATTGTTTCGTTCGTTTATTAAAAAAAATCGTTTGTTAATTTTGAATGGTGCACCATGTAAACGCATTTGCAACCAGCACATTAAATAATGCAATTGATGACTGGGAAAAAATTGGAAGGACTTTAGTATTTTCACGCCCCAAGTAACAACAAGTAACAAATTCGACAAAGAAAGAAATAAACCCCAAATTTTTCAGTGTTTTCGAATTCAAGAAGTACAATAAGTTTTATTCGAACTTGAATTTTATTTTCTTTGATGATATGTATATCGCGGGAAGTCGCGTATGTTGGAGTAAACAAGCACTCGTTCAAATCAAGATCTATGTATTGTAGTTCAAAATATAAATTTAAGTCTACCTGCGCCTCGAAGAAAAGATAATCACCAATTAAAGATTTAAAAACGCAGTAAAGTGTAGTGCAGTATAGTTCTTTATTAGTTTAAAATTACTCTTAAAATTTTGACTTTTAACCCTAAATATAGCTTTAAATATGATGTGCAATTTGCTTCTTAAATCAATTTATATTATTTTCTGTTCAAATATTACTATCCAAATTGTTAAATAATTGTGCTCCTCTGTATAAATATAGTTATAGTTCGCTTGTATAGAGGTAGACGAACATCACCTACATTTCTTAAATTATAGAAACCTCCGACATAAGAAGTAGAATCCATTTTTAACTTATATATAAAAATTAAAGCATTCATTTTGAGTCTTTGTTCTATATTCAACCATTTCAATTCATTAAGCATATCAGCGATGTGTGTTATTAACCCACTTTGTAAAATACATCTCATTATTCTATTTTATAATATTTGTAAATTATCAATTTTCGCACTGATACATATATATAAAATTGTGGAACAATAATCAATGTGTTGTCAAATAATTGAATTATAAATAGTTAAAACACATTTTCTTGAAATTATATGTGTAGAATAAGAATTCTACACATATAATTAATTTTTTGGATATTTTTCCAAAATAAAGTCTTCATGAACATTAAAAGTTAGTTTGTTGTCAACCATTACACCTGGATATTTAATTTCTTTAACACATTCAATACTATTATTAATTTGTATACTTAAACTATCACCGCTTTTGCCAATACACATGCATTTGGTTTTTTTGACATTCAACTTTGGCCTATTTTTACATAACCATACATAAATATTCTCCGCATCGTAATTGAGATTTGCTTCACAAATTTTCATATATTTACCTACGATATATATCAGTGTATCATCAGCAAATAATGGTACTTTAGAAAAAAAATAGACTTATTATAACGATTAAGATGAGTCATAAGAAATCTTAAATGCAGTAAATGTTGTGCTCGAGATTGATAATTCGACAAATGTAAAATTTTATAAAAAAAGAGGGAAGGTTCACAATCTGTTTTTATCTTGGCAAACTTCAAGCCCATTTCAATAACAACACATTATATATGTTTGATCTTAGGAAGACTTGTTACTTATTGAAGAAATAGTTGATGGAATCACTTGTTTCCGTCTTTTTAGTCAAAATACAGGCATACAGGATTTAAAAAAAATCTTCTTAATAGACGTCTTTTTTTCAGTAATAAAATTAAATAAAAATAATATGTAAAATGCATAATTCATTGTGAAATGCATAACTCACTTCAGTTTTGTGCATACAATTCAAAGTGTTTTTTATTTTTTATATTTATGATATTTAAGTGATTATTAGTGCAATTTTCTGGACAAACCAACAAGAATAAACTCCTTTTCCTAAAAAGTTAATCGAAACCTTCTTTCATAACTAACTAGATCATTATCCGCCTTCATAAATTAGTTAATTTACTCTTTTCAATGTTTTAATATCCCGAAAATGTATCCGGGAACTAGTTCCTCTTGAAAGAGGAATCGCTTCATGTGTGTTCCCTCATTGGAACTGTTTCCCGCAACTCTGTAACGAGCTATCTTGTCAGCGACATCTACACAATTTTTTAACATTGTTGAAGTCGATTTTTTTTTCAAGGTGTGCTTAAACACATCATCCAGCACACTTGAAAATGGCTAAAGTATAGCGCATCTCCAAAAGACGAACGTGTATTTCACCAGAAGGCAGTTTATTGTCAAGGATGGCAATACCACTTCTACTGAGACTTTTGAAGCAAACAACGGTCTGCAACAAGGTGTAGTGAATTTGCCGGTTTTATTTATCCCTTTTGCGAGTGATCTCGTAAGTTCTCTTCATAACGCTATAGCAAAAGCATATGATTAAACGTGGACAAATCAAGTCCAAAGACCGAGCCATTCTAATTATTTTTTAATATGATTTCGATAAAATTCAGCGATATTGCGACGATTGGAAGCTGAAGATCAACTTCCACCGTTGTAAAACTATTTAATTTAAGACGCCAAGCAAGCTTGGTTGAAAAGATTCGAGTTTTTGGAGGACAATGTCTTAGGGCTTGTATTCATTTATATAGAACCGCAGGGTCGGAGTACAAAAAAAATCTATTCTTATGAGGTCCTGTACAACGGGGCCAACTTAATCAGAGTCGACAATTTCCTGATAAATCTTATTCGAAGGCATATTGTAAAATGACAGCAAAAAATAACTTGCAGTACTCCCCAAGAGGTATTTCTACATTGAGAGCTATGGAGGCTGTCTAGTTGCTAAACAGATTCAACCTTCATGCATCAAAATCTAAATAGGATGTAGAGCATGGAAAAAAACCATAAAGCTATTCCAGAAAGAATTTCTTTCGTTGAGAGAAGGGCTGCTCAAAAAAGACATACATGATGGGTAATATAAAAATCCTGAAATGGAATGCTAATGGTATCGAGAATCGTAAAGAAGAAATACAAGTAATTTTTTGACATGAACCAAATAGAAATATTTTTTGTGTCAGAAACACACTTTAAATTAGAAACAAACTTTAAACTGCAAGTGTATGAATTACATCAATCCCCATACCCCCATAACTCGGAAAAATGCGGGGCTGCAGTTATAGTAAAGAATACGATCGATCACCATATAGACGCCAAATTCCAATCCTGTGCTATACAAAGAAAATCTATTAATATGAAAACGAAAAGTGGGCAAATAATATCAATTGCATCAAACTAGTGTTCTCCCAGTTATAACCTCAAGACGTCTGACTTTCTTGGCCTCTTCCGCATATTTCGCTATTTCGCAATCAATTCATCTCGGGCGGAGATTGCAAAAAAAAAATGGGTTCTTAATTGAAAAATAAGAGAGGAAGAGAAATGAAATAAGCGGCAAATATCACTCAACGAGAAAACCTACGTACTGGCCAACAGATAGGACCTTGTCGACTTTTATTGCAAAGAATATCTCATAGAAGAGGGGTCAGCTCTTGACTCAGATCATTCCATAATTCTTTTGACCAAATGAGATGACATCATTTTCAAAGAAAATATCTCAAGATTAGCTAATTGAATTATTGGAACTTCTTCAGACAGAAACTAGAGGATAAATTAAATTCGTAGAAATAATTGAAACAGAAGATCTGTTAGAAGAGGCTGTTCAGACACTTACAGTTAATATCAAAAAAGCTGCATGGGCTGCAACACCTAAAACCAAAACGAAAATCAAACAAAACTCATATCTAAAAGAAATGCGTGATATTATTGCGGACAAAAGAAGAACTAGAAAACGTTGGCATCAATCAAGGGCTTCCAGCGACAAAGGAGTACTGAATAATCTAACCAATAAACTTAAAAAATTGATTAAAGGATTCAAAAATGAATTTCTCAAAAAATACCTTATCAATCTTACGCACTAGTACCGTATATTCACTCTGGAAGGCAACAAAGAAAATTAAAAGACCAATCGCACACATTCCAGCAGTTTAATACACAGCTGGTAACTGGGCAAACAGCAATCAAGGAAGGTCGAATTTCTTTGCCAAATTTCTCGACGGAGTCTTCCACTCATACGAAGACAAAGACTTTTATGGTGCGGTAGAGTTGTGCGAGGATGATAAACGTGTTAAAGATATAAGAAAAAAGGTACCAAAGAAATAAAAAAGAGGTACCAATACTAAAGAGGCACCAATAGGTACCAAAAAGCGCCGGTATTCAATATAATATCAGGGGTAGTTCTAAAACGTTGACAATTAAAGGCCTAAAGAAACTAGCACAGATAATAAATGCTGCATTTAGGAAAAGGCATGTACCTAGCGTGTGGAAAGTCTCGGAGATAATTATGGTCCCGAAATATTATTATTATCGACCCATATCGATAATGCCTATGTTATATAAAGTAATTGAAAATATGAAACGTCTGGATAAAATAATCGAAGAAAAATAAACACTCCACGATTGATCAGGTACATAGAATAACAGGTAAAGTCGAAAAAAGCATTTAAAGAAAAAATGAATGCTCCAATATATTCCTTGATATAGCACAAGCTTTCTATAAAGTATAGCACAAAGCTCCTGCCGAAGCAATGCTCAAAAATCTCTATATTTATATATTTCGCAGTGCTTTTTTAGAATTAAACAATGAGATGACTACTCCTCACTAAGGGAAATAAAAGTCAGTGTATCACAAGGCAGTGTGCTTGGCCCTACATTATATCTCTTATTTACCAGCGACGTGCCAAATAGTGACGAAACAACCGTGGCAACATTTGCAGCTGGTACTGCTGTCCTTGATGTGGGAGAAACTGTCGAAGTAGCAACGAAAAAGCTACTGTAGACAGTGAGTTATATTTCAAAGTGGACAAAAAAAATGGCAAATTAAATTAAGTGATCTTATAATGAATACGTAAACACAGCCAAATAGCTAGTGTCATACTAGATACAAAATTGCGCTGGAAATCACATACAAAGAAAAAGCAGAAGAGCTGAACATACGCTGTAGTGAATTGTATAGGATCATAGGAGAATGCTCTTGTTTGTCCAATTGCAACAGATTACTGCATTATAAGGAAATTATTAGACCAGTATAGACCTACGGGATACAGCTATGGGCATGTTCATGCAAAACAAATTTACAAAATATACTAACATTTCAAAATAAAGTAATACGGAATATGGTAAATGCACCATGGTACATAAGAAACACTAATCTGCATAGAGATATAGAAACTGAAATTATCGAAGATGATGTCAAAATAGAAGCAAAAACACATGAACTTCAACTTCTGAATCACGTCAACCCAGAAATTACCGAAATCTTTAACACTGGCAATCTAACTAGATGATTAACCTTTTGAATAAGCAAGATAGGCACGAAAAAATATGTAATGCGTACGTACGTACGTACTGATTGGTCTAACGACTAGGTGCAATAATTGGATGGCTTCCCCCATGCAGCCATGAAAAGTCAAGATGGCTGTACCGCAGGGGACACGGGAAGATGGGAGAAGGGGTTAGTGGGTAAAAATCTCACCCCGTTGCTGAGTACGGGCTCAGTTTTGTCTTTTGAAGATTACCACGCAAGCGTAACACAAAAACCAAAAACGAATAACCCCGTACTGGTCTTCTCAACGAAGTTATTCTATTCTTATTCTTACATAGATTAAGGTAGATTTATATTTATGCGTTAAGGTATGATAAGATATTTAATTAGCACATCACTTAAAAATAAAATAATATAAAAAACTCATCACATTTTTAGTTAAGTAGTAACTTTAGGTTAGTTTTTATTTTTTTTTAAAGTTAGGCGTGGTTATTGTATGCTTTGTCTATATTGTTTAAAGATAGTTATGTAGCTTAAATTGCAATTTCGCAAAGTTTTTTTTTTTAATTCATTCTTAGTTATCGAATTAATTTTTTGTTATTGGCATATAAATTTAACTTATGCGTTCGAAGAATATTAATGTAGAATGGGGAAAAGAGTTTAAATAAGAGCGCCCGCATAGGAGCAGTAAATAATATTAATATATACTATTGCTAAGCTATTTCAAGCATTTTGTGTCAAAAATCAAAATAAAAAAAGTTATGAGTAACTGACCGATGAAAGAGCAGATATAACCACGAGCTTTATGAGCTGTATCAAGATGTGGTAGTAGTCCAGAAAGCTAAAATGCGACGACTACACTGGTTCGGCCGCATCCAACGAATGGATAACAATGTTCCAGCAAGGGAGGACTTCGAACCACAGCCCCCTTGTTGAGACGATACGGAAAACCGAACACACGTTTAAAGGATCAAGCAATCGTAATAGCTGAAAGCAGAGTGCCCGGGTTCGACAAGAGAGGAAGGCTGCTGAGTCTCACGCAGAGACTCTTTACGGGTCAAGAGCCCGTTAAGTTTGTATTTCCTTATAGTGTAACAAATTTTTGACGGCTCGTCGAAACTTAAATTTAAAACTAAAAGTCAAACGTCACTAAGTATACGTCATAACAACATATGGCATGTAACTCTAATACGAATCCAGCGAAACAAACATCTTTATTTGCATCAAATAATAAAAATACTTAAGAGAAATCAAAATAACATAAGAGAAAGACAACCATAAAAAGAAAGTGGCAAAATGAATAAGGCATGTCTAAATTACGACAAAACTGTTGGGACAGTTGAACTTTTTTGCTTTATTTTAGAGACGGATTTTACTTTTCTTGACAACTTGATCACCATGCAAGCAGCGTCTATTATTAGTAAAACTTCTACTCCGTTGGAGTCAAGAGCGTTTCAAATTCCAAAAGCTGAAAAATTGTTCTTTGAAAAAAAGGGCTATCGTTGCTAAATTTTGTAATGATATTTCGGCAACAGATATAGGAACAAAACTGCACTGAATAAGAAGGACATGACGGGTCGGACTCGGGCATAAAAGATTTTGTACAAACTTGAAGTTGGTCCATCACGGAACTCGACTCTCAAGTTTTCCCGCATTGCCGTCTTCTTGTTGCAAAATTGAGTTGAAATTTAAATAGAAAAAATATTTGTGATGTGATTCCGTTTACTTTTGCTATAAAGCATTGCGTCTTACCAACTTTATTGATTCTAGGTCAACGAAAAGAAGTTTTTTTTTACAATTTCTGGTTTTAGTTTCAACTTGATCCATGAGCACTTTCCTAAGAAGATCGATCGCGTCTGACATGCAACAAAGTGAACATTAAAACGTTCTCTTTTTCGTATTGAGAAACTTTACCTTAAACATGAAACTAAAGAATATTTAACTTAATGAAAAAAGACAATTTTTATTTTTGTATACATTTATAAAGTGGTAAAAGTAATTCTGTTGCACATTTTCTGGCAATTAAAATGGTGCATTTTTTTCACAACCGTTCTTGCTAATTAAGTATTAATGTATTGCGATCTAATCCGCGACCCTTCTTACGTAACTAAACAGAAACACTTTCTGAGGAAAACTATCTTATTGTAACTGCTTCTATGCGCCTATGCCTATGCACCTATTTATTATATAGTATGTTCTTGTCTCCATTCGAAGGTCCCATCCCACAGACACGAAAACGATTCCATTACATTATGACGGGATACAATTAAATGAATGAATCGCTTTATTCGATTCCTGTAAAGACTCAAAGATAACAATCTTTCAATTCAATTTCGTAGTCTGTGGGTTGTTGTTATTTTTACTTCATATTTATTTCAAACGTCCTTTTTAATCGTGACTTCGTGACATTTTGAATAACTTCATATAGCTACCGAAGCAGCTTTACGCTACAGTGTATGTTGCATGAGCTTTACACAGAATATCGGTAAACCAACGAAATTCTCGTCCAGGAAAAATAAAACCTTCCTGAAACCATGTTCATCCAAGGGAGTCCCACAAATGATTCCATCACCCACCACCCCATGGAACAGATTAACGCTGCGATTATCATAATCAGGATTAATGACCCTACGTAAGTTGATTTTAACTTAAGCTTGCGATTAATCATTTTAAATAATGGAATTAATGCGACAAAATTAAATAGCGTTGTTTTCTTTATTTTTGTACAACAATAGGCTTCGGTCCTTGCTCTTTATACGAAGGACCATTTTCAAAGACAGGTGTAAGGCTCAAAAGTGGCAATAATTAATTACGGCTCGACACTCCTCCATTCACAAAATTAAATAAAAGGAATGCAAAATAGGTAAATGTTAATAAATTCTCGCCGACATGTCTTTCAAAAAAGCGAACGGCCTAGAACAGTAATCTTTAATTATATTCAATTATGAGGCGCGTATAATATTAGAACTTCCTCAAAGAATTCAGTCTTCTCTACGGACTTCGTTCTCTTGGTTCTAGGTCGCCTGTAAATATATGATAAGTCATAGTATTGGAGGAGTCGTATATACGTAAGGCAAAGCAACCCCTTAATGTATGAGATCTTGGTTTCGAAAATTTATCCCCGTTCCTTTCAATGGTGTGGTTTTGAAAACGCGATAATAATTGGAGAGGAGGTTGCCATGGAGTTATAGTGAAACTCTGTGAACAAACACAGAAAGCTTTCCAAAGGACTCGTTCGGCAATCTGGTGAAACAGGGTAATTGAGAACGTGAGGGCCGATTTCTGTGTGCGTATAATGTGGCCACACCCTAGCATGATTATCAAGGTTAAATGCTCACAAGGGCAACTTATGGTAAGTAGATGGAGTGTTTTGCAGGTTTTCTGTAATAAATTCACCTTGAAACTTAATACCGGAATGTGGATTTGCATAAATGGTTTTCGAAAAGAAGGAATCGCATGAAATGCCTTCAAAGATGGAGGGAGAATTGTGGTGTAAAAATTTACCCTACTAAAGAAAGGTTAGGGTTAATCGTGAATCGAAGCGAACTGGCTTTTAGGTACAAGAAGTTTAAAAGTCAGTTATACCTATATATCTCTCTTTAATAGTCTGATATAGGGGCGAAGTAAATCAAATCGTTTGACGAAGCAAATTTAAAAGGAAAAAACGAAGAGAAGGAATTTCGCACATGTGCTAGGCTTTGCAGATAAAACGGGGATTATCTATACTCGCACATGATACATCATATCATCAGTTTTTGATTTATCTAAGAACAAAGGTTAAGCGATGGAATGATAGGGTTGTTTTTTTTTTGTATGAATTGAAATAATCTCCCAGAAAAGATGATATTAGGAAAAGAAAATATCATAGCAACATCTTTATGATGAACTTGTTACGCATATGAACTCGATCATTATATACGTATTTTACCATTTGTCTCGTTTGCATTGGAATGGGCATCTTAGCCCACAACATTATATAAGGGAACGAAATTCTGACTATGGTTAGCCGATAAATGCTATATATAAAATAATAGCCTCGAAGGGACTGGATGCCTGAAATGGTAAATGTTATGGGTTATATTGCATACTGAGAAGCCTTCTGAGTTCCTACTTACAACCTTGAGGCTTTTAAGAAGCCTTGTAAGCAAAAAATATCAATAGCCTTCCGCATAACCCTTCTGCCAGAGCATAATGATGTGGGAATCACCCCATCCAAGACGCCGGAAGAGAAAGAGAGTCCGCACGGAATTAAGGCATTATTAAAAAAAATTTGAGCTTACCCAAAGAAGAATAGAAAAGTGAAAGAAATGTTAAAGACCGCGACTACACGATGAATAGTGTCTCACTCAAAAAGCGAGGCCTGCATACTTCCAAGCTGTGGCTACAGGATGATGAAGGGGAATAACCATAACCATTGAAATGGTCTCGGTTTTTAAGATTTCACTCTTAACCTCACCATTTTCTTAAAACGCTAGAAATAAAAAAAATACAGTTCCGGGCTAGGTGAGCCCGGTGAGGAAATCGTTGATGGTTTTCCGAGTTGATGTACTCAGAATGATGTTAAAAATGTTTTTTGTTACTTGAACTAATTTATAATGCCTTTGCCAGCAAATAATATTCACCACTTCACTTCGTTACATTTTAAATGTATATTTTTTTTATGGTTGGATTGACAATGACTTTAGGTTTTTCACCCGTTCGCAAGAAATATATCCACTGTAAATTTGCTTATTTACTTTTATATTTTACAAAATCTATATGGTCGGTGATCTTTGATCTTGACTCTTTCGTCGATGTGTGTTGCATATACTCAAACATTGAAGAGCGGTTCCGTGAGAACTGTGGGTGATTACATTAATGCCCCATATTTAATGTTGCGAGTTAGAGCTGATGGAATTCCGATGCACGTTTTCTCCCTGTCAAGAATTCGGCCATCATAAAAGCTCCGCTTATAGAAGCAAATAGGAGCGCTATAAGTACGCCTTTTAATAATATAAGTAAGAGAGAAAAGGAGCATTGGAGGAAACGAATTGCACATTTGACGTTTAGTTTACATTTGTTTTTGTTCGTGACACACGGTAGTTCAATTGTTCGGAAATTCTTTATTGTTAGTAAATTTTGTTTAAATAAATAATTGTTTGTTCGCGGTTAGTGTTTGATCTCCAGTGGATTAATCCGTTCCTGATGTTAATTAGACTTCAACTGTCCATTCGCAAATTTCAATGGTCGGTACAACGTACTGCAGCAATGCAAAATGTCAAATGTGCGTTCGTTTATAATTGACCTTAACAAGAACTTCCTGATGGAAAGTTAATAAGTGTGTTTACAACTTTTTTCTTTTTGCTAAACATTCTTGTGCTCACGTTTACAATGTTTTGTGTTGTGCTGCAAATTTATTGTAACGTAGCATACAAAAAGTCGCAAAAAAATATTATTGCACAAGTTTAATTACATAGTAGAATGACGGCTGAAAGCTTAAAAGAGCAAATGTTCTTTTACCAAATAATGGTTTTATTAGAACAGAATCACTAAGTTACTAATTCTTCATTTTTTTGGAACTGAATTTATCAAATTTTTTACTTGCTTTTCTGGACTAGAGCTCCAAGCGGCTTTAAAATCCATTTTTTGGTTGAGCTTCGAATAGTATATGGAATAAGATGCCAAACATCTTCCATGATATTTTAACTTTCCCGACCTTATAAGCCACACAGTTTTCGATGTTGCAGGCGATCTGTATGGGTGCATTATTGTATTGTTGTATGATGTCTTTCCCGGGTAACAATTATCCTGCCAGTCGTGCATCATCATTAAGTATCTAAAAATTGTGGGACAGTTTTGAATGATCGGGGCACCTAACAAATGGTCAAATCATAAAACGATACGCATCTTCATCTCATTATATTCCATCCATTTGAATGCCCAGTTTGCTTTGGAATGAAAACTTAAACTTTTGTCTTTTATCGGAACAAAAATGGCATGTACATAAGTATGTGCATCTAAAGACCAACCTGTTTTGTTCATTCAAAGAACACATCTCCCTAAATTTAATTTTATTTCTAAGACAGGATAACAACTGTCTTTTTAGTTGTCTCTGTGATTAAAGTTTGGCAGAAGTACTCTTTCATTCTGTTTTATTTTAATCTGCACCCAAATTGTTTTCTCGATTTTTCTAGCAAACTTTAAAACATTATAGGATAAATAATTGGAGCCTCCTCGTTATGTGTTGTGACCTAATTTCTGCCTCCCAGGATTCGGTTTCTTAACTAGCAAACGTTTTTTTCTTTTTTATTTGATAATAAATCATTGTGCAGCTCCATGTTTTTTTTTTCAATTTTTAAGGCCTAAATACAAACCAATCCCACATGCGTTTCTTCTGCTCAGTAAACCCCATTTAAATCAATGTGTCTGATTGAAAGATGATGCGAAACTTATTTTTATGTTGCCTTGCATAAGTCAGGGAAATTATCAGTCATTTCGTCTCTAAAAATGTAAGAAGGACTTGTACAAATAAGTTGGCAAACTTTTTTTTGTTGTATCAATAATAATTTTTTGACTTTCTTGCTCATGAATTTAACAGCTTTATATTTACTAATTTTTATTTTTTCGGGAAAATGTCAAATGGAGTTTACAAAACAGAGAATAGCCTTGTTATCCTTGTGCAACTAATTTTGCAATCGGGTGTATAATTAGATCAGTTCACTATGCATAGTGAAGAAATATAAGTGAATAACACCAAAACATTTAAAATGTTCCAAGGTGATTGACACTCGGCCATAAACTAATACAACTAGAACTAAAAGCCTCCTCTCTGTGAGTAAAAATGAGTTACACTTCTTGACATGTAAATTGACGTGATATTGAACCATTGGTCAAATCAGAAAGGACACCGCTTTTTTCTTTGTGAATGCACTTATATTTAATTGCTATGCCCTAGCTTATAATTTTCGAAAATAACCAAGCGCACATTACGATCTCCAGATCAATAAACAAATAACAAAAGTGACTATCGATGCAAGGCAGTCTTCGAGTTATTTTATTTAATTGTTACGCACAGATATAACGAGCATGCCAAGGTTTAAGACCCAGAACAAAAGCATGAGACGATAGTCGTCAAAATCGTTAAAATAGACGGATATAACTTCGAGATTGTCTAGAGCTTTAGCTAGCGAGCCTCCGCATAAAAATCGAGTAACGACACCAGCAATCACATGTAGAATCCCTTTTGCCAGCAGCTAGTATTATGGGCAAAAAAACTTAGAAAACGACCAATCAACATCCAATTTATGCCGGTTGTGCGGCGCAAGAGCATTTATAAATATGGATAAATATAAGAAAAATCATTTGAGAAAAATCCGGTCCCCTTTAGGTAAATGGAGTGTGAAATTGTTGGTGCATCGAAATGATGCGCGGCCTGCACAGTGACTAAAATTTAGGTGTGTAAAGTGGGTGGATATCAATGCTTCGGAAAGTACTCATAAATCAAAGAGAGATATCGTGGTGAAAGGCCACTTTACCTTTGATTTGAACTCAGGTTCACCTCGGCCGATGGTGGTATTGAAATTCAGCTAGAAGACCAACATTTTAAATTGTGTTAGTTAGAATCACACTTTTAAGTTGTGTGATTTCAATTTAAATCTTGTGATAAAAACCCGAAAGAATATATAATCTATTTTCGTCACGTAATTTTTGATTTCTGCAAATACACCAACAAAACAGAAAAGTCGCCAAGTGAGAGCTGACTCTCACGCGAAGGGTTCGGCCCCAAACAACACTGTGTTTCTTTAATTTTAGACAGACAATGTTCCCGATGGGAAATTAAACAGCTTTAGAAAATAAGGACTTAAAACGACCACAAGAGTAAAAGATAATTTGATGCAGCTTTACTGTAGAAAAGTGTGAATCTATGATTCTGACATTTTTTTTAGACAAATTCATGCAAGGAATTGATTGCAAACCTAGCGAAAATTCGTTCGGTAGTTAGAACCTCAATTTCCGAACCTAACGCGTGTCACAACCGTATACGTGTTTTGTTGCCGCAAATATTGATTATCACGGTATGCTCTTAAAAGTGAGAAATTAATGAAAAGTGTAGTGCAGTTGTCAACGTGTTCAATAAATTGCTCTAAAAAGGGATTGAAATAAATTGTAAAAGAAGAAAAAATGTATCATCACTTTGCAACCCTCTGTTTTAATTGATTTATTGAAATGCTGGGACAATCAGAGCTCAAACACATTAAAATCACATGAAATACTTTTTAAATATATTTTTTTTTTCAGTGATATCGTAATTAATATTTTCGGATTGAGAATAATGCCGCCATGAAAGCAAAACACGTATAGGTACATTGATGTGACATTTCGTTTGGTTGGGCGGAAACATTTTGGCCGTCGTGCAAGTTGCATTCGTTCATTCGTTCCACAAGTTGCAGAACGGGTTTTTTTTTCTTTTACGAATTTTACATTGTGTTGGATGAAAGAATGATTGCGTCCTTTAAAAAGTTGAGTTGCGGTTTTATGAAATACTGTCATTGTACGCTGATCCCCATTTAGTTTTAATATCACATCATTTTATTATTTCCTGTTTGTAATTACACCTTCTGTGAAACTCCCTATAACGGTTTAAGAAATACAGCTATATGACGGACAGACGAACGGACATCGGCTTACGAATAGGGTTCCTTTGGACTCTTTGGGAAGGGAACAAGAGTCATCGGTCGGAACAAGAGTTGGCCTCCAAGAAATCCATCCACCGTACCAAAGGTTTAATATGTTGTCGTGCTCTTTGACTCTGATACATCTCTGAAAGAAAGGCGTTATGAACAACTTTCGCAACAATCGAAAAATTTTTGAGTCGAAGATCGAATCAAAACAAACTCACACAAAAAATTGCAAAATGTCATCATGAATGTGGAGAGCAGAGTCAGAAGACTTTGAATAGATTTTAATAAATTTGATGAATTAAAGAGAGAATTTAAATTTCAGGGATTAAACTTAACAGTCAAGCGATTGATCATTCATGGGATGCAGTAAAATTGGGGATTCCATTTTGGGAGTGTTGACGCATCATGCAAATTTTATTTATTTTTCATTCATTTTACAATTCAAATTTACATATTTGTAATTTTTAATATACATGTAATTGCTATCTTTATGTTTCAATATTCTGTTACAAACTTTATACGATTAATTGTATAATTTAATACTTTGCATTGAAAACACTGACACTACTAATTCTAAACACTAAATAAGCAAAAAATGTTAAGGAATATCCTGAATCGGAGAATTGAATAAATCGGTCCTTCTTTCCATGACCGCCAGACAGTGCAGATCGCGGTTTCCCTTTTAAAAGTATTTTTCTCCGTTTGTCGATTCTTCAATTCAATAGTTGAGTCCAAAAACGCTTGGACAGGGAGGATGAAAACTCGAAAAATAAAAAACTGGGCTGTGATGCTCAAGTTTTCCATACCCTTTGAACGCTAAATTACATTAATCCGGGCTAGTTGAGCCAGGAAAAAAAAAGTAACTCTAACACTTCGAGAATGATGAACTTGAAAACTGAGTTGCCCTTAAGTTGATGACTTAAAGCAAATGTTGCAAATGAAACTCGATTTATTATAAACGTTTTAAATGCTCTTTATTGAACTTCTTCCTAAGACTGATCTTATATAAGTGCCTTATTCATTTCGCTTCACCTACCCCTGAAAATGTTGATGGCTCATTTACTTCCAGTTGTTTCCTCTTAAGTCATTCTCCCTCTCATATTTACATTGCAGCCAGGTGTCTCGGTGGTAATAGCTTCAAACTGCTGCGATTGTGGTTGTAAGCAATTATCACCAACAATCACCCACATTATCGGAATGGGTGTTGGAGTGCCTTCTGCTGAACTGCGCATCTCACTCATATTGAATTCGACCACAATGGATTCGAAATTCGGCCAAAGGTGATGACGACATTATTCAATTGACGTTGATCTTTTGATAGAGAGAGAAAGAAACTTACCCTAGCTTGGCATGTTAATCTGCCTTGACAGCTGGTGGTTTTGTCATCTCGGGAAGTTGTGTAAATTTGTTTTTTTTCTCTATCCTTTTTTTATTGTTTTATATTGGCGTCTGATTCCATGCGAATAATTAGCTTCCTGCAAATACACGGTTTTCTTCCCTTACTTGTTTGGCCAATTCTTTTGGAAGCAACAGATTTTTAAAGCAGCATCGAAAAATATGCAGAAAACCACTTTCACAGAGACACGTTGGATTTTAATCCGATAATTTGAAAAAAGGAAATTTTCCAGTTGTTAAACCAAAACGTCAAAAACAGAACGCAGCAGTGTTCGCAATTCGAGGCAGCATACATATCAGAATCTGACAAAATGATACGACACATTTATTCGTTTTCGACCTTCGGAGGAACAAACGTAGTATACAGACTACACGTAATTATCGGGCATGAACACTATTTGCTCCAGCGTTTCATTTCATTATATGTTTCCTTTTTAAAGATAATAGTACCGAACTATTTATAGTGACAGCTGATACTACAGGATATTATTTTTTGTTAAAGGACATCGTTTAACATTAAGATATGTTCAAAAATAACCTTTTATTCGAACACCATATGGCGAAGGAAGTCTTTCTGTAAAGCGATGCAGTCGGCATGATTTATTATATCTTAAAACTCTATAGTTTCTACATGATTGAACGCTATTACGAAAGGAAGGAGGCACTGGGGACTTCCCTGCTTAGAAAGAGGCTGATCCTTTGAATGCCTTTTTAATACGTTCGTCATTAAAGATAAAAGCCAAAAAAAGAAATGAACTTCAAACAAATTAGTCAATGTTGATAACAAAGCCATGCTGATTGTTTGTGAGGAAAGGCTTGCAACTGAAACAAAAACTCTCAAATATGATGGCTTCAATGAAGGCATGACTCTTTATCCTGACAGAACTATAGAGGCATATCCGCTGCTTAATGTCGCATATTAGACGTGTTGTGTGAGCATCAAAAGCCGTTCTACAACACGCTAATCGGCACGTACCAGTCTGGCTTCCGAACCGGTAACTCGACCATTGTCCAAATATTCACACTAAGGCAAATCCTAGAAAAGACCAAAGAATTTCAAGTAGAAACTCACCATCTTTTCATCGACTTCAAAGTCGCATTCATCGTCTTGAACTTTACAAAGCTGTGCTGCGTGAAGCTGAAAAGCACATGTGCGATTTGGAAACAGTTCGCGCGAGGAGATGCGCTGTCATCTGACTTCTTCAATCTCATGCCAAGGGCAAGTGTATGCACCGAAGGCACTATCTTCAACAAATATGTCCAGCTTCTGGGATATCCGAACGATATCGACATCATCGGTTGCTCACAGCGCTTCGTCATAGAGGCTTTTACGGAAGTTGGGGAATAGGCGAAACGAGTTGGCCTGGAAGTAAACGAGGACAGAACAAGTACAAGCTGTCAACGAAAAATAAGCATCTATGCACCCCACAGGACAAAACATCATTGGCAACAGTATTTTCAAGGTGGTTAAGGATTTTACATACGTTGGAGTAAATATCAACTCTACGAGACACCTTAGTGGAGAATCGAGGAAGACTCATCCTAGGAAACCGATGCTTCTTCGGTTTCATAACTCCTAACTTGGTAGACGAAATTTATGCTTTATAAAACTTTGATCCTGCTAATTCTGCTATATGTTACCGAATGCTGGACGATAAGCAAGAAGGCAAATTTTGAGCACTTTCGAGGGAAAAATTCTTCGTCGAAAATTTGGTCCCATATGCGAAGAGGGCGAATGGAGGAAGTTATAACCGCCAACAATATAAGCGGTATCAAGATGTGAATGAAATCAAAAAAGCTACTATTCGACGGCTAGAATAGACAATTATGCCACAGCTTTGAGCATCTTCGAGTAACAGCGCCCAGCGAATGCCAGAGATAACTGGAAACAGCTTGCCCGGGATCGACATGTGTGGAAACTGCCGTGTCACAGACAGAGACATTTCACGGATCCGGAGCCCGTTAAGTAAGTCAGTACGACCGTTTGGCTACAGACCTGTAATTTATAACGACATGTCGGTTGCTAGTATTTCACTCAACATTTGAAAAATGAGTGCCTATGAGTATGAATACTAAATGCCGGAAATGACGATCTATCTCGTATTTGATGATTGAAAAAGCCCTGAATGAATGAATGTTGTCATAAATCAGCAATCAGAATATATCTAATACATCGTCGTTATGTGAAGTGTTTGTTTAATTTCGGATAAACAATAAAACAATTTTTCATAGTTCGAATCAAAGATATTTCACTTGTTTGCACTTGAAATCGAAAACTGGTTTAAGTGCAGATAAGAAAATTCGAGCAAAAGTTCAACTAGTAATTTTTATCAGGATATGTGAACCTCAAAAATCTTTAAATAATAAATATCCCTTAAACCGGAATGGAATTAATCAAATGATAAGCAAGTGATGGGCCAAAAAACAATGGGCCGGTACCAACTGCTTAGTTGACATAATTGATGATGGTGCTGCAAATTAACCCCAATGACCCGATGATAATAAATTTATATACCAGCCGACAAGGTGTATATCATCTATTGGGACTTACCCATGGAGGAACATAAGGTGGGTGTTGGACATTATACTACCTGAAAATTAATGTGTTATCTATCGACCTGGGGCGTGGAGCTCCATAGCAAGATAAAGCAGGTCGATCACTGCACCTCCTTCCAAGAGAATCTCATTGTAAATTGCTTCGGACACAATGTTATGTATACGACAGAGAACTCCAGCATGGACGCATATTTAATTGTTACATGGCAAAGGTGAGACACAGAGTGATGCGAGATTGAGCTTATGTATGAATTTTCAAGGGATTCGATATTGCTTTCATGAAAAGTTTTCAGGAAAAATAAGGAAATATGTAAATAGGATGGTCATAAGACTCCCTCCTTAGATTCGGTCAATATGGAAATGAGTACGGAAACTCCAGTAATTAAGTTTTTTAAACAAACTGCATAGCACTTAGAAATTTCCCGACTCCACTCCAAGACAAGCCAAGCAAGAGTTTTTTAATCTGAGCCAAAGCATTGTTGATGACTGTCTGGCGTCTTGCCGTTAACTGTATGGAATGCCATCTGATGTTACTTTGATACTTAGAGCTCAGTTAGATAGTTCAGTGTCGACTTGCGTTTGAACAACGTTGCGAAAGTTAATTCCAAGATACTATCACCATGGCTGAGAGCTGTTCTCAGCAGTTGTTTAAAATATAGCTTCACTCCAGAACTATGGAGGAAAGCTAAAGTGGTATTCATACCAAAGAGTGAGAAAGCCACACACAGCTCACCAAAGGAATTCAGACCCATCAACCTTTCCTCATTTCTTCTGAAAACAATGGAAAGGATGGTGGATCTACGTATGAGGGAGGGGATCAGCTTCAAGTCTATATCACCTTCTCAACATGCTTATCTAAAGGAATATTCAACAGAAACAGCACTTCACTCCTTAGTCAGCACCATTGAAAAATCCTTTGATAACAAAATATACAATGGTTGCATTCCTTGATATAGAGGGTGCTTTTAATAATGTTAAGTCCGAAGCAATAATCAATGCCCTAATCAGACTTAAAGTTACAGAAAGTATTAGAGACTGGATTTAAAACATATTATCCTGTAGAAGTATCTAGTCCGCGCTAGGACACTACAATATTATCAAGAGAGCACTCAGAGGAACCCCGCAAGGAGGCGTACTCTTCCGACTCCTCTGGATACTGATAATGAACGAAAAGCTTATGATGCTTTGGCAAGCCATTAGCCTATGCAGAGGACATAAGCCTGGTCGTAAAAGGAAAACTTCATCATTCCATTAAAGATAGTATGGAAACTTATTTAAATAAGTTAACACAGTGGACAGGAAGAGTAGGTCTAGATGTTTACCTGTCTAAAACAAAGCTCGTACTGTTCACAAGAAGATTAAAATATTTCAAATAAGCTCACCAAAAATGAAGAATAAGGAACTCAGTTTCACTTTTCAAGCCAAAAACCTAGGCATTATATTAGACAGCAAACTAAGCTGAAGAACAAACATTCAAGACATGCAAGAGGGTCCTTGAACCCAAATGGGGACTGAAACCGAGATTGACGCACCGGATGTACACTGCAGTTGTCAGACTAATCCTAACATATGGTATCCTCGTATGGTGGCCAGCAATGAATATACGTCCAGCTTCCCATGGACATACTATATACGGGAAACTGATAGCTACCAAGGCAGCGATTAGGTTGACTGAGTGTAACTACTGGAGCAGAACACATAGCCCAGGTCATATGGAAATAATAAAGAGACATACAGACTTTATCACACCTATCCTAGACTTCGAATCGGGATACTAAATACTGATCCCAGATAGGGATAACTGGACGAAAGATATAGTCAGAAAATCTGCCAATCTGGAAGTTTACACGGATGGTTCCAAAACGAACGAAGGCGTTGGACTCGGAGTATCTGCGATCTTGTCGCCCTTCGATGTAACCTTACCTTATGCTGGGTCCCTGGGCATATTGGTATTCCAGGCAATGAAAGAACCGACGAGCTAGCTAGAATAGGGGTGAGCTTGCCACTTTCATTAAATCAGGAGACCCCTTACCCTTCAATTCAAGCAATAAACACCATGCTAGATACAGATACCATCATTCGGAAATGGGTGGAACTAGACACCTGTAGAACTTCAAAGCAAATTTGGCCTCTCATTAATCCAAAAAAGACCAGTACACTCCTTAGCCTTAACAGAAATATAATGAGTAAGGACTCAGGAATTTTCACAGGTCACTGTATCATGGACTCACACGCATTAAGAATGGGAGCCCACCAAAACGACTTCTGCAGGAGCTGAAGGAACGAGGAAGAAGTAGAAAGCGTACTACACTACCTAGGAACCTAGGTCCTGCCCTCGCAAAAACGAGGAAGAGCACGCTAGGAAGCTACTCATTCAGCAACCCAGAAGATAAATCAGGTATAAAGATTCAAAACATAGCAAAATTCGTTAAGAAAACAAACTGGTTATAACCGGTTAAAAAGTGGACAATCTCTACAGAGACCACTTGGATACCAATCGGGTATTTCTAAGGTTAGTTATCAGTTAGTCCCCTGGCCAATGAGGAATCGAAGAATAAATCACCGGTAAGTGATAACACAGTGGATCCAAACAGTATCTTAGTGGGTCACAACTGTTTCAGATGTGACAATCACCTACCTACCTACCTACCTAGCTTATTCCAAAGTTTAAGCGTTGCCGATAAAGTGTGAATTTCGATAGGAAATTTGTTTGAAATGATGCACCAATTGCAGCTGGTGTACGCTAGTTTATGAAAAGAAAGTCCTTTAGACTGGTTTGCTGATTGATACCCTAACATGAGAACATTGCAGTTTTTGGCAAAAATGAGCTGTTAATCCCGAAAGCCTTAAAGAGCCCAAGAGTGCAAATCAATCGCAGTTGTCTGAGGAGAATTTTTCATAGCAATTTGTGATGACTTGCTTCTAGGTCAAATTGAGTTAGAAATTAAAGCAGAATCCCTTCTGGCTTCGTTATCGCTTTCGATTTGGTCCAAAAAGCAGATCAAAATTGATGCCAAATTTGCTCAAACAATCATAATTTTTTGTTGAGGCGCATGGTTGTATTTGGAGCATGTAAAATCGAAACATAGTCATAAAGATGGTAGTGCATCGTGAACGTGCAGTGGTGTAGTCTCAATTTTTTTCTTTAACGCCATTGGTTTTGACCAAATACCTTTGATCAACTTGAATGACAAATCCAACATGCAATATTATAAGAAGGCTATTCAAAAAGAGAAACTGATTCTGGAACCCATTTTGTTACATTTTCACTTTCAGAGACGTTCTACGCCATTCGATGTTCAGTCACCATTTGCAACTGGGATCAAATAAATAGTGCTATCATTGGATTTGTTGAATAGCGATAGTTGCTGTATCGGCTGCTGGAACATCTAGTTCGTGTTATCAGAAACAGATGATAAATCATTGGGTGATTAACCAATCTACCAAACTTTCTAGTTTATTGACTCTTGTCGAAGAAAATCCTGCAAATTTCAAAGTCAGGATCAAATTCTTCATCGTAATTCTGACTCCACCAATGGAGCAATTGAAACTTTTATTCGCTCTGGGCAACATGCAGTGAAGTCATAACCTCTTCAGAATGAGTATATTACAGACAAACTAAATATGAGGCATGACCTTCAATCATCCCTAATGACCTTATTTTTCCCTTCTTTTGCTTTCCACGCATGCAATCACTCCTTTTAGCTTGGCTTTTATTGCCATTTATACGGTTAACGAATATTTTTTCTTTACAACACCACACATGCAAGCATACGCAAAATTGCAACTATTTGAGGAAAATTTCAAGAGCCGGAAAGAACTCTAACATCGACTTCTCCAAAATCAAACGGAACAAAACAAAAAGTAGAACAAAGTTTGTCCTCACTGAGAATTTGTATTTGCTTAACCAGTAGCGGCACACAATAGTAGGACATCGCACAACACAGGGCAGAGCTTCTGTTTTAGGGTTTTTCTATTGTTTTCATCCTTTTGTGAATTTTCGGTTTTTTTTTTTTTTGTTTCTTGTTGGCGTAAATAAAAGATTTAATTTGCTCCCTCTTCTGGTTAAGGCGAAATGCTCTTAACAACGGGAAAAAGGACTCACTCGCTATCTCTCGCTATTCAGTTCAGCTAAGCTAATTAGTTAATAAAGGGGTCTGCTTTTGTTGATGTGAACAATTCTTCCACTCCTGTTGTTTAATGCGGGCGATTTAAGAGGATGGACAAAAATGCGCAATGGCCGCCTAGAAGAAAAGGACTTCATAAAATTTTGGCAAATGAATGATGTTTACGTATATATCTTCGTTCGCAAGGGTCAGCCAGTTGTCGGTCTTTCGGAATTTACTTAATAACTGTAAAGTCAAAGTTAGTTAGTTTAATTGATTGCCAGTATAATGCCAGTTATTGGAGTGGTGGAAGTACAACATAAAAAAAGGTTGCAGTCCTCTTCTTCTTTTACAAAAAGCACATTAAAATCTAAAGCCGTGAAGGATATTTTTCAGGAAATCATTTTCTCCTTTTTCTGCTCATTTACATTTTGTTGAAAGGCAAATCAAATTTGAGGAATGGTAGCAGAGAAAAGCGGATCACAGTTTAATGTGTACGTAATACATGGTTTGTAAGAGGCATAGGAATAGGGGACCTTCAGTTTAAGCCTTCCTTTCATTAACAATGGGAAAACATGATTTTAATTAGGGATGTTCTGAATTTTTTTTTCGTGAGTCATGTTTTTTTGTTTTTGATGTTACATAAAAGAAAATTATTGGGTTATGTTTTTGTTGGACAGAAAGATGAGTTAAACGCACCTTTTACCAACACATTATCTTCATTGAGTTGGATTTTTTTTGTTAAAAGGTGGGTTCATTTCTTTTCCTTGTTAAAATGACCTAATTAGTTCATTGTGTTGTTATGTTATTTTAAGGTATTTCTTATACATATCGAAAAAAAAGAGACCAAGTTCGAGTTTGATTCTCACAAGCAGGGTTGCTCATCACCCTTGAGACACTTTATTTTTCTATAATTTAAGATTTCTCATAGAATCGCACATATGTACATATGCGTAAATCTATTGAGAATTAATGTTATGTTTTCATAGACGCACCACATAAATACTTAGTTGGAATTTTCTCACAAAAATTAAAAGTAAAAGCTATCACCTTATTCTTGTCTAGAGATTTAAAAAATATCGATTTTTCTTTATATTTTCAAAGTTTAACTATTCAAGAATATATCTACAAGAGGATTTTTCAAAATTCAAGTTATTTTCGGAGATATCGGTTTTTTTCTAACCCGGCATCCAAACTAATCGAAAATCCATACTTCTCAGTAAAACCTTTTGTCCTTTGTATGTATTGTAATACCCAAGGTGACTTGTATCTTTTATATTTAGTGTTCGCTTACGTCCAGCTGCTAACAGTTGACTTCTTACCTTCAAACTAACTGGACGTACATATGCATATGTACATTTATTGCTGTTTGTATCTTTAATGAACGCTTCATTCCTATTTTAAAAATGATGGAGCTTCTGGAAATGAAAATTGGCCCGGAAGCTCATTCATTCGCTGTGAAACGAGACAACGCCCGGATTAACTGCTCCGAGATACGAGCATCCAACGTTCGATATGAAGAGAGAAACGCGGAAAATAGTTTATTCAAAGTCAAGGAAGGTCCGATCTATGGATTCTACAATATCATTTCACTTTACGCGAAACATTAAACGCTTTTTTCTCGAAACTGTCTTTTTAAAAGCAATACATTAGAAATTTTTAGGAGGTCTTCTTTATAGACTTGTCTATGTCTGAAATTATCCCCATCCACAATTTTCTATTACTTTATTTTTGAATTCGGAATAGTCAAAAAAAGTGGTACAAAAATTGTTTTTTCTGTGTCAGGCAGTCGCCATTTTCTGAAAAAAAATCTTTCCAACTTTTCCGCAGTTACAGAAAAGCGAAATTATTCTAGATTAATAATCTTTTTTTTTTGGTTGCAGATTGCTAGGAGGGTTGAAATCGTGGGTATGGTTACGCACCCATTTTTTGAGACCCCCACTTTATCAACTGCTAATTTTACAATTTTTCAACTTTTTTATTTTTTGATTTTTTTCTGTAATCTTGTTATGTTAATAAATAACTAATAAAAATATGGATACTTAAAATATGAATTGCCTTTTTTTATGACACTTCAAAAAATACATGAAATTCATGCCTCTAGACTAGAATACCGCCTTAAACCGTGTGATGAGATACCGAGGTACTTTCCTATGCTATTTTGGTAAAAGCAACTATTTATCTCATAGTTTGCTCAAAATTACATGAAAATAAAAATTATTATTTACTTTAATCATAATCTTTACTTTCTTCTATTAAAAAATTTTTAAATCGTTAAACAAAATCTGTTTTGCGATTTCGGTCTAGTTTGGTTCTAGCGTTCTTAAGCTAAAAACAGAGTTGGTTTCAGTTGCTTATAGTTGATAATTACTGTTTTAAATAATGCGCGTGCTCAAGGGATTGGTTGGACCTTTAAAGTGAGCTTACACAATGTTGCGGTGCACATTGGTCTTAAATTGCTGTAGGTTGCAGTGCAGAGGAACAGTAGAGCGAGGTAACGCATAAAAGACTCTCTAAATTTCACAGTAAGCAACTATCTTTGTTTCACCGAAGTTATGTATAGATTGGTTTCACTTTTCAGTGAGACAAGACATCAAATCACCATTGGACCTGTTGCTCCAAAAGCCGTACTGCCGCTCATTCACAAGTTTTCCTGATTCAAGATATTTCATAAGCTGACGATTTATCAGTGTTTCCATGACCTTAGAAACAGGAGACGTTAGTGTTATGAGTCTGTAATTGGAGGGAGAAGAAGAATCGCCTTTTTTAGGGACAGACTGGATAAATGCAGTTTTCCATCTGCTCGGAAAGAGACCTGAGGAGTAGGAAAGATTAAAAAGCTTACGGATGGTTCTGCCAGCGCGGAAGAACACCTCTTCAGAACTATAGGGGAAATTCCATCTGGACCAACGGATTTTTGTATGTCTAAGTCTTTCAGTACTCTTGCGACTGTGCGAGTGCGAAAATATATTTGCCCCATAGAATGTTCAACGTTCTCGAGCACAGGTGATGGTAAAGTGCAATCTGGAAGTGTGGAACTGGCCGCGAAGCAATAAGCAGATTGACTTTGTGAAGATTATTTACGATAGGAGTATCATTCGAAATGAGCGTCGGAATCGATGACGAAGTAGAGTTCTTAATATTTTCGACCAAGGACCAAAATTGTTTACTACCACTGCGACAACGTAGTATTTTTTGCTTAATTTCAGTCCATAGGAGAACTTCGTACGTCGTAGAAGAGCATAACAGTCATTACGGACTTGTCGAAACTTTTTCCGCTTTTCCTCTGTAGGGTTGGCTTTATAAGACCGAAAACTCAGCTCTTTCAACCTCACAGCATCTTTACAGCTCAAGTCGAACCATGAATTCTCTTTTGGCTTAATTGTCTTCACCTTGTTTGGGATAAAGTCATTCATGCCTTGGAGAATAATATTTGTGTCCATATCAGCGGCGGCGTCCACGTCACTATCGGGGAAAAATAGTGACCAGTTTCTAAGCAATCTACTGTATTAAGAACTAAAATTGGAGTTGAAAATTGTCGATAAAGTATAAGCGCAAGACTGAGAGTTAAAACATTTAACTCTGAAGAAATTCGATATTTTCTTTGTGAAAATTCAAGCGACTGAGACTGACCTGGGGTGACAGATTGTGAAGACAATTTCATGTCAGCTACAGGTGAATTTTAATAATTGTTAATAATAATATTATGTAATAATGTTAATGTCAGTTTATCGGAAAAGATGGAATTGGCTGTTAGATAGATCAATTTCCCGTTGCTCAAACATTTCGTCACCACATTATCTGTCAAATAAGGTGGAGTAGCTGGTTATAGTCAACTATAAACAGCAAGAGACATTTCAACTGTATTCTGTCCAAAGATATTCGTGATGTATTTTGACGAGTATAAAACAAAAAACGTGTGAAAATGACGCGTACAACAAAGCACTGCCTGCCAAATTTAACCACAAGACCAAAATATTCCTCAAAAGAGCTTAAGACCTTGAGGAGCAATCAAAAACATTCTTATCTTTTGTGATGTCTTACAAAAAGAGAACATTTACAATTTAAAACCACGTACTATATTCATGGAATCTATCATTTGCTCGAACAGATCCGAAAAACAAACGTTTTTTACTCTCAAATATGACGCACAAAACACAGGACAGTTTTTTCACAAATTTTATATATGCGACCCTTTATTGTAAATAAATGATACCTATCATAACGGAATAACTCTTTCAATTCCCTTTGCCGATAAAAAAAGGCACACACTCGTTAAAGACATCAAGATACCTCAGCACCTCGTCACATGGTTCCGAGGTAATAATGAAAAATTTCGACCAAAGTGGGATTTTTGTGGGATTACTCAATTGAGTTAATCCAAAAATGCATAAAAATGCGATTGCATATAATAAATAATTAAAGTATTGATTTCGGTTATTGAAAATTGAAAATGTATCTCTTCCATCACATGGGGGTACTTCTTCACTCACATAAGGGTTGCAAGTAATCAAACACACTCAACCCTTTATAAGTAGTTTATTGACAATCATAACTCAAGTAAACTTCAAAATCACATGAAATAATTCTGTTTTTTAAATAATTTTCCGAAAATGATATTGTAATTAATATTACCGCATTGAGAAATATTAAGCCACGAAAGTAAACATGTAAACGGATGTGACACTTAATTTGGTTGGGAAGACAATTATTGAATTTATATTAACACTGCTAGATTTCGATATTGGAAAAAAAATGGAATCATGAGTTTCATAAAAAATCTCTTTAATTGTTGTACTTTTATACGTTCGAAAAGTTCTTTTTTTTTTAATTTTGTGCCAGAAAATTACTATTTTGTGTAGTGTCGCAACACCTGATGCCTGAAATGGGATCATTGCCTAGTTTCGGGTGGAAGTTAAGTTGAGTTGAGGTTTTCGGAATTTAGAATGTTTACATACTATATATTCACGTTTCGTGGTCCCAGTAGTCGGATTCCGTTGATTTTAGGAAGATGCTTGTTCGTGTGTGTGTGTCTTAGTGTGTACGTACCTACGTTTGTGTGGATATTTTTGTTCCACCTTACTCGAGAACAAATCAAGCTATCGGATCAAGATTGGTACCATTCGTTTAAAATGATCCCCAAAAAAATGTTTGGTTAAATTTGACAGGATGATTTAAATTTTATGACGAAAAAACTGTCAAAAAAGGGATGTGAAATTATCTACAATTAAAATCAAATTATTTTTCTAATGAAAGAGTTCGAAATCAATCAAATAGTTTTAAACTACTTTATCAGATATAAAAATATACGACCTTTTTTGATCATGAAGTAAAAAGAACCATCAGCCAGCATAGATCCCTAAAACCCCCCTATATTTTTCATTTCGACACAGACAACAACTCCCTAACTCCAATGGCCATATATATATATATACTCGCTAACTTTTACTTCTTCACTAATTTGGGTTTCGAGTTAAGCGAAGCTACAAATCAACACTTCTGTTAGTAGTTGATAAAATAAGGGAGGCTATGGACACAAACAACTTTTCGTTCCTGACCCTCTTAGACTTTTCCAAAGCATTCGACACTGTTGATCATAGAATACTAACAGAAAGCTCAGAAGAACTTTTAAATATTCTTTGGAAGCATGCAATCTGATTTTTTTGTACTTTAGCGGAAGGTGTCAGCGAGTGGTAACCGACATTAGAATGTAAAGACCCCAGGGATCTATTCACGGTCCAATCCTGTTCCTCCTGTATGTCAAAGAACTTCCCGAGCTGATCAAAAACAGCTCTATGCATATGTATGCCGACGATGTTCAACTCATCTTAAGTCGACCCCTTAATAAGGTTGGTGAAGCTGCAAGGCTAATGAACGAGGACCTTCTGGCTATAAAAAACTGGTCTGCAAGAACCAACCTCTGCTTAAATGCAACCAAATCTAAGGTACTTGTTATCAATAAAAGACAATTAGATTTGTCTTGCATTCCTGATATTTAGCTTGGAGAAGACGCCATAGAGCACGACGAGTCAGCAAAAAACCTAGGAATATTTTCTAACAGAACGTTGACCTGGAATACACACCTGAACGCCATTATTGGGAAAACTTATGGTGGATTCCGTGCTAAATGGCAAACACAACGTTTCCTACCAACTAAAATCAAATTGCTGTTGGCCAAATCACTGATTTTACTGATGCTTTTATATGGATGCGAAATATTATGCAATCCTGATTCCCTGAAAATGAATGTCGTTTACAAGAATATCGCACGCTACGTTTAAAATCTTAAACGCTATGATCATGTTAAGCGTACGCCCTAAAAATTCGTGGCTGCTCTATCAGGAATTTTATAAGCCATCGGTGTCTCTGTCTTCTCCAAGAAGTCATCCAAACGGGCCAATCTGATTATCTTTACCAAAAACTGAAATTCCTACATTATTCAAGTTAGTAGAGTCGCGGTACACCTGTCTTATCTCAAAGCGGCAGTTCTATGTACACGTTGTCCGACTTTAGAACTCCCTGCCTACAAAGATAAGAAAAATAAGAAAAACACACCGTTTCAAAAAATTACTACTAATTCACCTGGCTAATGAATAAGTAGTTCACACTTCACTCGAAACTGTTCTCTCTCCTTTACTTTATTTTTTTGTATTTCATTGTATATATACATATGAATGTATTTAATCTAGGAATTAAATCTCCAATTTTTAGATTTATTTATATCTTTATCCCTTATATTTAACTTTATATTTGTGATTTATATTAATTTTATTCTATTAAATTCCAGCTAATAATTTTTTTAAGGCTTCACCTTTAATAATAAGATTGTATAATCTTAAGATGTAAGCAATTATATGTAAATAAATAAATTGAAAATTTATTTCTAACTTTATCATCAAAAAAATCTCCAACAAAGCTATCAAATTCATAACTTTCCTACTCAATAATTGCATAAACAATGGATATTTCCCATTATGAAAAAGCCCAATGATAGTTCCATTTCGTTTGGAGAGAGGGTCTTTTCTTCAAGATTCTTCAGATCAACCTTTCCCTATATATGTTTCATCTCATAGACAATTTTTTATCAAAAAGGATTTTTTTTTAAATACAGGGCACCAAATCCCTGTTATCCAACTGCGACAGTGGAGTGCCCCAAGGAGCTATACTAGGCCCGGCTCTGTATAACATTTTTCTTTTTGATTTCCCCCCACACCCATCAAGAGGACGGAAACATTTCCCCACTGGGTTTACTCTACGCAGACTATACCCTGGCGTATTCTAGTGACACCTACCCGATCCTCGCTCTCCGCCCGTTAGAGGAACACTTAAATGTCATTAACGATTACTATATGACCTGGGGCATCAGAACTGTTAATAATTCAGAACTAATCTGCTTCCGTATCGTTTGGAACACTCACCATCGATCATTTAGGGTGAGTTGTTGCTGAAAACTCTGTGCGGCCCATGATCGATTTCATGCTTTTACCAACTTAGCAAACCAAAATGTGCGCATGAGGTAGTCCATACTTTTGCCATTCACCGGAGTACGTCCAACGACGAAATTTTCAGTACGCAAGGTGCTAAATGATGAAATCCATCAAAGATTTTAAATTTTGTTTTTAAACTTTGGCAGTGATGTCATGTCTATCAAATGGTGTTTTGCTGGAATGTAGTCTTGGATTTCTATGCATTAAGGTTTTTAGGTGAACGCTATGAAGTCTTACATACTACATCGCATTTTGCGTGTACTCGTGCATGAACCGTGGGATTCTTGTGTGCAACGTCTTTCAAATCATTGTTCCGACGATTGTTCATATCTTTCGATGGAAAATTTTCTCCGGCAGTTACAACAGGCACTCCAAGGTTTCTACGCGAATCGGGCCTTCTTGAATGCTCACCCGTAGTCGTTATATCAGCTCTGATGATGCCGTCGGATCCAGGGCAAATTTAAACAAGGCTTGTAATTCTCTGAGACTAGCTCACTTCGTTATCTGATGATAAACTTCCACATCCGAACAGTTCATTATATAAAGTTTAAATAATTGTTGGCATCAGCTGAAAGTTTGGATGTTGCCCAGGAATTGGGTGGGATTCACTTTCCATTCCAGAAAACAATGAGCGTAATGACTCTGATGGCGATTTCACTTTGCCACCTGCACAACAAAATGCAGGAGATTTACCACTGATTTTCAATTCCTTTTCATGCGGACAAATGACTGACATTTCCACTATCGTTACTGATCCGTAATCGATTTTCGTATCGAAATAGATTGCCACTCGTTCCAGGTCTACACGAACACCGCCTCCACCCAATCCGTCATGTTCATTATGTCGTGTGAATTCAGTTTCTTTTCGTTGGTCGTGTATCTTCAGGCGCTCTGGAATATAATTTGGACATACCAATACGACGATTTTCATTATCCTTCACTCGCAGGTCAACAGTGCGTTTTGCACGTGAAATAGCTCACCGAACATGAACATAATTACTTGATAATAAATAAATAATAATAATAATAAAAATAGTCAATAACTTATAGCTGGCTCTGATTGAAAGACCATCCATTAAAGTCCATAAAAAAATGCAATTCATACCCAAATTTTTGGAACCACGCAAAGAACCAATGATCAAAATAAACTACGCGTCTTGGCAAGGAGCTTTTTCTCCTCGTGAGGCTAGTAAGCCTCAGATATTGTCCGAAGCTATAAAGCTCTAAGTGTGGCTTATACGTTTTAGCAACAAATCTTCTGCTATTAATACGTAATGCACATAAAAACCGTCCACATTTAGATTGAAAGAAGTAAAAAACTAACATATTGCCTATCCTTGCAGAACCATTTCGTCATCAAAATTTGTGGTCGCAGTTGAGCCGACTTGGAAAATTGTAAGGGGGTGGAAAAATATTCATAAATAAAGAGTTAATGGGTATAAACCCCCAAACGGATGAAAGGTCATCCGCTCGTTGTCTTTCTTTTGTCATTTATGCAAGGCAATCAAAAATATGTCCTGCCTCTGAACAAAGTTGTTTATTGTTTCGTTCATTAATGAAGTGGAAGTGAAATTTGCCTTGGAGATAGAGAATAAATATTCAAGCATAAATAAATCAAAGATTGAAGTCATTGCCTAATGAGGTTGATATTCACAGCTACAAGAATGAAATCGACATCATAAAGACTTTTCAAATATATACTTTGAATTTTAAACTATAATTGAGCAAAGCACTTGATTTGGAACTCCATTAAAATTTGACCTAAACGAAGGATATAAATTATATGCCATTGGCTCTGCTGTTAAGGAATCATACAACACTAACAATAGGCTTTCAAAAAGCGCAAGTTCATTTCATTTAAAAGAATTTTTATTAATTCACCAATTTAACTAGCATGCAAGACATAAACGCTTACTACTAACTTAATATAAAACTAAGAAAAATTTTACTGTTTATGCGAAAAACTTAGTATATAAACTTTTAAAGATTTGCTTAACTTGACCTTTAACTAAATTAGAAACTACTCAGAAACCTAAAACTCTAACCTATCTAAAAATAACGCAAAAACTACTTACTAATTAAATACTAACTAGCCAGCCAAGGCTAACAGGACATGTTATCCAATTTGCCTTAAGGGCACTCAATATTGACATTCAAATATGACAGAGGTCATTTTCCGCCCAGCAACCAGTGGTGTCGGTATTGCCTCTCAAGATCTACTCTCTCGCGGTCTGATACCGCCCTACTGAACCGAAGAGTTCCCGGTGAGCTTCTTGCGACGTCTTTGTCGTAGTTGACTCGCCCGTCCACAGCTTTTCGGAAAACGTGGAGGATTATCGGTAATCTATCCTGAACGAGACCCTTTTTATCGAGATAGGGAAATGCATCAGGGGGAATAAGGCCGTTAAGGCGCACTGTCTTGGGGTAAAAAGCGCCGGGGACCAAGCTGTTTGTCGAAGTCATTGTTCTTGCAATGTGACTTCGAATAAGTTTCATCAGAAAGTTATTCACTTGATCAGGCTAGCTCCGTTGTACAGGACTTTATTACTATAGAATTTTTTGTACTCAGATTCTGGAGTTCTATATAAGTGGAGAAAAGCCCTAAGGCATCGTCTCTCGAAAACCCGTATCTTTTCCATTAAGCTTGTTCCCACGTTAAACCACGCGGGACATGTAGCAGATCACCTTCAACTTGGCATCGAGTTGACTGCTGTGAAACAGTCTCTTTGTCACGACAAAAGGCTCTTGGGCTTGTCTTAGAGCAGTATCTTTAGGTTTGTTAAAATATAGATATTGATCCAGCCAGATCCCAAGGTATGTGACAACACTTTTTCTTTGTCCAACAAAAGAGAACATACGCCACTTCTTTTTAGAATTTCTAGAAGCTCCAGACAACGGAGTCTTGAACAGAATGGTCTCGCACTTTGGAAATTGATCTTCAACCTTCAATCATCGCAATATCCCTGAATCTTTTCGAAGTCATGTTGCAAAAGACTTACAATAACCTCGATCTTCGGACTTGACCAGTGCGCGATCAAGTCATCAGCGTACACTATGGAGTGGCGGAGAGATCCTAGAAGATTATCTGTGAGGTTCGTAAATAAAACCGGCGAAATAGCTACACACTGTTGTAGACCGTTGTTAATTTCAACAGTTCCAGCAGACGTCACAATACCATTTTTCACATTAAACTGTCTGCTGGTGAGCATAGCTATGATAATGTACAGCACGGTTTGCTTATGCCGAGCTGATCTAATTTGGAAAAGACCGCCTGACACCGAACGATGTCAAAGGCCTTCCCAAGTAAATCAACAAGGAACCCGTGCAGTGTTTCTTACCTTTGTTCCATTGGATTTCCGAATTGGATATACCGAATAATATTTTTATCCTCAACCCACACGGTCAGGGCTCTTTTGATCACCTTTTCAAATACCTTACTAATGTTCGGAAGGAGACTTAATCGTTGGAGACTTGCCGGATTGTATGTGTCTTTGTTCCGTTTAGGAATTGGTTGTACTACCGCTGTCTTCCATTTTTTACCGTTTCTAGAGGAAGGTGTTTAAGAACAATGTAGGGCCGCAACGCAACCCACTGCACCGGCTGGTTAATCATCAGTCCAGTGACGAATGGACACTTTTGAATTGAATTTTTACATTGGCTTTCACTATAAAAATTCGATACACTTGTTACTCCCGCGAAGGTTTGTGAACGACTGACAAAAAAAAACAAATTCAAGTTTCTGGACGTATATTAAGTTAAGTCTTAAACAACCCAAAATCTTTTCAATCATATTGTGTAGAGCGAGGATTTTTTTTTTAAATTAACGACATCATTAGGTCATCATTTCAAACAACAGCTTTTATCGGTTTCAAAAATCATGATTTAAATTCAATACGATGATCTGGCGTCATATTTTGTTTCACTCTTATTATTATATTCATTAAAATAGTCATGAAGATGCTAAAAGAAAGACACAAGGATCAAAAATGGTTTGAAACTGCAACTTTAGCATAAAATACAAAGTTTGCGAGGCATAAGCTATGTGAATCATATGCAACTCTGCTCAAGCGTGGGAAATTCTCCAATATGAAGAAATTGTAAGCAAAAATAACTTCAAATTTTCGATGAAAATGTATCGACAAATGTACATGCTTTACATGTAGACCGTACTAATACCCTTGAGTACATAATCTCAATCTCCGCTTTTGTAAATCGTTCTGCAGATATGAATTTATTGAATTTATTTATCTATTTAACGCTTAAATTTACACCTCAAAACTACAATTATAGCTAGGGGTTTGAGTTGGTTGGAGGGGAGATATTTGGTGTCCGAGTGAGGATAAGCAATGTTGGATGTCAAGATTTATTTTAGAAGAGCGGAGCAAATGGGACATTGGCTCAAAGAGACCGTAGTTAGTGCGATGATGTGGGAGTCGGAAGAGAGTTGCTGACCTTCGATTACGGGGGTTGGTATAGATAGAAATCATTTGGAGGAGAAACTGTGAGTCGGTTGACCGCAGAGTAATTGATATATAAAGAGTACATCAGCAACCTCACGCGGCCTTTTAAAGGATTGCATGTCTATTAGTTTCAATCGGTGCTCGTATGGAGGTAAATTATATGTTTCAGCCCAATGCAAGCTACGTAAAGCAAAACGAAGAAACCTGCGATGGACAGCTTCGATTCTGAGGGAATGGTTTTCATAGGAGGGAGACCAAACTTGGCGAGCGTATTCGAGAATCGGTCTGTCAAAGGTAATATATAGGGATTTTGTGACATACGGATTAGAGAATTCTTTACATCTTAGCCGTTTTTGGTACACCTAGTGTAGAACCTTTTCAAATTGTTCTGCAGAATGATGAGGTCTATAGGGGATGAAAGATGAGCGTTTGCTGATTCTCATATCATCAGCATACATAGAGAGATCAGAGTCAATTAACATGTGTTCTACATCGTTAATTGTTAGAATGAAGATAATGGGCCCTAAACGACTATCTTGGAGGTCACCAGAAATAGCAATTTTTGGGGTAGATAGAAGGAATCTAAGGCAAACCTTTACTGACGTTGTTCGAGGTAAGACTTTATCCAGTCCATCCAATGAAGATTTTGGAAAAAGCGAGTGCGGTAATCTTCCGGCAGATGATTCGGTGTGAGATTTTATCAAAAGCCTAACTAAAATCGGTAGTGATAGCATCAATTTCATATTCATTTTGAAAGGCTTGCAGCGTGTTTGAGGTAAATTCGGTTAAATAAGTGGCTGTAGATCTGCCTTTTAGGACCCATGCTGCTTTGGAGACGCGTTGGACTTACAATGAAAATACACAGAGTCATACACTATACTTTCAAAAAACTTGGGTGTGGAAGAGAGCTTGTCAATGGGATGGCAATTTCTGATGTCGTCCTTACGGCCCTTTTTATGAACGGGGTTCTGTACATGCTAATTATAACCCTTGCCTCATAAAATTGAAAGCCCAAGCTATAATTGTAGTTTCTAGGTTTAAGATTCAAGTATTTGCATGTAAAAGCGTAAAATAAAGAAATCAACTGTTGACCCCGTTGTTGTTCGTAGGATTTCCGTCTAAGCAGCCTCATCGAATAATACTTTACAAGAGACGTTGTAGGGGTTTGAGCAATGTACCCTTGTTCTTTTTCGTAGAGTATTCTCCTTAAATCAAGAAGGTGTGAAGAGATGTTTTTGAAACAGACGATATTTACTCATTTTATTTCATTTATTCATCCATTGAACGACACGATTTCGTACGACAAGTTTTAAACGGAGACATCTCAAAATTTGGTGAATTTTGAGTTATCATGATCACAAAAGGGATTAATTATTATCCACAGTTTATACATATATGACATTAAACAACCTTTTGATGAATTAAAAGAGATTTTAAGTTTAGTATCGTAAATTTAGAAACAATAATTGTTAATAATAAGACTGATTTCAATTTCATGAATTAAGGAATGATAAATGACTCTTTGAGTATAACTGGTCAGGTTTTCGAAAGAATAATTAACACATCACTCTCTATTGTAATTTCCCATCATCATGGAAAGAATCACTTATTATTCCAATAAAAACGACGCCCAATGCAAAAACCTTCAGTGAATATCGACAAATAAACATGATGCCTCTATATGAAAAAATTTTAGAAAAATCTGTAGTAATGCAGCTCCAAGAACATTTAGAGCAATATAACCTTCTAAGCTCCTACCAATCGGGCAATTACTATTTTACTATTGCGTAACATGTTTAAATTTTGTTTTAAATGATTTGAGGAAAAGTGTTGATGTAAAAGATGTAGTGATTAGCTGCTTTCTTAGACATGCCTTTCAAACAGTTGACCATAGGATTTTGATAAATATATTAAGTCAAAATTTTATGGGATAAAATCTAAGGAACTCAAATGGTTCAAATCATTTATAACAGGCAGAACTCAGCAGACCAGTGAAAACGGAAAAAAAGAAGCAATTCTGGGTGTGTTGTTATTCCTTATATTTATAAATGATATAACAACGGTAGTACAGTTCTCAAAATCAATTTTATTCGCTGATGATGGAGTTCTTTATGTTTCCGGAAAAGACGTGTCGAAATGCTTACGCCAAATCAACCAGTACCTGGACAATATATATATGTTTTCAACGTAACAAAAACCAAATACATGGTTTTTAGTCCCTGTCATAGAAATGTCCCGGAAATAGTGCTACCTGTATAAATAATGAACAAGTCGAAAGATCAAAGGATTGATTTTGGTGAACATTTGAATTATATTTGTAAAAAAGTGTAAAAAAAATCGGTGTATTGCAGAAAATAAAAAAAAAACAGTTAAGTTAATAGTGCCATAAATGTATACAATATGTTAATAAAACCTCACTTTGATTATTGTGCTAGTGTAATATATGTATGCCCGCAGAGTTACAAAGATAGAAAGATAGGCGCAATTATTGCAAAACAAAGCAATGCGAATAATTTTAAAATTCAATAAATAACAATGATTTTTGTCTTTAAAATAAAAAATAATATGTATCCAGGACATCTATGCGAAAATGCTACCACAAGTATTGACGCAGTTCACACACTAAGAAGCTTTGGGAATCTCTGTAAACGTAGAGCAAAGAACAATTTTTTATATTGGTTTTCAAGAATTCAACAACCTACCAAGCAGCATAAAAAACTTAATAAATACCACTGTGTATTGATTTAAGATATACATATATAAATTGTAAATTTAAATGCCTACAAAAATGCTAAATAAAATGCCATCCATCAAACATTAAATAGAATTGAGTTTCATAATTTCCCTAAAAAATGTAGTAATACTTTCTTTTGTAATATTTTTTTGAGCTGTCTCAGTTAAGATCTAGGCGTGCGATATGCTTAACTCAAACTGCTGTTTTCTATCATTAAAAAGAAGAAATGTAAACTTGTACCCAATATGAATGAATGGAATGGTGTAATTATTTATTCTAGCCTTCGTTGGAGTGACCACTTATTCGATATTCGATTTTGCTGTTACCAAAGACAAAGCTTAAAACTTTCATCAAGTGTGGATACTGAATAGAAATTTGCTTAAAACATAGAAGACGCCTTCACATTGAAGCCCTGAGTTTCCAGTATCAATGCGGCCTTGGTATCAACTCAAGCCATACAGAACTGATGCTCTTCACTACGAAAACCAAGATACCCAGTTTCCCACTCCCCCGTCTGAACGCACAACCGCTTTCTCTGTCTACCAGCGCCAACTAGGCGTTACCTTAGACCCTAAACTGTTTAGCTGGAAGCTAAAAGTTGATCAGCGAGTTAAAAAGGCGTGCATAGCTTTTTAGGCCTGCAGTACCTTTGGCAAAAAATGGGGTCTCCAATCAAAGCTGATCCTATGGAAGTATACGGCGGTGGTTCGCCCGATTCTAACATACGGATCACTAGTATGGCGGCCGGCCCTCATGAAAAAATTTAATGTCATCAAACTTAACAAGGTACAGAGAACTGCATGCATAGGCACCACAGGCGCTCGACGATCGACTCCGTCGGATGCTCTGACGGTAATGCTGCATCTCCTTACTGCTCACAGCGCCATTAGGCTCAGAGAGTCTGGATGCTGGACGTCAAAGCCCTATAGTCATAGCGCTATACTAGATCTTATACCGAGAGATTTGGTATCTTCACCAACGGACTATACGGTCCCTAGAATTTATCCATCAAATAACTTTGAAACTATAATCCCAGAAAGAGCGGAATGGAATAGTGGACAGAATCTCTCAGAATCTCTGAACATCTGTAAGGCCTATAGGCTGCCCGACAATTCCAGCGTTTTCCAAGCCGAACTATTTGCAATCCGGGAAGCATGTCGTCAAGCAGTCATCAAAGCTATTGCCTCCTTTACTTCACATTCAAAATTAGTCCAGGAATGCCGAGCTTAAAAAGCTTCGTTAGAAGGTCAGCTCATTTCCCCTATATGGGTTCCGGCCACAGTGCCATCCCATGTAATGAGAAGGCCGATGAAATCGCTAGAAAGGGATCTGCCCTTCAGCGCTCGCTTGCAGGTGAGGTTTTTATCTCACTACAAGCAGTTAAGGCTAATATATCCTCATACTTCCTTGAAGTATCAAATCTAAGATGGGTCAGACTTACGAACTGTGCAACATCAAGGAAAATATGGCCGGAATACAAACAATCAAAAGCAAAAGATCGCCTACGGCGAGCCCGTCATGATATTGCTAGATTAGTGGCGGTCTGCACAGGTCACTGACCGATTGGAGATCATTCCGTTAAGCTAGGTATCCCACACAACTCACATTGTCGCAGCTTCATAAACACAACTGAGAGGGAGACCCTAACACACTTCTTTTGCTAGAACCAGACAACGGGCGCTTGGTAGACCCTTCTTCAACTCAATTAATGAGATTTCTGCTAAGGATATTGAGGAACTAATGTCCTTCTTAAATACCTCGGGCTGGATTTAGAGATATCTCAAATACACCAAAATAACATCATAAATAAGGTAACAGAGCTGTGGTATTAAAACGGCACATAGTGCTCATAAGGTTCTCACTGAACTACCACTTTTACCTACCTACCCTTCCAGTATCACATATTTCACGTGGAATACATCCTTTAAAAGTTGCCCTCGCACTTGTTTTTTTCTTGTTTCATTTAAGGGCTGGGTTAATGTAAAGAAATATATAAGTAACTAATGAAAGTTTCATTATAAAAAAACAGCCCTTCGAAGGTGAAAAAAGTTTTTTTTTAAATCCCATTGTATTCTTCACTTTAAGCACGGGACATTTAAAAATTAAAAAAACCCTTTCAAAGATTATTGAATGTCATTTACAGTGTCAGATATTTTTCTATTGTTAAAGCAAATATCGGGCAGATGTTAAAAAGGTTATACCAAAGGCATAAATTATTTATACTTCTTATCTTAAATAATAATAATTAAAAATATAATAATAATAAGGTATTATGAAGAGGTAAAGTTTGTTGGTTTGTATGTTGGAGATAGTCTTCTTAATTTGCGATTTCTAAAAAAATGTCTTAACAGTATTTATGGTGAACAGATGCTATATATTTTCCTGTTTCAAATAAAGGCTTTTTATTTGAATCTGTAAAAGTTAATTTAAGTAGGTTGTATTAAATTCTTATCAAATTATTTTGTTTATAGTCAAGGAGGTTTTATATTGATAAAAAATTTCCTATTAAACATCTGGTAAGCTTTGGTTTCAGTGGGCGGCGAATAGACCTTTTCACCACAGTTTTTAAAAGTAATAAATTCACTTTCGATACTCTCGCCATCAATATTATATTGAAGCTTTAATTTGAAAATTAAAAATAAAAAAGTAGTGTCAATTGCTTACAATTTATCAGGGCATATTTATGCGAGAACATCAACTCATGCCAATCGATACATAAAAGTAGATTAATCAACGCTTTACAAACAATGAAGCAATTTATGATGCAACAAAACAAATTATATCCACATGACAAGCAATTCAGTGATATTTATGTTCAAAGTAGAGTCCACGGCGTATGTGTAATTTTTTTTCCACACATGTAACCATCCGCGCTCTCACTTTGGACATTATATTCCGTGCAGCTTAAGCCTACATAAAGGTATAGGCGGTCCTTATCAGAGCTGAACTTTTCCAATTACTAACAACATTAATTTGTTTTCATGTTTCTAGTTTCCCATTCTTCTTTCTATATATTAACCGCAGGGGAAATAGAAAAAGACAGGTTCTTGTTCAGCTTGTGCAAATATATCTCAAACACTTGCGGTGCAACTATGAAGTGTTGCAAAAAAAGGAACTCTGGGCAACGAGTATGATTTCATTGGATACTGTGTACACATTTAGTTTTCCGAGATCTTTTGAATTTTAATGCAGCGTGTGCATTATCCGAAAGTTTCAACTACAGCAATAGTCCAGATGTTTGTCCGGTTTCATCCTTACTTCTGCGGATACCTGCAACCACTCTATTGTGAATCATTACATGACATCATAGAACGAAGGTGGACAAAGGTACAACCAGGACAAGATTTATGTGCATTCTGTTTCTAAAAAAAAGTAATAATTTCTTTTTGTGATTAAATATACGACTTGACAAAGTTTTCAGTTTATGCGAGTAAAGAAGGCAAAGTTTCCTTCTGTTTTTCTCGTACGCCTTTTACTCAAAAACTGGCTATTTTTCGAGATTTTAAAAACTTTTTAAGAAAAGTTTTCATTTGCAAGCTATGTGAATTTGTCAGTTGTAGGTTTTTGCACTCAAATTACTTGCAGCATTGTCCAAAAGTTTTCAACTTCCGAAGACATATAACGTTGGTGCAGTTTTCTGTGCGAGTACAATGAAAAACTGTGTGGAGTTTACTAAGTCTATTTCCATTTTTTTTTAAGTGATTATGCCAAACTTGTGCGGGAATTCTACATATTTACTTTTATGATTTGGATAAAGGAACTTCATTTGTTCTTATGTACGAGAGGATTCAATAAAACAGACTGAGATACATTTATAATTTCGCTTAGATTTAAAGGTTGTATTTAATACCACGAGTCAAATTGTGTTGATCGTTTTACACTTAACGGAGATTCGATAGAGTTTAACAATACCTGTACGTTATTGTATCAGTCCTTGTAAGGAGTTGAAAGAAAATCGTTCGAAGCAAAATGAGCACTTGTATAAGGTAATGGACGCTACCTTTTCTCGAACTTTTTATTATCGTTTGGAGAAGGTCTTAATTTTTATAGTCAATTTATTTTTAATCGCACACCCTAAAAAGGTTTGATTCATAGGCTTCAGAATGATCGTTATTTATGCGAAAACCCATGTGGAGAAAAATTATAAATTTTAGAAATGGTAAGTGACAACATTTCTGTCACAACCAGCAACAAATAATTTTGGATGAGTACATTTAATTTAGAATTATAAGGTGGAGGAGACTAAAACATCAGGATTTAAAGATGAAAACTGTAGCTGTTCAATTCCAAGAAAAATACCACGGCCCACCTCTCTCAAGCCATCGGAAAACTTTACGAGAAAAGTAATCAGATACTTTACAAACCCGACGTCTGTGACAAAAATTTCGGTATCTTTCAAAGGACATGCGGCGCCCAGAATTTATTTCTCGTTATTTATATTTTTGCGCTTACTAAGATTGCTACAAATAAGAGCTTTTTTTTATCTCTAGTGCTCGATTTATCCAAGACGGATTAGTCTTACAACAAAAGAATATACTTCCTACTACGTTTTTCTTCTTACTGATGAACAAGAAAGCAACAATTCCATTGTTTGACCTGAAAAGAACTTGCTATTGGACAACTAATTTAGATTTTTGAATTTGCATTAATATGAGGACCGTTTTCCAAGGTTTAGTCCCTCCTCTCTACACTTATTGCGCTTTGCATTGTTAACGAAGAATGCATTTCGGGTCGAACCGATTTCACTAACTTTGCATCTATGGAAATTGTTTAATTGATTCGTTGAAATACTTTCTCAGGAACTAATGCCTGCAGACTATTTAAGTCGTAAATAAAATCAATCAAAATTTTGACGCAGGCAAAAGATACTACGTTTAAGCATTAAGCTCTTCGAGTCTCGAATTACGTGATTGACGGACTATAAACATACCTAGAAGTTTGTGCGGAAACTTCGTTGCGCGATTGCGACTCACTTGCCCGGTTTTTTTTATTTTGCTTCTAACAAAGAATTACAAACCTTTTGTTATTTGTACACTACCAACTTTGAAAAATCTGATTATAAGACCAAAGGTCTTACTTTAATCGGAAAGTGATGCAGCATCTCCGCAATTTTAATTTCATAGCAAATTTAAGCAACTTTATTTGTCTTTATTACAGCAATAGCAACCAGTAGTTTCTAGGTATTGATTCAAAATTACTTTCCAAAAAAGCTCCTTATCGAATCTCATGCCTTTAAAGGTCTTTCTTGTCCGATGACAAAACTCCAAACAAACTAAATTCAAATTGGTTACGCCTGACTTCATCTCAATCAAAAGTAATTGTTTGCCATCGTATCGCTACGCATTTTATAACGACACAAAAAACACAAAAATCACTTCTTGCCATTTCAGCACACTCAGGGGATGACGAGAGTGACCAAGCACTGAGAGTATTTTCAGATACCAACATCAACGCTTTTAGGTCATCGCTGCTTGTCGCATATCTCGCTTGTTCTCTCGTTTTTCATCATTTGCCGCATTCAAAATCAATAGATTCTCCCCCATACACAACTCCCTTCCCCTCTTCAATCAATGTACGCTGATAACCCAATTGACATAGATGACAAGTTCTCGAGAATTTTCGACCCCCCATCCTGAATTCCAATTGGATTTGTTGTCATTCTTCAGGGAGTTGGTGGAAGCGAGCAGATGGATCCTTTGAAATAGTGGTTTGAGAAGAAACTGTTGCCGACTTTTAATGCCCCTCTTACTGTAGTTGTGTAATTTGAGAATCAATTGCTTCCAGCATCCAAGGAAACGTAAGGAAGAATTAAATTAAAAGCCGACCAAGTTTTTTTCGTGGTTAATATGGAATATTACGTTTTACTTAAGTTTCCATGCAACGAAAACCATCGGCCAAAACAAGTAATTAGGGTAATTTCTTCGTTAAGTTTATCGTCCCACCCGCCACAGTAGCATTTATGTACATTCTCTTACGTGCTCTATTGCTACATCTCGTTCGCTGTAAAGTCGATCGATTAATTAAGAAAGTTACGCTTTAAGCGTTTAAGAACATTCGAATCCACTTTCTTGTTTCCGCACACCTTGCTCTGAGAAACACCGAAATATAGAATTCAAGAGGCTCTATATCTGATATGAATCCCTTAACATGTTCTCGAACCCGCAAAATGGTTGTTGAGGTAAAAGACTTTAACCAGTCTCCTCTGTTTCCCCACACAACAACAAAATTGCTGTGCAGGTGGCGTGGTTCGAATATTTTCCCTTCCATTGTCGTAAAGGATATATTTATTTGTTACAGTTTTGATGTTCCAAACAACGAGGATGATAAGCCCATAAAAATACGAGACCTGTTCATATTTTTGTATACGACCGACTCGGATTAATATGACAGCTTGTCGCGGTGTCAACCGCAAATGCACTTAAAATATCGCACTCAATTCATTTATTTATATCGAAAATAAATTTGCAAATTGCGAACGCGTATATTTCAAAACAAAGAAGGTTGGACTGTACTCGTAATTTGAAAGACAATGTTTGTGGTTACAGAAAAACACAACTGAACTAGAAGAAGGCATCTCTATTCTACTTGAAACACCTACACAGTATAGATCGTTTCAAATCACTATGCAATTGGAAAACTGCACAGAGAGAGCATGGAAACATACGCCACGCCTTTGCTGCCTGGAAAATGATGTTTACAATTCTGCTGAACTTTCCCCATTTTCATTGCTATTTTATCAAACCGATTTTAACTCACAGTACTCAATGGGTATGCGTGGGTTTTTCCCGCGCGTTGTCTATTTGACAACATTTGAAAACATCCTGTGTATGTTTTACCCAATTATTGCAGGAAGTACTTAAGCTGAAATATGCTTTTTTTATTTCTGTATGTATGTGGCTTATGTAAAAATAATATCTTTTAACAATTTTTGGATATATGATATAAAAACGCGGACATGTGCATAAATTATGATTTAGTTTTTAAAAATTTTGCAAGGAGCACAAGCAAAAATATATAAAAAGAAATATATAATGGACTGATTCAAGCGTGGAAAGACTTAAACACGCCAAGCAAAATTGCTTATGCTGAAAATTTACAACCAAAATTTGAATTTTGCCATCAATCAACAAAATACCGCACCTATAAGAGCAGCTGTGAAGAAAACATCAGAATTTGTCGGACATTCGCAAAGGGTTATCTATAAAAAAAATCAAAGAACTTCAAACTATCACTACACTACACTCTACAATCACCCAAGAAGAAAATTCCTCATCGGCACTGGATCTCTGAATTGGACAATTTCGATTTGGAGGCCATATGAAGGATAATCTACTCCTTCCACGAATTTGCCATAAAAATCGTAACATTGAAGAGCCTTAAGCAAAAAATCTATGATGAACTTGAAATAAGCATTAGCAAGACATCACTTTGGAAAGTTCTGAAAAGTAAAGGATTCAGCTTTCGAAAGACGGAAGACAATAGGAGAATCGTCTGTGAAATGACGGACATAAAAATTAAAAGGATAAGACATATCCGGCAAATCAGGAATTTCCGTGAAAGTGGATACCAAGTTATTTATTTATCCTAGACAAGATGAATGTCTTGGACTGATGGAAGTACGGAAGGATTAAAAAAGACTTCATATCTGGATCGAAGTCTGGTGAGTACCAGAATGAACTTTGAACTTTGAAAATTTCTCCAAATGGGCAAGAGAACAGGTTCTGCAGCAGCTGGATGAACCGTATGTTATTGTAATGGACAATGCTTCATATCACAACAAATTTTAAAAAACGTACGCCAACTCCATCAGCAGCAAAATTTTAGTCAATTAATTGGCTAATTGGCTAGAAAATAGAATTGCACATAGCTCTTCAATGCTTAAAGTTGAACTACATGATATAGTAAAACGAAACAAGACGGATTCGCAGAGTGAAATAGACGACTTGATAAGATCAGCAGGGCATGAAGTACTCAGGCTATTACCATGCCATCCGGACGTAAGCTCATTTGAGAATATTAAATTCAAGAGTGACAGCTAGAAATACTGCGTTTAATCTGGATGCCGTCAGGAAATTAGCAGAAGAAGAATTCGCAAAAATTATGGTCGAGGAGTAGAAAAATACCTGGAATAAAGCCATAAGGACAGAAGACAGAAGGCATATGAACAGAGTTGAGATACCTTCACCGAATTGTCATAAGACCCGGCGACTACTCATCAAGTGAAAAAGAAAGCTACGGCGAGGATGACGATGATGATACCGATGATGATAATTAAGTGCTATTGCATTAAAAAAAAACATCTAATAAATAAATATTCATATTATGAAAATACATGAAAAAAACATTTATTCTTCCCCTTAACACAAATTCAAGATCACTGTGACATCGTTTAAAAAACAAAAAAAAAACGCGCTTACAATTCCAGCTGAAGAAATTGTACACAATGCTATCGCTTGCAAGAATAGTACTGAAGGTCATCACAAAGACTTCGCCTTTTTCAACAATCGGTAAGTCCAGACTCCAATTCTTCATCTTGTCAGATTGTCACACTCGCGGTTTCTTTAAACGTTACGACCCATACAATAAAAAACTTTTAGTCAGTGCTACGACAAAAGGGTCCTGATTTCGGCAGTCGCTTTGGAAAATGACTTATACTATAAGTTTTAATCACGTCCTGTAGATATAACATTTACAGATAATTGGCAGCGCTAAAGACAAAAGAAGTTCACTATCTAGGATCACTTGACATATTTGCACAGCTGGATGGTAGTGACTTGTTGACTCAGTCCAGTCAAATTCTTTATCCTCTAGAATGAAACAATTTCAGTTTGCATATTGTGGACCAAATAAATACATATTTCATTAACTCAAACTCGCCAATCACATCAAGTGTCATATGAGAGGTTTTGGCATCTGTACACCAATGTCGAAGTCCGGAAATGACAGAAAGGAGTTTTTCTTTAAGCCCGTAACTGATCATTAGGTTCCGAAAATGCTAAGGAATTTTAAACTAATCATTCAAATATTCAAATACTAAATATAAGATCTGGGATTTATGCATGGCCGCAACCCTTCCAAATGATTGGGAATTCCGCGTGGAAATTGAATGCGCAAACACGAATGTCCCACAAAAAAGCTGTGGCGTCAAGAATTTGTTTATTGTTCCATAAGTTTGGGTAACTGAGGGCTGATTTTTCAATTAATATAACACGATTTAACAACGCTAATCTATCCGTAGAGAATTAATTTGCACAACTCAAATTAAATAAAATTAATTCTATAAATGCTCCCTGGACAATTTCCCATAACTTGCTAACTTACTTTTCAGGTTATCTTTCCCTAAATGATTTGAGCCTTTTCATCATTTGAAAGTCCAGGTACGTTGCTTACAGTGAGACTTAGTTTATTGGCATCCATGATTAAAACCCAGCCTCTATATAAAAAACCAGCCTCTATGTTGTTTTTTCTATGTTGCAGGACTATAAAGGCAGGATTCCATATGATATTAGACTCCAATATGGATTCATCGCGTACTCCGTGGAGCCTTACTTAAATCAAATTTTGAAAACATGTTTTTATCGAATCATCTCCTCTCTGTGGGTGTCCAAAAAGAAGATACATTAAGTGGGTATTCTGGTATTCTAGAAATTTTAAAAAAACCTTCTTTTTTATATATTTTCAAAGTTTAACTATTCAAGAATATATCTACAAAAAGATTTTTCAAAATTCAAATTATTTTCGGAGATATCGGTATTTTGCTGACCCGGCATCCAAACTGGTGCCGGAATTAATCGAACAAAAGACATTAGGGATTCTCCGTCTACCTGAAACCATATTTTTCAGTAAAACCTTTTGTTCTTTGTACCCAAGGTGACTTATATCTCAATTACGTCGAGCTGCTAACAGTTGAATTCTAAGCTTCAAACGACGTGGACGTCCATATGTGCTGTGAGTGAAATAAAAATATTGTGAAATATTTTTTTTTACGAAATGGATAAAAAGTCCTTAGCGCAAAGGATAACGCGTCCAGATCGACAAACAAAAAGGCGATTTCACGGCAATGCTGTGGAACGAGACAACGCCCGGATTGACCGCTCCGAGATACGAGCATCCAACGCATCAAAGGAGGCCAGAACTGCTCGATATGAAGAGAGAAACGTGGAAAATAGTTTTTTCGAAGTCGAGGAAGGTCCGATGTATGAAGCAGGAATGGCAGATTGAATAAATGTAAGTCTACAATATCATTTCATGACGTAGTCTGCGAAAAACCTTACGCGAAACTTTAAACGCGTTTTTCTCGAAACTGTCTTTTTCAAAACAATTCCCACGATTTCGCAGGTTCTACTGGACCAATTTAGCCGAAATAGAGAGTCTTCTTTATAGACTTGTCTATAAATCGTTTGTATAGTTACGCGCCAATTTTTTGAGTACCCCAATTCTGCGAATTTTTGAAATTTTCAACTTTCTTTATTTATTTCTGTATTCTTGTTTTGTTAATAAATAACTTATAAAAATTGGATGATAAAAATATTAATTGCCTTTTTTTATGACACTTCAAAAATTACATGAAATTCATGTCTCTAGACTAGAACATCCATTTAATATTTATTTCCTACGGTTCCACGCTGTGCTCAGCAATTAAAATATTACATGAGCTATACCCTTAGTTTATAATTTAAGTGTGACTATATTCACAATTCCGTGTCCGTCAGTCCGTGCTTTTTTTTTAAAAAATAACTTGTAGACTGCAATTCTTGTGCGCGTCGCTTGAAATAATAATTCTCTTTATTAATCCAATGTTAAAAATCAATTTGTTTTATTTGGGCAAGTCTTATAAACGACACTCCATTCAGAAGAAGAGCTATACTGGTTAACAACAAATTTCATATGTTTTCGTGTGCGTGTGATGTGATGACCAAACGGATTTCTTAATGGCGCCAAAAGGCTAAAAATGAAGGTTGGTTCCGGATTAAAACACTTAAAATGTTGAGAAATAGGAATATTGAAAAATAAACTGTAAATGGATACAGAAATAGATGGGCAAAAGCGCCATCATCGTATGGAGCAGAGATTTATGGGCACGTTGTCGTCCTTTATAAATATAGCAGAATTCTCTGCGGTGTTTTTTGTGCGAATTTATTGGCGAAAAACATTTTGCGGATGATAAGTTTTTGCAATCAAAATGATTGGTTTTGTGATACGTTCACAAGTTATGTAATTTGAGGTAAGAGATGAAAATCGTACCGTCACGCAAGTATGTCTTGGAAATGTTTGTCATTTATCGCTTTAGTGGCCGTGACGCCTGACTTGTAATGCAGTGAAACCGTTTTTTTGTTTTACCGCATCTATTCGTGTTCGAGAAAGTAAGTATCTGTTTAACGAGTAGATGTAGTATGCTTCAATATTAATAAATTTTCAAAATGTGCATTTTCTGAAAAAATGGTGAACGAGGCAACACAATCAGCGATGGAAAAATGTGCTTTAAATGATATACAGACGTAGTAAAGAGATCACGAAGAGGAAGTTCATGCTTGAATTTGGAGCACTGAAAAAGAGCACAGGCGTCTTCAAAATGCCTGAGATTTCTTCGATAGGCAAAATAATTTACAAGCGTGATAGATATTTATTTCATGCTCAAATAATTACAATTGTACAGTGATACGATATACAAATTTATCTTTCAACTAAAATAATATGAAAGTACGAGAAAAACCCACAACGCGTAAGAAAAGTGTATAAATGAATGGATTAAAAAAAACAAACCAAAGATAATACAAATATTTTACGAACGAATAACAAAAAAAAAATGATAAATGAAAATTTTAATGTCATCTTTAAAAATATCAAGTAAATAAATAAATAAGAAGAAAGATAGATCAATAAATTAAAAATAATATAAATAAATAAATTAATAAAAAATTAGTAAAAAAGTATGTTAATAAATAAATAAATAATATAACTTTTCTCGTGAGTAAACATTTTTTCAAGTAAAGACAAACAAATGAGTAGATAAACAATAAAAAATTTAAAGAATTATTCAATTGATTTTCAAATGGATTGAGAGAAAACTCACATCCTACCATGAAAGTATCTATGAGATAGAGACCAAATCAACATTGGCTCTATCATGAAGATCTGAGGTAAAATGGTGCCACAGAAAATTAAGCATCATTTTTAGTAGTTTGTTTTGCAAATTCTGCAACTTTTTGTCATAACACTTGGAACAACTACCCCACATTTGACAGCCATTCAGAAATAGGGCTTGAAATATAACTTTGTGAGTTATCATCTTGTTTTCATTTGAAAGTTGCGATTTTCTGTTTACAAACAGAACATTTTAATAGCTATACTTATTTTATTGTCCAGATTTATGCCTTAATATTTGACGGAGAATTTATTTACGTTCCATTTAATATTAATTGATTCTGCGGAAGCAAGGTTTTATTTTGCGAGTGGATTTATTTATCATTCATTTATTTATTTTAATTCTCCACTTTTTGAAGTCTTTCACCACAATATTGATCGCATAATTAAGTATCATCTCAATTTCATATGACGCAAATATCGTAATGTCATCAGCATACATTGTTGATGCACATCCTGGCAGTTCATAGAGGTTTATAAAATTTGAGGGATTGTTATTATCATACACCCTTAAGCAAGTTTGTGGACAAAAACCTTTCAACAATTTTACATAGGCACGGGGGAAAATTATTATCTGACAATCGAAAACACGCAGCACCATACCTGTTGATTTTTCCACCGCGAAGTTGCTTTTGAAGCTTTTGCAAATTCTGAGAACCTGATGTGAAGCGTTGTGACAACGTCGGAAGCTTAATTTCTCACCTGGATGCACCTTCTTTAACAATTTGCCTAAGCAATTTTTTGAACTTTCATGTCTTTAGGTCTCGGATTTATTAGGAGGCTTACCAGCTTTAAGAATAGGAATGATTTCAATTTGAGATGAAAGATAGAAATTGTACTCCGATTTGTTGTAATTTTCTTAAATACATATACATTTTTTTATTTTATCTAGACCGTCAGCCTTTTTGATTTGAAATTTATTGATTTGAAAATTCTACAACTGACACGGATACAATTTTTTTCCGGCGTTTCAACGCTCACTACCATAAATGCTTGCACAGTGTTAACAGTCATAATGTTCGTGCTTATGCAACCTTAAGCATTGTTGGCCAAAACATTGGCTATATCGGTATCGGTTATACATACGTTGACTCCATTTATAAGACACGGGATAGTTTTAGAAAGGTAGAAAGGTTTTGAGTCTTTATCAATGGAATAAAGCACTTTGTTCCATTTCTGATTGCGTACATCGTGAATGTTCTTAGAAATAATTTACGTTTCAAAATTTTTTGTCTATTTTGTCTATTTTGAAAATTATAGAACAAAACTCGTAATGCTTTTTTATGATGGTATTATGAATCGTCTTGTCACCCAATTTTTGTCTGAACCTTCTCATTTTTTTCCTATCTTCTTGCGTATATAGTCTGTGTTCACATATATTTAGCTCCTTGTCAATAATAAATCGCAAGTATTTAATACTGCTCATGTTTTTTACTTGTTGACATTTTATCGGTCGCTCTGTAGAGTTATTATTATTAATAAAGTACTTTGTTCGTTTAGTTTTAATTTATATTAAATGTTATGATTTATTGATCGATATTAAAATTTATTTTATAGCTGCATTCATCCACATCCTTTCCTTCATCGTAGATAAATGTATCATCGGAGAAAAAAAAAATCTTACAAGACTTTATTTGTGTAGGCATACCATTGATGTATAAATTTACTTGTTTCCATCTCTGATTTTTTCTTTTTTTTTAGATTAAGAAATTATTATTTATCATCTTAGAAATTTACAATCAGGACTTTAAAATAGATTTAAGAATAAGGTAAAGTTTTGCCGGCTCAACAATAATTACCCGACGTATTTCGTTTGGTAATTGCACAACATATTTTTTTTACAAAAAGTAAACAAGGCGACTTAATTTTTTAAAAATTGTTTTTGAAGAATGTTTTGAAAAGTAAGAATTTTAGAACTATTTAGAGGGTCTTAATCTAAGTTATACCGGCTTTCTCGTAGTAATTTACGGTGTCCTCGAATCTCTCGTCGATGTTAGCTCGAGGGCTGATGAACCTGAGCGCTGGCTCTCAGGTCTTCTGGCTGGTGTTCCTAATTTGATTTGTCCTTTAATTTGTCAAGTATCAAGTGACACGTTGAACCATTTTGGGCAGCCATAAGTTATTACTGCTCTTATGAGTTTGGTTTTTTTTGCTCAAATCATTCCTCCTCTTCAACAGTGGGTTAACCAAATAAAGGGCAAAGTTGTCCATTTTCATGACGTTGTTCGCATGGGCTTAAAATTTTAACCGCTCCCGCTTATGTTGATTACCAGGTATTTTGTGCTGCCTTGCAGTAAAATTTGTGTTTTGTCCGGGAGGATTATATCAATGTTGCGGCAGCGTGATGCAAACTATCGTCTTCCTATGGTTGCTCTGGTTGCCATCGTTGGCGTGCTGAAACATACGAGTTCCGTTTTGCTTCTGGTTATTTTGAGTCCCCACTTTGAGTAGTGGAGCGTGATGCTGAATCCTTCGCGCCAATCCAGCTCTATATTCTGAATTTTTAACTTATACAATTTTGCCAGAAGTATGTAAATACTTATCAACTGTTTCAAAGCACGTTTAAAATAAAATCTAAGCAATTGCCTTTTTTCTATCTTTCTCTCTCCTCTTTCAATACGTGCCATTACTATAACAAATTATTCAATATATCGGACAAATACTAAAAGCAACTGAGATAACAATTAGTTAGCAGAACATATGCATGACAGTATGAGAAACAAAGCCTTTACATGAAAACACTCATCTCAACGAAATTGGAGCGAAACAAGCTCGAGTCATACGTTCATGCGATCTCAAAAAGGCATGCCGAAAATTTCGATCACACAATTTCAAAAGACTGACATTAAATGTCTTAGTAGAGATCTGTCACGACCGACCGACCACATTTTTGTTCGCTAATGAGAAGTTTGTTATGGATTTTAGCCTCAAAGAAAAAGTATTCAGTTGTTGGCTTTATGCTATTGTGCCAGAGTTTCAAAGGATATTGGTTTAATGTAATGCAGTCACGTAAGTCTCTTCTGTAGATAAGTATACTTGAATTTACCAAAAAACAATAACTAATTTAAGTGTAATGAACGGATTAAAATTGAAGTATAATGCTATTTCAATTTATGGGTAGGATTTAAAAATTAGATGTAAAAATAAATTGAGAACCAAAGTCAAGCTCTGATCTCTAAAAGGGATTTCCATTAAATTGCATTGCTGATCAATAGAGTACTTTGAAGTCAAAAGCACGGTACATGTATCCAATTTAATAGGGATTACCGATAGAATCGAAGATTCCAATAGCAAAACCTATAATATGGATCCTAATGTTTAGGTTGTCGCCCTAAAATGAATTTCCAAGCATTCTTAATCCTTCTAAATCGCCCATTACAATCTCTATAAATTCAATCAATCCAGCAGGCAGGCACAAATAGGCTCTTTTAACGATTTACGAGTGGAAATTATATACCCCATCTGTGAGCGCCTAAGTTTACCTTCTGTCTGTTTGATAAATAAAGTCATCCCATTTTTTATACACGTGTTTGAATTTGCGTACTAACTCACTTGTGGTGTCATTTAAAATGAACCTCTTGAAATTTCTTCAATTTATTTTCTTATAATACGGATGGATTAACTGCTTTAAGTCTTAAACTTTCCTTTTAGTGCAACATGTACCTACTTGTGCATAAAACATTGAACAACAACCACTTTCTTAACCATGGCGTTTGGATTCGATTGTTTCTAAAAAAAACTTTTAGAATTCTGAACAACTCCTCTGTAAGGAAGCACACGAGACTGGAGAAGGGCGTGAGTACAAAGTGAAGGCCAATGGGGTTTGAGTTTAAAAGCTCTTTGTAGGAACCCTAATCGTTTTATTTATCTTTGGAAAATTGCAGAAGGAAAAGTTTGTTCAACTGCGAAGAACCGGAAGCATAATAAATTTCATCGAAAGTCCTTTTTGGAATATTGATACAGCAACGTTATTTTTTATTTCTTTAAAAACACCTTCGAAGCTTTTTCTTTTTTTTGCTATTAAAAGAAAATTTATATTGCATGTAACAAATAGAAGGCCAACATAAATGATGATATGTGTGATATTTATAGTTGTACTTGAGAAACCGTTTTTGGCTAATTGATGTTCAAGATGTGCTTATGTATCCACACATCATCAATATTTTGTCAATTTTAATGCGATTTAATGGCTTAAAATATTCAAATTATGATATTGCATTGATTGCAGATGATAAGTTAAAGTAGCAAACGTTACTAAAAAAAAAATTGGTTTGGGTGCGAGTAGGTCTGCCCATACCATGAACTTCCCATCTCGATAAATAATTTCATTTCCCACCACCATCAAGTTCCATTTTCGTTATGTTAACATCATTCATTCCATAGACAAATACATTGCAATAAAAAAAAGATACAGATATATGTTCTTGACTAGATTTTTTGAATCATTTAAAATATGATTTGCGTATTTTAGTATCATTAATAGATTATTCGAATAAATTATTTCGAGTGATCAGGACAACACTTTGGAAATACTTTTTTTTGATTAAGTAACATTTCTACTAGGAATAAGTATTAAGTTTAATAATATTATTATATATATATATATAATATATATTATATTATATTATAATATTTTTAGTTTGATAATATTCCTAAAAAAATTACTTAATAAAATTTAAAATTATGTTTTGCGTTTTTGTTTAATATTGATAGTTAATTGCACTTTTTTCGTCATAAGCTTTTTAATTAATAACTTGAGGACTGTAGTGCCAGTCCGCGTGGCATTGGAATTTTATACTTTTGGTTAAGTCGATTTCGCTGTACAACTCGTACCGTACATTGTTGAATCTTCTCCTCCACTCACCGTCAATGCAGATCACACTTTTCTCTCCAAACAACCTAACGCTCCTCCATCCGCTTTTAAAACTGTCCATGCTTCTGCATCATATGCCATGATGGGATTGATGAGAGTCTTATAGAGCGACACTTTAGTTCTACGAGAGAGGACTTTACATAATTGTTTTCTTAGCCCAGAGAAACAGCGATTAAGAAGAGGTATTCTTCGTTTGATCTCAGCGCTAGTGTTATTATCTATGTTTACAGGAGAGCATAGGTAGATAAAGTCCCTAACTACCTCAAATTTATAGCTGTCTATGGTAACGATTTGGGTGTCTTTTTTTGATGACAACATATGCTTCTTTGTGCCCTCGTATACCGCCAAACCCATCTTTGTCATTTCTGTCTGAATCCCCATAAACGCACTGTTGACGTCAAGATGCGTTCTCCTTTTATATTAATATCTTCGCCGTTTGCGAGTTACTGAACAGACCTTTAAAAAATAGTGCCTCTGGTGTTGACACGGGACTTTTGCAGCTAAGCCGTCCGCTCAAGTGGCTTTCTTAGACTTAAGCTTAAATATTGCTGTCTTTACTCCGCCTAGGTCGGGTAGATATCATTGTTGGTTCTTCCATGTCCTCAGCATTAATTGCCATTCTACTATGATGTTTCCATTTCGAATTTTGCAGGTTTCGGTTTGGGGTCTGTAAGCTTGAGATAATTGTTTTCTCTGGTGGTAGAATTTTCGAACCTTATTCCTGTTTCGTAATCTCTAAACATCCTCAATCGGGAGCTTCTCATGCTCTACCAAAGACGCTGCGACCATGGCATAGCTTGAAAATGTTGTGCACGAGATTAAAACTTTTGTGACTTCGTATTATGAGTTGTGTCTTGGCTCTAAGAAATAACTATGGCTTGCAAAAACATTTTGGAGAAAGTACGAGTTATATCTTGTCGAGCTTCATGTTAAAGCTGGCTGGCTGTCCATGGATTGCATTACACTACTCAAAGAAAGCATCTCTTCCTGTTTAAGACAAAAAAAATATAGGACCAACGACCCAAAATTTTAGCCAGTCTTCTGTAGGCACATAGTAGCACACGGCCATCCCTCTAATATATCCAACTCGACGTGAAGATATTTTTTTATAATTTGCTCGCTCTCAAGAGGTTATGAATACTCTTTTAATGCAAGTCGCACAGAACGAGTAGAAGAATTAGGAGAAGAACGAAAGATTTTTGTAGTGGTTTGAGAAACTCAGATGTATTTGGTTTCAATTGAATTCCGTGGGTGGAGCTCGAATTGGGACTGTTGATTTGATATCGACCTATCCAAAGTTTGGAAGATTAAAATTTTAATTTTAGAGTTGATTTCAACAACTTTAACATTGGAAGTTGAATTTGTATTCTCTTTTGGCAGTTGTTTTTCAACTTCTTCAATAAAGTGTTTTAAATCAGACAGTCAGAATTATCAAATATTATATAGCTTAGTTTCAAAAGTATTACATTTTGTAAGAACTCTGTTTATAGGGATTCATATTTTAAAAGTTTGAAGACCAGTTGAATGGTAACACAAACTAAATTTCAAGCATGATCAAAGGCTCGGTCGCCTGGAACTGTTTTTTTTTTTGGAATTCAAATTTGTCTGATTCGGTTGAACTCTGCAATTTCTTTGCAAACTTTCCGTTCATCAGAAATCTTTTTATTAAAACTTGTACTGAGTTATCGCTGAAACCTGAAACATCACTTACAAATTTTTACTGTTACTAATGCTATTATAGGGATAAGAATTTTAAAAAGTTTTTTTTTTTAAATGAGCAAAGGGAAATTGGTGTTCAGGCTTTGCTTTTTTTTTGTTTGCAGAATTTAAATTGTTTCGGTATAAACATTAAGAAAGGCCGTTTATCTCAACTTTATGTATTTTCGGAATTATTTCTAATCAATCAAATTTTGTTAGATTGCTTTCCTTTCTATTAACCATTGCTTGGAATATAAAGGCGAGTCCATTTTGAAAGGGTTCAAAAGTACATAATTTCAGTCCCGAGATTTCGACCGCCTCTTCCTTCCGAGCTGGGAACTGCTCAGCATAGGATCCTTTTCTTTTGGTTAATATATGGCTTTATGAGGATCACATTCAGTCTAGTTTTCTTTGCAGATTTTTATGGTTGTTTCCAGGCCGATTTCGAGAGATTTTTTATCCATGTGTCATTTTCTGGAAAGACCTCTAGGATTGCGTTCATGATAAGAAACCAAAGAAGTGGTTAACAAACTAAATCGGATGTTATGGTCTTCCTTGCAATATACGAGTAATGCAGTTTTATCCATGTGTTTTCACTTTGTCAATTAGCTTTCTCTCGATGCCTTTTCTTTGAAGTCAATTGCCTCATGTAAGTTGCGCCATGAGCTTCTTTTTGCTAGTATATTATAGTATAACGATAAGCGTCAAGCTACAACCGAGCAGGTTTTTAACAAAAAAACTGGTGGCTCCATAATTTTCTAAGGATTTTTCATGTGTCAGTGTTGCAGACGTCACTCTGAGTCTTGAAAAATGGGAAAGACTTACAGGATTCACATTTCTGAGACAATTTTCAAAGAACTTCCGTGGAAATTTGGATCAGGAAATAGAGAAAGGGGCACATCAATGTATGAAATGGCCTCAATTAAATACTGTTTTAACCTTTTTGGTAGTCTCTTTAGTTAGTAACTTACTAAGTTTAGTCAATTGGCTAAATGAACATAATATTGATGAAACTTTTGGCATTAAAACTGAACAAAAAAAAATTTTTATATGAATTTGTCCGGAAACTTATGAACAGCAGTGTATATATTTATGCATATTTTTTTTATCTGATAAGGTAGATGTAAACTATAATTTTAATTAATTTTGAACTTTTTTTATTGGAAAACTAAATTGATTTTAATTGAAGAAGTGAAAATGTCCCTTTTTCTGACAGTTTTTTCGTCATAAAATTCAAACCACCCTGTGAAATTTAACCAAAAGCTTTTCAGGTGATCTTTATGCATACACGCTTCGAATGAAACCTATTTGGCTTCGATAGCTTGATTTGTTCTCGAGTTAGGCTGTACGAAAGAATCCGCACAAACGTACGTACGTACGTACGTACGTACACACACACACACAGACATCTTTCTAAAAATGATGGAATCCGACTCCTGGGACCGCCAAACGTGGAGAAATGTAAAAATTTTGAATTTCGAAAATCGGACCGATTACAAGAACTTCCTGATGGGAAGTTAACAATAAAAACCATGTTTTTTTTTTGATACATACATATGTAAGTATTTTGTATGTAAGTATGTATGTCACACCTTAATCGAATGCCTACAAAAAAAATATGTCAAAAGCTACCTGTTTCGATGGCGTAGTCGGTTGATGCGTTGCATATGTTTTTTTGCATTTTTTAGGTCCTGGGTTCGAACTTGGTCCGTATTTCTGCTTTTTTTTCTGCATGAATATACATTTCATATTCCGATTTCCGAAATATTCTATGTGCAATGAAAATAGTAATGAAATTTCTTGTAGAATCAAAATATACACTATGGTAGTGAACCGAAAAAGTGGAACGACAGCTAATCACTGCAGAACTTCGGCGATTGATTCAAGTTAGACCTAAAGATCTACTTTAGGGTATCAAAAAGCTCGAGGGTTCTGATTTCTAGACAAGAAAACACCCAAGAATATTTATACAAGGATTATTTAGCCGTGATTTTTGCAACTGGATTATGAAATTTGATCGTGTGATAACGCATGGGAACAAAAGAGTCAAAATAAGAATCGGGGTAATAAAAAAGGTCTTTTTCGGCAGGATATTTTATGTGTCCCACTTAAAGATATGATTGGATTATGTTAGATGCAGGCAAACGTCTGCCTTTATGCAATGGAGAAGTTTCCTAGTTTTTTATATCAATGAAACTTAAGGAAAATGAAACAGAAGTGTGAAAGAATCGTTAAAATATCTATAGAAATGAAGAAGTTATGAGGCCTTGAAGTTGCGCTTGCAAGAAAAATTTCGTAACACAGCACTCCAGGTTGTGACGTCATACGACTCTAACGACGCCGGCTCGTATTTGCTGAATACATTGGTGTGTAGTCACTTGCGCCGTTCGTGTCGTTTTTGATAAATATTTTGTTAATAGACAATGGCTGAGATTAAAAAATATACGTACAAATATTGTATAGTACCGAAGTGTTCAAGCTCGACAGTTAAAACTGCAAACAAAATTTTTTTTCGTGTACCAAATGACGTGAAAAAAAGGAAAAAGTGGTGCAAACTAATGAGGCGTGATTTGATTGGACCTAAAAGCACTAGATATGTGTGTGAAGATCATTTTGATGTTAGTACCTATGTATCTATTCATACTAGCTGCCTTTTTCTGATTGATATACCTATTGGGCCTGCACACCCAACATGAATTCATCCCGGGCCAAACCAGATTTGTGCGAAAAGGAAGTGAAGTGTGCCGTATGTAACGAATTAAATTCGAGAATGAGGTGAGGAATGCTAATGCACATACAACTTTTTACTTTTTGACGTGTAAACTGAAATTCTTATACTATGGAAGGAGGTTCATGAAGTATACAGTTTTTCCCAAGAACTAAATCATTCCGGGTGTGCTTGAAGAAAAGTATGAAAATGGGTTAGCAGGCCCATTGTTTAATAAGTATGTATTTAGGTTTGGAAAAACTTTTTGAGTTAAAATAACTATATATTTTACGTAAATCTATTTGTTATTTACTTTTTATGTATGTATGTACCTATACTTTAAAAAAAATGTACATTCAGTTACGAATTTATTAAAAAAGATTGAATCTTCAGTAATATTTAAATCAGAAACCTTTTTGTTCTTAAAATATTTGGCTTTGACGTAGTGGCAGGTTTTTCACTTCTTTAAAAGAGCTACAAAAATGCTACAGTGTGCCCGCATCCTCCTTGATTAGCAGCACAATCGTGACGGACTACACTTTCCACTTTTCCTTCGTTTTCATCACAAACTTACGTGCAATGATAAGGCTTACTTTTCACTTTATGTTCAGGTGAAATTCTGTATTTTACAGTGCATTTCGAGCTTTCGCGTTTCACTTGAACATATCCAATAGCTTCATCTCGGTATGATATCGTGTCCCTCAATACTACACGTCATATTAACATGACAATATATGACAACCATTACTGCAACTGTTTACGAAACGTTTTTTATTTATAAATCATTCTGTAAATTAGACCGTGTGGCTGATGAAACAAACTTAAAAGTAAATACATACATAATAAGTACATAAAAAGTTTAACTACTTTTATTTCAGCGCTTACATATGACGGATTTGAAGAAAAAAATTCTATCACTGTGTATATGTCAATGCTTGGCAAATTATCACTTTGTCCTTTTGCGAAACCTTTTTCCATTATAGTGAAATAAAAAAAAACAAATATTAGAACTATACTTTTATAACAGCAAACGGCGCGAGGGCCCTTGCGCGACAACGAAACTAATAATAACGAAACATTTGAATGATTTTTGGTGCGACGATCTCGGACGGGCTAAATGACGTCACAGGCGAATTGGAAAATGCAAAAATGCGTAAACTTCAATGGTTTATTTCTCAGTCATTTATTGATGGATTTCAAAAATTTTTCAGTGATTTATTAGTTTTGGTCTATATTTTGATACTTTAACGTTAAATATAATATTTGCAACATCATGAAACTTCTCCATTAAAGCAAGACAGAATATTTATCGTTTGAGAAAAATAATATTCCAATTACATTGCTATGCTCTACATATGTATGCTCAATCGAAAATATGCAATCGTTTGTCGGTTGTTTTTTTTGTCATTCAATCTAATCGTAGATTTAGAAAGTTCAGATTTACTGAGTCGAAAAATCTGGATAAGATTTTCGAATGTTTCATTGTCAGTGTCAACTGAACAACATTTTGCCAAAAATACTTATCTGAGTTTCTAATGTTTTTTAATGAGTTCTAGTATTTCCTCTTAATTATGTGTCAACTCACAGATCGGAAATCTAATGTAAAAAAAATACTTTGAATAAAGGTGCAACACTTTGGCTAAATATTTAAAATTTATTAAAAAATTTTATAATGTTTAATTTATGCGATGGAAGATTGTTACGCAGATAGTTGGTTAAAATGAGTTATGCCGTAATAAGAGAGTTCTTGAAAGTATTTTAAGAGTCAATTTGTTAAAGTAACTGTGCCAAATGGATGCGTGTTTAAACTATAAGTAATTTTAATTTTTGCCATTATACGTGCTATATTTCAAAACATTTTTGAATTAAAATTATTAATAATAATAATTATTATTTAGCGGTCCTGAAAAACGTTAGAGCTTGAAAGCAATAGAAATAGAATTGCGTATTTTAGGGCACAGCATTCATAAAAAACTTATTATTCATAAAGTATGAGCTGCCCGAACTTCAGCAGAAAGTGATATAAAACTTGAGAGCAACCACAGTAGAATTGCCAATGCAGTCTAAGGTGCAAAGATATGCATCTCAATTTAACTGTGAATTTTGTCAAGCCAACAAATTTAGATTATAAATGAATACTATTGGACCTATACTATAGGACAGGCTTTAATTCGTTCATGCTTATAACACACCCTGTTTGGGAAGGCTTCAAACCTTTAGAATGAAAAAGACGATCAAGAGAGGCAGATATCTAAATGTTGTTGCTGTGCTATGAAATATTTTTTTTATAGACGTGAGAAAACTCACTGTGCTGTCAATTCTTTATTGAAGTCTACTTAAATTAAGTGTACTAATTGTAATTGTAAATTAAATGTTATCAATAGACATAAAAGAAAAAAATATTATATCTTTTAGTGGAATGCAGAACAACAACAAATCTGTTCGATGTTTACCATATTAAGATTTTTTAATTAGGTCATTTACCGATGTTTGACTTGCACCGAATGTTCGATAGGATCAAGCAGGAATTTTTCTTCGTAAATGCGATGTATTTACAACGCAGTCTCTTATGTCAGATTGACTTCTTATTGACCAACTTGTTTTCTTTGTGGCTTTTTTTATATGATTTGTAAGCATCATAGTGTTAAGTCGTGGGGCTTAATATAAAGGCTTTCCCATTTTCTTGACGAAAAAAGCATAAAAAAAAATAAGTTATCAAGACAATTGCATTGCATCGCAATTTTTTGTCAAACTTGGTGAGCTTTCATGGAGCCTATTTGGGATTCAAGTTTTGGTTTTTATTTTGCAATACTTCATGTTAAATTATTCTCTGATAGAATATATATGGTGCATGATGCTCCAAAAAGTGATACAATTTTTTCCTTTGCACAGTTTACCCGCTGTTCGTTTGTATATTTTAGCGGCGAATCAGATACGAGTTCCAAAGCTATACCTTTTTTATGATCCTAAAACCTTGATAACACGCTTCTCCCCTAATTCATTACAGAAACAATATCGTCCACGGCATTTATATGCGAAAGGAAATTGACTCAATTCAAAGACTGGAAAATCCTTCAGAGATCTGATAAATCAAATTCTTCATAGAAGCCGATTTGTGCTCATGAATAGGTTTAAGAAATTATTTACTTGCAACAAAACATGACCCATACTCGGAGTGATTTCACCCCCATCAAACACTAAAGAAACAAATGTTAGCTTTCTTATGACAGGCACGTACACTTCACTTTCTTGAAAATATCGCATCCACAAATATTTGGTGCACATTCTTTGAATAACATAAATAAGTGATTGATGACATTATTTAATATTCTGCTTTATATGTTGAGCTATATTTGTGGACAGACGCCAGCAATCTGTTTTCATAGCGCAATCTCATATTGTTCTCTCTCTCGTGAACCATGTACACTGCCTTCCATAAGTTTTACACCATTTAAAGCGTTTTTTTTCGTTTCAATATCGTAGTTTATTTTTAAAACTTCCTTCCTTAGTACTATGATTATCTAGCCAAATGACTTAATCAAGAGGACCATATTAAAATAAAAAACGTTGGCAAAATAATAGTAGTAGATCTATTTTCGTAGAAAAATACAACTCGTGTTTGCTCTATTTTGCTGAAAATCAAAGCGTTCAATTGGCCAACTCCTTGGTAGTTTCCAATATAATTAAAGCATTTGTACTCAAATTATTCAACCGTTGCACCAAAAAAGGATATTTTGCCTATGGCAGGAAAATGACAATAATATGACCCATACTTAATGCAGGTAAGAATGCAAGATCGCAACATAGTTACTTACTTACTTGGCTTATTAAGCAAGTGTTTTGAAAAATAAATAAAAATTAAATTATCAACACGGAATAGTTTGGTCTTATACCATTTTATACCACTGTGCACTTAAAGGATCGCGTAACCCACCAAACCCAACCCAACACCAAACAAATCCAACTTGGCAGAATAACGAAGCGCAGGAATGGTTTTTCTTGACGGAAAGAAACATTTTGACACTGTTTGGCACAAAGGTCTACTGCATATACTCTTCACCCTTGGTTTCCCCACATATTAAGTCAAGATAATTTGATTACCTGCATTGGCATTCTTAGGAAAATTTCGTACAAAAGCACATTATCGATTGTGTGCAGCTGTATTTTACCAATGGCTTCACGAATATTGTCCTTTATAGCGTCAATTGTCTCTGGCTTCTCGGCGTAACACTTATCTTTGAGGGCACCCCATAAATAATAGTGCACCGGTGTCAAATCGGAGCTCCGAGGTGGCCAAACGACATCAGCTCTGCGGCTGATAATGCGGTCTTCAAAAACAGGGCGCAAAACATCGAATGTAGCTTCGGCTGTGTGGCACGTAGCGCCGTCCTGTTGAAACCAAGTGTTGCCAATATCCTCCTCTTCAATTTTTGTGAACAAAAATTCGTTCAACATGGCCCGATAACGATCGCCATTGACTGTAACGGCCACTCCTTGCTCATTTTCGAAGAAAAATGGCCCAATTATGCCTCTAGACCAAAATCCGCACCAAACAGTGACTCGTTTTGGGTGCATCGGCTTTTCAATGTATGCGTGCGAGTTTTCTGTGCCCAAATGCGACAATTTTGCTTGTTTACCGCCGAGATCAAAATGAGCTTCATCTGAAAAGATGATTTTTTTGGCAAAATCGGCATCTTCTGTAAGTCGATAGCAGGTCCACTTAGCGAAGCGAAAACGCATTGGATGGTCAGTTGGCTTCAACTCCTGAACCAATTGGACTTTGTATGGCGTCATACCAAGGTCTTTATGGAAAATTCGTCTCAATGATGTCTCCGAAATGTTCAATTGTTGAGAACGACGGTGAATTGATGTTGATGGCGCTTCACGCACACTTTCTGCCACAGCAGCAATATTCTCGGGTATACGCACTGTTTTTAGCTTTTCACGCTTTGGTTTATCGATGAGGATGCCAGTTTCTTTCACTTTTTCACAAGATAGCGAACATGCGGAGCTGACGGTGCTTCTCTTCTACCAAAATCCGTACGCAATTTTCGCACACATTCTGCAACATTACCATGATTTTCAAAGTAATGTCGCAATATTTCCCAGCATTGTTCAAGCGTATACACAACCATATTCGTTCAGCGGAAGGATAAAACTAATTATCTGTCAAATCAGACATGAACTAAATGTTACAATTCACGAAATATGCACTAGTTAAAAAAAAAACCTTAGATGGCGGACCCTTTATAATGTCGACCCTAATAAAAAAGTGAATCAATCTCGTTTCTAGATAGATCAATTAATTTTTTATTGTGGAGAAATTGGTTTGTCCGAAAACTTATGAATCGCACTGTGTGTACACTTTGTAATGATATCTGATTGTAAGCTTCATGCACTGTTGTCATAAATCAGCAGTACAACTTTTCGAAGATGATAATCTATCCCTTGATATCTCCGTATGGAAAAATGTAATAACATCTTACAGGATAGAAAATGTATTCCCACTTGTTGGGTGAAAATCAGCTGCCTGCGATTTATCCAATAAAACGTCACGAAATTTCTAAATTTGCCAAAAGCCAGCATTTGCCTGTTTAATTCGGTCAATTAATCATTTTGATGTCCAGAGAAACTCTCATCTTTCATCATTTGCCATGTTAAAAGCCTGTCAGCTGTTAAGAGCCAAATTGTTTTACTTTGCTGCCACACAATGTTCGTAACAAACGAATGGTCATTTGGGATTTTTTTTTTTTTTTGGTTTTTCGAATAAAACTCACGTGACAATTAACTGTCAACTAATTAGAGAAGCTACTGTAATTTATGATATTTTTGCACGACTTATGTTGCTAATGCTAACAGTTGGTACTGCTGCTTTGCGACTGAACTTTCTCTGCGTGGGTGGCCATAAGGAACCTTAATTCGGATAGCATATACACGTAACTGGGAAATTATCAAAATGAACTACGGCCCTGTTTTTAGAGGTTTTCTTTTTTCCTATTTACATCCATCGCATATTTTCTTAACTTTTTTCCTGTTCCTTTAGATGGCAATAAATTAAATTTATTCGCCGAGAGAATTTCCTTGTGGGGAAATGGGAAAAAGAAAAAATCTATAATCAAAAAGGACTTTATTGCCTTTTTTATGATCAAATTATGGGTTTTTTTTCGCCGCGCTTCATATGGAAAGCATAGAATTTCTCATCGCATAGGAAATTTAGACATAAAATGTTATTTCTAGAAAGAAATGGGAGAGTGTTGACGATTTCGCTGGTAGTCTAGTGGTGGTAGAAGCGACGCGACGGGGGAAAAAAACGCTTATATTGAAAAAGACTCATACGTTCATTTAAGGGAACAGTATTTCCCGATTTAAGTTTGATCCCTTAAAGTATGGATTCGTCTTGATTTCAGATTCAAATTTGCGTGTCTATAACTTAGTTTAGCAGCACGTGTGAATGAATGAATACCATAATAAACGCACTTACAAGTGTACATATTCATTTTACTTTTAGAATTATGTTGGGAAAATTAATGAATACATTTCGGTCACATGAAGGTCGCTGATATTTTGAATTAAACATTTCTGTTTATGTGATTTGAGTTTGCGAATGGAATTAACAGCGGCGGCAATTAAGTACATGTAAAATATAAATTGAGACATGAAATAAATGAAATTAAAAAAAAAAACGAGTTCAAAAATGTTGTGCTAAATAAAAGACACAAAACTTGAAATGCAAAGCGCGTATAAATAAGGCGCAGTCGATATCGATGCAAATCATTTGGAATGTGTATGTTAAAAGTACATCTTAAGCACGAGAAAGGACACTGTTGTTTGACTGCGTGGTCGTTGTCGCAAGCTTCGTTGGGATAATTTTTGAAATTAATAGTGATTTATACGAAAAGACTATGCACACGTTTTCAATTCAAGCAAAACTTATATTTTATTTAAAGAAGTCGAAAACGTCTTTACTTTGTTACCCGAATATAAAATGTTGAGGGTGGCCTTCACACAGTTAATTAACACAAAACACAGGAACCAATAAATTTGTGTGAAAAATGATATAAATTGGAACACCATACATTGAGAGTTTATGGAAGAACTACAGTTTAACAAAAACTTAATCAAACGTTGCCTAACTTTTCTCAAATTAGCTATGACCACGACATTAAGCCGTTGCTTACCACAAATTGTTCTAAAAAGTTAATAACCGAAAGAAAGTATGTCGAAATTTTCGCCATTGTAAGCAACCTGACAATGTATTTAATTGAGCTCCAAGTGAAGTCCTTGTCCTGTTCGCTACGACTCACGCTGACAAATTCGTATATTCTTATAGCTTTCCTATAGTCATCACTAGGTTCGCCGGAGCCCTATGTTATGACGGTTGAACCCTTGTGTAACAACACCCAAGTTAAGGATCTCATTAAAAATGAAGAAAATTTGGCGACATGGGAGATCCACAACCAATGTAGTATGCCGTCAATATGACAATCTAGTTTTTTTCCCTTGGCACGAAAGAGTTCATCAACATATGACATTTTGGTTTATTTTAATAATAATTTATCCAATCAGTATACTGCCTTTTTGGTAACTTGTCTTTCTTGTTTCGTGTCTTAAAATGTGGTGTTACTAGTTCAGTTTCATATTTCCTTTTTTTTTTGTTTCAATTAGAATACATGTAAATTAATGCATTATGTTAATTCATACATATAAGAAGCGAAGTGATGGCAATCACGCCCTTAATGTTTTATATAGGCAATCTTTTTCTTTTGCATCGAACCGTAAATTCATGAACCATCTGATCAATTTTATTTCAGATTTGATTACATCTATGATCTTCTTTACTATGTTGCATTGTAGAGAAGAAAATAGTGACATGTTTTTTTACGTCTATACGTTACCTTAGTTATGATTATGAAAAATTAGAGACATTCGATTCGACGCCACGGGTTCTGCTAGGTTACAACTACGTTAGTCTATTTTGAGCCAAGGTTTTAGCAATTTCTTTGCCTATAAAATACATTGTTATAAAAGGTAATGTTTCAGTAACTTCAAAAGCAAGGTTCACATAACTGATTGACAATATTACACGCCATGTATTTTGGTCGTTTTTATTTCTTTTCCGGCATATAGTGTTATGCCTTAGGCCTATACACGTTTAAATTTGGTATTATTCCAAAGTTTTGATCCTCAGGCCAGATATAGTTGGTTGGGTATAACCTTCTGGTATTACCGTCGGATACTTTATTCAAAGTAGAATTCTCAGTAACAAGAATGAACTTAGTGATAAGTTACAATGAAACCAATTATAGAACCAATAAGCGAACTGAACAGCAAATGACTTCCACAACAAAAATGAAATAGATTTAAAATTAAAGTTTATTTATCCATTCTAAAATGCCTTAACAAAATTCGATTATCCACTGAACTAACCTCTATCGTGTGTTGTGTACTTGAATTTTTTAGTTATTATTGCTAACATTGGGATATTTTCTTTCTTGGTTTAATGCTGACCTGGTGTCTGGCACATTTCCGTTAGTAATAGTTTTTCTGTTTTTATGTGCTTGTCTTGCATTTTGAGTGTACCCATGACATTGGCATACCAGAAAGAGGGTTACCTTTTGGCACTCACAAATCTACCATATTTTCATACTGTATTGTCAGATTTGATGGGAAAATATTGTTTGAAGGATTGTACAACTCGAAAGGGTAGTACCTGCTCATTAATTGTGAGATTTTCTAGAGGCAGATAACCCGAGTAAAAATAAATTTTGTCCTTACAGCGGCCGAACAATTCTTGCGCGGCAGTTTGACGGGCATACAACGGTTTGAGAAAAAATAAACTATGTTTGTACATCGTATAGCTACTCGGCCATAAAGCGGCTTAATTAAAGAAAAGAATCCGATGGCCGTGTACGGGTGAACCACGTCCAAATTGTGTCAACGTCAACCAAAAATGGAGAAGTTAGTTGGTGTCGAGCTGTCGTCAAAGGACCATCTCCTCTCGCTGCTGAGACCAAATATTTTTCACCCTATAATCTTTTCTTACTTTTCCATAGTAACACAGAAATAAACATTTAATTTGTTCACTTTATAATTAACGTTTATGTTTTGACAAATCAGAAGTGGGATTTGAATTACATTTTCCACAAATGATTCCGTATCTAGAGGCGTCGAAAGAAAATAAAATAGACACACCAAAGAGCCAACCGTCGCTCTACCGAGATTTAGCCTTCAGTCCTTTACTGTATGGCCTTTGTACAGCCGTATTGAAAATATGTTAAGCCTTATCTGTCCGACGAATGGACCTCACACAGCTTCCGTACGGCCGGGGAACTTGAACATTTGGCGACTTTCGTTCGGCCGCTGTACATCCGTACGAATTAAACTGAAATATTTTTATTCGGAAAAACCTTTTTAAAATTTTGGTTCACACATTCTCATAGTTCTCTTAAATGTACCATTTTGTTTCTGCGAGGCATAGTATTTTTATCATCGAAGCTCAAGCAAATCTCTTAAATCATTACCTTCACTTCACAATTTTTCATCTTTTCGAGGGCTGGTTCTGTCGCGTAACTCTCACTTCCAGAACAGTTGTCAATAACAAAATCCTAATCGTCACTTTGCACAAATATATTTTCATGGTCAGTTCCATCAAGAGTACGGTGGTCTTCGTCCTGAGTTAGTTTACGCTAAGCCATATTGAAATGTTTTGAAACAAAACGTGCTTATGAATTATAAATTTATAAAATAATTCAAGAGTTAATTTATATTACAAAAGAATTCACAAAAAGTTTTAAAATAAGAAATGGCCTATCGGTAGAGTCGGAGAAGAAGAATGGCCGCTGTCAGAAATTCATGTCATGGTATTGCTGTCAACAATGCTGGTAATGTCGAAAAGTTCGATCGATACAAATGAAGCCATCGCTTGTCAATTGCTAAATTTATTGCTTGTAACTTGATGCAAGTTGATTTCAGACTTAACCTCGACTTCGGACTCAGCCATGTGTTTTATCGATTGTCAATTTTATCGGGAATATCCACAAATCCCATCCTCGTCGCCAGTTAATGTTTTAAAATAAACGTTTTCAATAATTATAAATTTATCAAATAATTCAAGAGTTAACTTATACTACAAAAGAATTCACAAAAAATGTCGGTCATTCTGTCAGAAATTCCTGGAATGGAGTTAGTTGTCAACACTGTCTTTCATCGCATGACTTGCAATGGCAGCATTCAGACATAACACATGTCAAAGAACTAAAATGAGTCAAAGGACGACTGCTTTATACTATAGCAAAAGAAGCTTAGTACCGAAACCAAAGTCATTATTTACTAATTTTTAAGACATATTTGTTTTTTTGTTTGTAGTAAGCATTGTTATGGAATCAAAGAGTATGTTAGTTTAAGTCGAAATACACAGTTTATGGAGAAGGTTTAGCTTAGAACGCCTGTAAATGGCCAGTAAGTTAAGTTTAGAAAGCTAAGTTTCAACTGTTTTATCTGGCAAATAAGTAAGTATCATATATTATCTATATAGTCTATGTATATGGTATATAACAAAAATAAATAACTGTTGCATTTGGTCACGCCATAACCTGAGAACGACTTTAACTTTGATGCAATAGTGGTGAATTTTAGCTTCGCGAAATAAACTATGGATGTCTTCACTGGTTTTTTACAGAACACAAATTAGAGGAATTTTTTCCTTTTTATTTGACGCTGGTGGTGATATAACATCGTCACATTCGATTTCATTATCGGATTCGGGTAAACACTGGAGTGGTGTAAAATAGTTCATCCTGGAGTTATCAGCTACGGAACTCCTTTTAGACTTATTCATGTTGGAAGACAGATTGTCTTCAACATTAGGCGACCGAATTCTTTTTGGAATTTTGTTTGTGTTTTTTTAGAAGTACCGCACAGGAGAGAAGAGCGAACGTCTCACGAGCTCAATGCACCGATTAGTACGCAAATTTATTAGGTAATAAAAAATGCATATATTAGGTTGGCAACTAAGTATTTTTTGAGATTATTTTAGAAAATAAAAGACAATTTTTTCATGGAACGAAATAACTTTACTCTGTTATGTATTGCCCATTTTGAGCAATGACCTTTTGCCTTTTTTCAGGCAGCATCATAATTCCACGTTCATAAACCTTCTAGTTTTTATCAGCAAAAAACTGAACCAGGTACGTTTTGACATCATCATTTTTTTGAAATTTTTACCATTCAAAGAGTTTTGCAAAGATCGAAATAAAAAGTTATCAGGTGGCGCAAGGTCAGGACTAAATGGTGGATGTGGCAAAATATCGCAACCAAGCTCCAATAATTTTTGCCGAGTGACCAAAGATGTGTGTGGTCTTGCATTGTCATGATCGAATACAACACCGTTTCGATTTGTCAATTCGGGCCGCTTTTCAAACGCATTGTTCAATTTTGTTAGTTCTTCAATGTAGACATCTGAATTGTAATCAATTCCTTTGTAATACCTTCAAACTGATAACATAATTTTCTTTTGATGAATATCAGCTTTTGATGTTGTTGCTTGCTGCACGATCTTTTCCGATTGACATTGTTGTAAAGAATCCATTTTTCATCACCAATTATCTACCACTTTAAAAATGGATCATTTTCATAACGTTTCTTTAACAATTCGCAGATGCTAATGCGCTGTGTTAAATGATCTTCTTTCAGTTCATGAAGAACCCATATACCGAGTTTTCGTACGTAGCAAAGTTGTTTTAAGCGATTTTCAATGCATGTATGTGATACATGAAGCTTTTCTCACGTGTTGTACTGTGATGATCCGAATCGATTATTGCTTTGATTTGGTAGTCATCAACTTCAACTGGACGACAAGAGTATTTTTCATCTTTGAGTGAAAAATCACTAGAATGAAATTTGGCAAACCAATTTTGATACTGCCGTTCTTTTTAAGCCTCGTCACCATAAAAAAAAAACATAACTTTTTGTGAGCTTGCGATGCGTTTTTTCCTATCCGGAAATAATAAAGCCATCTATGAGTGAGACCCGCAATTATATACTTGCCAACTCAATATTTATAGTACGGAAAAGTAATACACTGCTGACTGTATCTCATGGATATTGCTGCATTAAGTGAATCAAATTATTTACTAGGCACATCTAAGTCCTCCAGTGACAGAATAAAAACACGCAATGATGAATTTGCAACATCTTCTAAAAAATCAGATATTAGATATTAAAAAAATAGAGGATAAACGAAATAAAAGAAAAAAGAAACTATACCAGCTCCGCAAATGTATCCCAATAACTGCGACTGACAGTGCTACTGTTTTAACAACTTTATTAAAAATCCATAACAGTGATGTAATTCGCAGTCGTAAGCAATTAACCGCAGCCAAATAGATAATAGATATAATCTAACCTATAGCTTCAAAAATTAATAAACCATGTCAGAAACTAAATTGTGGCACACGTTTTTTTGCAAATGCATCTGAAGCACGCGCGAGGCATAAGTGTTGCAGGTGGTGACATTATTACAGACCCAATAATATTTCAATATGAAAAATAGACGGCTAATCGAAAGTTAAATGTAAAACTCAATGACAAGTGTCACTTAGTACATATGTATATGGGTAATTGAAAAGATTGATTGCTGAACCTGCATACAAGCCAACGTTCGGACATGACACGTCTGTTGGGTCCGCTAGTAGTTACATAAATTTGCACACAAAAACAAACGAAACCAAATAATGAACATGCGACCATGGCTTTAACAATAATCTGTGAATTCACATTACTTAAATTAATTACTTTAAAATTCTTAGTAGATTTAAATAATCAGCCTATCTTTTCACTCGATGCAAAGAAAATATCTTGTGTCAATCGGATACTTGTGGGTAGTTAAGTTACTTTTGCTTCTGTTTAACTCACGTTTAAGGCAATCATTTTCATAAGCAATATTAATTATGAAATTTTTCCTGACAAGCATCATTGTGTCAACAGGAAACAGAACCCGACCTTCCAATAAACTGAAACAACGAGAAAACTTTACTTATACTATATGAGTAAATATAAAATGGGATTACGTTCTAAGTGAAGGAATATTTTTCCATAGACCCATGCTTTCACACATGACGTTATTGCATTAAATGAAACTTGACTCAGTACAAGTTTTTTAATAAAGCAGGATTTTCACGGAAGACTGAAAATCACGGTAATTGGGTTAAAAACAAAAATTCAAAATATAAGAACAACCTAAGACAGAGACGCTAGCAAGGTAGTGGCATCTTAAAAGATTGGTGTTGATGTGGATGACGTTTACTAACCCCAATTATTGTGGTTTTATACAGCAGGCTGTTTTTTTAATCCAATTATTGAAGGCAGCTATAGCAAGGATGATATAGTATGTTTTATTATATTTTTTAACAGTTATCATTCTGTTTGGTAATGGAACTTTTTCGATTTTTGTTTGATTTTCAATCTTTATTGTCTTGAATTAGGTTTCATAATGTTTTTGGTCAGTGGAAAAGTGTCTTTTTTAGATATGGTCATCATATTGCAAATCTTCTATTGATGAATTAGTATAAATACATACTGCATTCAGGACCTCTGAATGATTCTACCTGATTTGGATAGTTTTAAACTGTAGCTAAGAAGAACTACGTTATTTGGAACTCTCATATTGGTATCACGTTTTTCGATTAGTCGGTGTATGTCGCGCAATAAAGCATTAAACCGATCAGAATCCATGCTAAAACCATGAGAATCTTCTTTAAACAATTCCAGGAAACACCATGTGTCTTACGTCAAAATCCATCCATCGACTTTTCACTGGTTCCTTCCCTTTTTCTTGAATTTACTCTTGTCAAGTAGTTTTTGAGTAATAGCTTGTCGAACAATTTCAATTGATAATTGATATTCGAAACACCCCAGTAAATTGTCTTAGATTGGGAGTTTTCATTAGCGAACAATTGACCAAGTGGTTTGAAGTTTTATTAAAGTTACATTCTTTTCTGCGAAATCACAGACTAAGTGGTCAACGAAAAGTACGGAATAGAGCGTGAGAAAGACGTCCCTCAACTTAGAAAATCAAAATCTGCATATTTTCAATCATAAACAATTCCTGCTAGTTTTCAAATGTTATGAAATATGAAAACTAAATGAGAAGAATGTGCTCGAGTGTAGCGCGTCCTACAGATCGCAGACTAATTTGGGATATTAACAAGCAGAAAAAAATATTCAATCCAATCAATATAATAATTAAAGTAAAAAATCCGCTGCAATAATTTTAAACATTTTATATATACTGAAGCAAAATAATTTCGAAAAGAGTCGTAGAAGGTAGTTTAATGAAATTTCTTAGTTCTACATTGTCTTTTGCTAAGTGGGATAAAGAGATCAACCTGTAAAACCATAAATGGTACCTCTTAATATGAAAAAATTATTTTCTAACGCTTATAAACAATTAGGACTATTTCCTTCTTTACAGCGATGAAAAAAATATTTAAATATATTCAAAACCAATCAAGCCATGTGTAGGGCCTTGCATGATGACATCGATTTATTTATATGACCAATGCAAGTTTCAAAGCAATCTTGATTGCTCCTTTCAAGAAGAGCAAATGGCCATCAAAAGTTATTCAATACTCGGAATCATGAAATACGCATCCGCAAATTGTACAATATTTTCGTGTGGACTCAGCTTGAACACGAAATCAAAATGTGCTTACACTTTAAAATGATACTTAATATACTTCAAATAATATTTAATTTTAACTTTCTTACTTAACTTGGAATGATCCTTAACGCCTTCCAACCTGCAAGGACCATTCCTCATTACCGGCCTCAATTATGTGCAGAAACTAAGGCAAGTTGTTTGATATTATTATTTTACACTAGTATGCATGTTAAACTGAACCACCGGGTCTTCTCATTGAAACAACTTTAACGTTTTAAATACCAAGACTATTGTCAAAAAGAATTTACTCGAGAAATTCCAGAATCATGTATTCCTCTACAGCTCTACCAGGTGAATCTGGAAAAACTTGCAAAGGTCTTATCGCCATATTCTTACTACAAAGATACAAAGTAATGAGAAAATAATTGTAACCTAATAAATGCATGTGAGTTTTTTGAAATGCAACAAAAAAAAATGTTAACAATAAAATACCAAAGCTATGACAACGTCTATCAGGCCAACTATTGATAGTTGCACAAAATATGATTTGTTCTATGAGTAGTTCTTCATTATAACATTAATCATGGTCATATAAATAACTTGTCCAACTCTTTTTCCACTAACAATACAAAATATAATGTATTAAAACTGCAATTTCAAATTTTTATGTATGTATGCAAAAATTCTTTTTTGGGTGACAGAGAAGCAATAGTAAGTCTTTTCCATTCTTTACTATGTGGAACTGCGAAAGTTCTCGTTTTATTTAACATAATATGTTTCAATTTACTCTAGGTAAGTGCAAAAGCTTAACTCGTCAAAAGTAATTGATCTTATTTTATTCATACGTAAGTGATCCCCTAGTTCTTTGAATAATTTATTTAATCCTCGTCGGTCGTTAAAGTCAAATTAGACTTTAAGGACCCGTACCTCAAAAGGAAAAATGGAACCATAATTGCATCACTTTGTTGTCAGTCTGTTTGTCAACACCCTTTTTTCAAGGAACGCGTAGAGGTATCGAGTTAAAGTTAATATCAAATATTAACGACTGCGTTCGTTTAAAGTTGCTAAAAAAATCAAACTTCTTAAGTTAAAAGATACTCTGATTGTGCCGTATATTTTGATGCTCGCAAAGGGAATCAAAATCTTTGGGGTAATTTCCGTTGCCGTAGAATCATGTAATTAGCCAAGAAGGAATGCCTTAAATTGCATGTAAGGGGAAAAATGCGAAAACCGTGCATTTTTAAAATCGCAACTCAATTTTACGCCTTGAAGAAGGCTATCCAAAGAAGGGAAATCCAAACCTTAGAGATACTACATACGATCGAAATTGGGATAAATCTTCAAGACTCGACTTTCGTAGTGCTTACACACCTACAATTTCGACTCGCACTTGGCCGGTTTTTTTTCCAATAAATGGTTTTGTTGAAAATAAATAAAGCAATTTGAAAAGAATTGTTTTGCAATCCATCACCCGAGGAACTCTTCGACGGAGTCTGTCCGAAGTATAATGTCAAAATCATACTTTGGGACTTTTATGCTAAATCCGGTTAGGAAAACGAATTTGGTGTAATGGTCGAAATGGTCACGTAATGAAAATATGTAATGGGTTTCGACTCACAACTTCGGTGATAATATTATTTGACGATGTATAACTAAAAGTTCCACAAAAAGACCCACAAAACTTATTAAATTAGCTGCTATACCAGAAGGACGAAAGGGAGTATGATTCCCTGTATCCTAATGTTTTTTACGAAAATCTTGCACAGCATTTCTCTTCGGATGTGCCCAATAGTTTGCATAATTAAATACCTGCATATAGATAAACCCGCACAACTTGAAAAATATTAGCACGTAGCGCTTAATTTCGATAAATGCTTTTAAAGAAAAGGGTTTAAAGTTAAACTATTTAAAAAAAACACTGCCTAGCAAAATTAATAAAACAAGTTTATGTGCATTAAAATTTAAAACTTACTTGCTTATTTTTTATTTCTTTAATGTCAGATGCTTCGACAAACACATACCTGCAAAATAAATAAATTAAAGTGTTACATAGTTTTGTTCCTTGTGTAATTTTCAAATTAAATAGTTTGACACATGCGATGGTAGCTCTCTCAAAAAAATAAAGAAAATAGCTAAAATATTTAATATTAAGTCAGATTGCTACAAGTATAGAATCAATTAATAAGAGGCAAGATGTACAAATAAGATCAGTTATAATTATCTCAACAATTTGAACAGATTAGAAGCAAGCTTCTCAAGAATAAATAGCAAAATACATGTCAAGTAAATCGCTCAAAATTGTTGCATGGAATGCAGACTCACCTGCACCGGAATAAGAAAGATTTCTTCAAAATAAACATAAAGATGGTCTCAGAAAGTCATCTGACTAAAACCTGATTTGTAAAAGGACAAGGATACAAAAGCTACAGTGCAAGGATACAAAAGGGGGATCAACTAGGAACATATATTCATTCATTCGTTCATTCAGTCATTCATTCATTCATTCAAACGATTAACACCCAGAATTTCGAGCACTATTTAGAATGGCTGTGGCTCAAATCTAAGGGAAAAGAATTATCGCAAGCTGGCAATAAAATTTATTGCGAATCACATTCTAGCAACAAACCAACCTTCTGGCAAAAATAGCTCCATAAAATAAGAAACCTTATTAAAATATTTTTCCATACCAAAACAACTACATAGTTGTTAGTGAAAATGAGCTGGGCCCGGGTTATAGTCCCATTGTAATGACGCTCAGCGAAACAATCAAATATAAGAACACCAAACCAACAGTAAACAATAGAGAGTACTTTTTAGATACCTTCTTGAAGTAAAAAGAAGTATTGGACAAATTAAAGAAGAGCTTGAACAAAGTATAACGGACGTACAAACAGCAGCATGGCAAAATAGCTCCAGAAAGGCATACTCCTATCCATAAGGAGTAAAAATAATATTAAAAGCTTAGCGCAAACCACGAAAATATGGCAACTTCACAGGTCTCTTGACAATAAGAAAAAAAAACCTTAACAAACTTTGCAATGAACTTATGTCGAATAGAAGGCAAGCCAAAAATAAAACAAAAACACGGACTACTTCTTAACAAATGCAGAAGAGAAACTAAAATTACTCCATAGACAAATTCCACCGTAAAGAAAAGATAACAACACTTGTGCCAAAAGCACAAACGAAAAAGCCAACATACCTATTTTAGCTGCTACTTGCACAATCAACAAAAGAAAATTAGTATTAAGTATGTCTCTCTTAACGAAATGAAAGATGCAATAAAGCATATTAACCCAAAAAATAGCAGAGGCTGAGACATGAAGGAACTTCTTGTGGAAATACTAATGATTTACAAACCATGGAGACCTCTTTACGATAAAATATGCAAGTGGCCCATATCTCAGCTCCCAGTAATATTCAACCTTTTTGAAAAATTGCGATGCTAAAAGAAAGAAACCTCATATCATCTACTTAATTTGGCTCTAAGAAAGAATATCCAACGCTTGAATCGGAACACCGAATAACAAAATGCATTGAAATTCTGTTTCAATGGCAAAAAAGGACTTATTTATAAAACTGCAACAACTGTCGAAATATTAAACATTCATGAAATTCAAAGGAGCATGCATGCCATTAAAAAGAATATATGAATTCTGGCCTTCCAAAAGGCAGTCTACTTGGAGCTATTTTGTATGTCTTTGATACCTACGATTTACAAACGCCAAAAGAAGCTTAATTTGCGACGTTTGCTGATGAAACCGCACTGCTTGTAATAGAAAAGTCAAGGAACAAGCAACTGAAAACTGCAGAGAGTACCTTACACTATGGAAGAGTGGACAAAGAAATGGAGAATCAAGCATAATAACGATAAAACCAATCTGGTTTTAAGCTATTCAGCTATGGGGCTGTGCAAAAACATCTAACACTAAGGGTTTACAAACTTTCCAGAATAAGGTACTGAGGACTATAACAAAAACGTCATAAACTCTGTAAACCAAAAGAAGCTGCAACGTTAAGCTCCTGAGAATCGAAAACTCTAAACATATTCTCCCACCAGTACTCTCCAATCTTCTCAATATAATCATTCCACATAATCGACATAGAATGCTAGCGACAATGCATTGCGTTGCTATCTGTTAAACAAAACTATAATAATATAAATAGACTTTAAAACAATATACAAGTATTATTACGAAAGACCTTTTTGAACAACTTCTACTGAGAAAATCTTTTAATATTTAAGAGAAAATAATTTATAGACACGTCCAGAAGGAACATTTATATCCAATACTATGTATGATAAAGATAAGTGGACTTATTCAGTTCAGCATAAGACCTTGTCGGTAAGGTGATAAATGACAACGATTTCTCAATAAAGATGTCCAAAAATGAACAGTTGCGATAACTTTTATACGTGATATATTACATTATAGTAAAGGGAGAAAAATTGGCACATTCATTTCATGATAGACGTACAAATTGTTGGTAACATATGGATCACCTCATTCAACAGATGTCAAATATGATGAGTACCATTGCCCATCTTGTAATCAAACCTAATGGATATAGTAGGCAGTAATTTAGAAATAACCACGCGGAATGCAAACAGAATAATTCAGCTGCTTTGGCTTCGAACCAGTTCATCACGAGGTTGATACATTTTCTCATTTTTCAGGTATGACTTTCTTGCCCATGGTAACCCTACTTGGATTAAATCCAAACAGTAAAATTACTTTACCATTGGATCTGTCACTTTTTACGGTAAGTTTAAATTTGAAATTGGATTTTAGAATTCCGGTATATTCACGAACTATTTTTTTAGTTGGATGTTGTCGCTTCGTTTTTCTGCGTGTGACCAAATAATTGTTCAACCCGTCTACTGAACACCCAAGAACAGTCTTTAAAGAAATCACTTAGTTTTTAAGCTCAAAGTTTATTGTGTGCTTTTAAAAAGTGTATGATATCGACTGCGATTACGTGTTTGTGATTGGAAGAGAGCAGGGAATGTAAAACTATAATAAACAACCGAAAAATTAAATAAGAAAAGTGAATAAGTAAGTAAAAATCGTGATGCTTGTCACAATGTCCTTAATTCTGCTTTTTATTTTTTTATAATCCGGGTAAGAACGTTGGATTATAAATATAACCTAAATCAAATTAATAAAATAAATAAGAACTAATTCGGAACGCATTCAATCAAAATTCCAAATACTGCTCACATAATTTCTTATTAAAAAGTCAAAATAAATTGAATTAGGAGACTTCCTACGAAGAAATAACAATAAAATAATGCTGGTTCCTTGAAGTCATCTAACAAATAAAAATTGCTAGAAAATAAAAAGTTTAAATACAGAATTAAACGTAGACCAAACACCGAATAGACGCAGCTCCTTCGGTATCTGGCGTTCATATCCGATACTAATTGAATGAAGTCATTCGCAAACTAATACCTCCAAGCCACATGCATCTGCCTCAGATCAAATCATTTTATCTCAATATACTGACCAATATATAAGAGGAGCATTCAGTTTGCATTCACTTTTCATCATTTTCGGCAGACCTGAAATTATTTCAGTTTCGACAACCCATAATTTTAGAAAAAGATCCCCAAAAAAGTCACCGACTTGAGTGTATAACCAAATAGAATAAAACCTCGCTAGTTCGAACACCGAAATAGTAAAACGCCCGGACTATACAGCAAAATCAAATAATGTGGAAACCCGAAAACTTTTCAAACACTTTAAATTAAAAAGAGTCCATATACTTGGAATTAGTGCATTTCTTAAATATGAAAATCGGTAAAGAACGTTTTTTGTTAAGAACATTACAGCTTAAAACATCTGTTCAGCTTTTTTGCGTAACTTTGTTAAAATAAGGATATCCATTTGAGATTCATTATTTTGGATAAGCTAATGTGCTATTATTTTTGAGAACATTTTCAGTAAGAATGCAAGTCTTATGGAAATTTAAAAGAACTAAGAAGGCTCACAAAGAAATGTAACAGACTCTGCAGAATCAGCAGATACATGCATAAAATTGCAATAAATAAAATTGCAACAATGTCTTGATTTAACGTGCGACTCAAGCGAAGCAACTTGTGGGAGAATATATTGTAATTTGCATATTTCCCGTAAACAGAGTGAAATTACAAATGAATTTAAAAACTCTATCAATACTGTAGAGCTAAAATGTATATAGTGTCCGATAAAAAGAGCTTACAACTCTCCAACCATTATCAACACATCTAACAAACAAGTAATTTATGGCACTGAGTCAACTTCTCTGACCACCAACGGAGCAAACCGGCTCACATATAAAAATACATCCGCGCACTTAATCGTCAAAAAGATCCGTGGAATGCTATTTTAGGCACCAAATTTCTTCTACCCAAATTCACTTAACTTATAATGTAAAATTTGCAATGAATTCTTGTTAAGTTAGTGATAAACCCAGCAACTTTATATGGAGCGATAAAAAGGATCAATGTAGCCAACGTGGGCCATGAAAAGATCGTCCACGGGAATTAAATTACTGACATCAATTTGCTTTCAACAATATCAAAACTTTTCGAAAAGCTATCAAGATGTAAGCTGTTACCTTCCCTTAATCAAGCTCAGATCATTTCTGCAATTTGGTTTAAGAAGAAGAATTTTATCTCATACTTATGTCATCCGTGTACTTCATAAAGCTGCAATTAACGCAGAACTCACATCTGTTTATTAAAGCTGGTCTAAAAAATGTTTCAGAACTGCAACTTAATCACTTTATGAATTGGAAAAATTTAATGGAATTGAATATAAACAAAGTATTCACTCTACTACTTCTACAATTCTCCTTTAGAGAGATATAAATGGTCACACTCTCACTAAATGTCCTGATGGAATTCATTTGGTTGCCGACTCACTTCTGAAAAATATATTGACCTGAACTTAACCCAAATAGAGCTTAAAAGAAATCAGCTATATATAAAAAAGCTAATCACCCAAACCGGCATTCGTACTTGGGTCTGCAATATATTAACTTGAAAAAAGGAAGGCTTGGCTCCGCGCCTATGCAACTCTAGGTTTCTTTAATTTAAGATTTTTCCTAGCCCCACCCCCAAATATGCAAGATTAAGTCAAACAAAATAAAAGCTCGACATCGCTTTACTTGTAATTCCAATGCGAATACGAGCTGCCAGAAGGGGAAATAAAAAGTTTAAAAAAATTAGGATTACAAAACGATCACAAGATTAAAAAAATATTTGATGCAGGCTAACTACAGAAATGTGTGAATCCATGATTCTGACATTTTTCTTGGTTCGGAATTCGTTAATGAACGAAAAAATTGTATTGATATTAGTGAAAACCTTAATTTCCAATCGTAATGCGTATCAAAACCGTTTTGATTATGTGATGTATCTTAACATTGAATATCCTTGTGTACTTTACATGCGGCATCAATACATAGAATGTAATTCAATGTTTACAGTTTTAAGTGATTAATTGAAATGCTGGGACAATCAGAACTCAAACACAAATCGAAAACACATGAAAAACTTTTTTTAATAATTTATTTTTAAAACTGACATTGTGACTAATTTTTTCGGATTGTGAAAAATGTCATTTTTATTATTTGCGGGTCCCAATAACGGCTTAAGAGGTCGGACCGACAGACGGACGGACAGCGAAGGCCTTGTAAAATAGGTTCCTTTGGATCCTTTAGGAACTGAACCCTTAAAAGAGAATCTGTTAAATTATGTAAATTTATGTAAATTTATGTAAATACCATCGATAGAATTTCGTGATTGACGTAGAACTTAAATATCCGTCGCGATCCCAATATAGCACCCATTCAAGATAAAATTCACAACAACAAGATTCAGCGAAAGGCATACTCGATTAAGTCTTAAATTGTGGACATGACAAATTTATGAAAGTGATATGAATTCTCACAGGCGTTTTTGTTAATAAAATATATTTGAATGTTTAAAAATTGTGATAAAACCTAGTTTTAGTTTAAGTCTTAGTATACTCATAAATCTCGTTGGTTTCTCGATTGGCCTTTAAAAGTTGTTACAGTTACACTACAGTTATTTTTTTGAGAATTATATTTCATTTTTCTGTTGCTCTTTAAAATCCTATACAGTAACGACTGAGAAAATGAATCCTAAAAAATGTAGGGGCTACTCAAATTGAAATTGATTGCCGAATGACAGATAAATGTTCCAAAGAAATTAAAAGTTCCACCCTGGAAGATAAAATAAGCACAATTGGTTGAATTGAATTCATTAAAGATGAAGATGGTCTTGTAGTTGCGGTTGAAATACAATTATCTCGACATTAGTTGATGTGTCCTTTTTATAACATCGTTCAAGCTGCTAAATCAGAGCGCTTTTCGCTTTCCAATTGTATTAGGCATCTAGTAACGTCTGATTCGTCTTATTTTACTTAGACTAAACCGTAATGCTATAATTATATGGAAATATCCTCAAACAGAGTGGATGAACATAACAAAAAAAAATAACAAAAGACAGCAAGAAGGATCTCTGACACTATAACGAAGACCTTATGAACGCAAAAAAAAACTATTTATTTGGAGAAACTTGAAAAATGCCCAATTCTAAAGAAGATTATTGAACGAAAAGTTAAAAAATTTGCGTCACAAATTACAAAGGGCCGAGTTCGAGGGTAAAATCACAAACTCATAGTTGTGGCAAATAAATTTAGGGATCGATGTTACCTGACGCTAAAACAGTCAGGCGTTTCTTTCCAAATTCTGAAACTTTTGCAGACATATCAAAAGTTGTTATATATTTATCAACAGTATCATGATTTTAAAAATATCGTGAGAATCGTTAGCGAAAAACCAGTCAACGAAATAATTATATCGGCATTTTAAATTCATAATTGATTAGATCCAATCCGTAAGTAAGAGGAAACTGTGCATCACAAACTATCAACCCAAGAACGTATCCATTTCAACAAAAAATAAGGCTGAGAGCAGTGAAGGAGAAATTAAATGTTTTCTTTGAAGTTGTTATTAAAATTTATTAAATTTAAATTTATTATAAAACAAAACAATATCTTAATTGAAGCAGTATTATTATCTTTCTAAGACAAAGATTTGCAAAAAATTAGCCATATCTTCAATATTTATTTAAAATGCAAATAGGTTACAGCCCTTCGTTAAAGCATTTGTTTGAAAATATGGTCAATAACACATTATTATTTATAGATTTTCAATACAGTTGGAAGTTTCATTTAAAGAAGAATTCACAAAAAATGTATATTAATTTTTTTATGAAGTATAGTTTATCATATTCACGATTCAAATTTGATACTTTTGTAACCGACTGCTAATCAATGAAATCCATTTCCATGCGATTTGTCCAACAGATGAATTTATGCGAGTTGTGAAGGAATATTGTCTTACTTACTTATAGTGATCCAGGATCGCTTAGAGACAATGTTTTCCGCCTCTTTTTCATGTTTCATTGTTTAATTTAACATTAAGTTTCAAATATGTGTACTTGTTATAGTTTTTGGTTCAATATGTCTCGGGCTATATTCTTCAGCATGTAGAGATACAATTGTACAAAACTACAGACCTATCAAAGATAACATTTGGCGTGAAAGTAGCCAAGTAGTAAGCTAATATGTTCCTTTTCCACTGAGGCAGATGCCTTGCGGACATCTCGGCCAATAACCCCAGAAAGGGATGCAATAAAGCGGGTTGCTGAGAAAAACTTATAAGAACTGATTAGCTCGATAATGTTCCGGTTGCACATGTGATCATTCGCACCTCACAGACCTCCACACCCGGATGATAGGAGTATACTACAGAAGCTCTTCAAAAAACCAGACAAATATCCAGCGATACTAAGGTGAAACGAGTTCACTTGTGACTCGTTCTTAGAGTATTGTGGGGAAATGTCATTCGTTTAGGTTCCTTCTGTGGATGACATAATCAACTCACATCTTTCACATACTTGCATATACACGATCAGTATAAAATATATTCAACGAGTGCAAAATAAACTGAATTGAATATAATGACGTGTTACTATATATTAAAAATAAAACACCTTTACATAAAGGTAAAACAGGGATTGCGTTAAACTAACCCTTACCTTAGCTTTATGCTATTAAACTTGAAAAAGAATTGTAATTGAGATAAATTTATAGGAAATATTAAACGGAAATATTAAACCCAACAACTAAATGAATTTATTGTATACAAAATATTCCATTGAGAGCATGTGTACTTCCGTAAGCACATTCCATATACTCCAATGCTTCTTATTGATAAAAAAAATATATGAATGATAATAACAAATGAATATATGATAAACATATCAGAAGCCTACTTGTTAATGCTCTTAGCTACTTATATCTTCGTAGGGTCGTATTTAGAGATAGATAAATATTTATACATTTAAAATTTGTTTCCCCAAAGTGGAACCACTGCTTCAAGGATTCAGCACTCTGAGTAAGTCCCAATCGTATCGTAAAACGATGGGAGCACATCCTCCTTCTTTCCGTTGGGAGTTATTTTCTAGGCAAGAAAATACTGCAGATTCATCATAAAACAACAAACAACCATTGATCTATTGAAGGCGGCTTTATTACTTAATCAGTAAAGCACTATACCAAAGTCTCCCAAAATTGTATACCCGATGAGAAACAAATAAAAGCAGGATAATGCAATTCCAAGTGGTCTTGTCATGTCATATAATTTCATCGCTCTCACAATTCATATTCATATTAGGTCATCTTAGTAACCGAGAAAACGAAAATGGTGATAACGACGATGTCCTCGCCTTCAGCATGGTACAAGTCCTCTGAAGAAAGGACCAATTCAATTAAACACAGTACTCAAATATCTACCAACCAGACAGAGGATATCTCTGAAAATTTATCTAAAACAGAATTGGTTCAATTTATGATTTCTGTAGCTTTAGTACTCAGATTGAAGGTCGGGTAACATTTCGCATTTAAAACTGAAGGCTAGCTACCCTTCTTCGCCGTCACGCGAACTGCTGCCTGGATGGAACAAGAACAATAACATAAAATATTTTATATCCAGGACCATAAAAATCACACTTGGAGCAAATAACAATGCCTTCTTTGCAAAGACAAGTGCAGCTAGAAGCAATAGATTAAGACTGCTAAGCTATTTACGCTTCAGAAGGTTTCAACGTCCCTCTTTAATTGGGTGATAGATGACTGATGATGATAACTACGCTGATGGTGATGGTGATGTTGGGATTTATAGAATTTAAATGTGAATTTTGATCGTTCTGTGTGGATGTGCTTTTGTCTTGATAACCGAAATTTAACAATAGAATGTGAAGTAGAAAAAAATAAGTGTTTGTTTGGGCGATGATGGTACATGACAACATGTACATATAGTATATATTAAGATGAACTTTTTAAGTTCCTATTTTGAATTATTCGTTTTGCATTTGGATTCCATTTTATTTTGAGCGATGGCTGTGTGTTTATGAGTACATCTTATATACATACATATCTAACAAAGTGACAACATGATTTCCTCTGGCGCCCCGTAATGTTCAAAAAAATTGGTTGTTGTTTTTTTAAATGTAGTGAAACATTGCAAAAAAAATCCCAAGTGTAATTTTTTGAAACAAATAGACACAAACTTTCGAATAAACAAATGTTCGACTTCAACGTTCGTCCATTGCGTTCATTTTCGAGGGAAATTTCATACACGTTGTCGATATGATCAATTTTGACAAAATAAGATCAATTTTCTTAAATTAAAAAATAAGATCATTTGCGATTTGGACAAAGTGAATTGACATTGTCTGAACGGCCTGAGTTTCTTGGAATTTATTCATCGTCAAACGCTGTGCTTCTATTAGAGTAAGCTTTTTGTCATTTTGTGTTTTTGAATAAACCAGGATGACTTGATGATTTAGCTTTCAAAATTTTTGAATGCACCCGATGCAAGGAAAACCACCGCACAAATTGTAGCTTAAAATTGGGAACCGGGCTTGGCGTCAAAAAAATTTTGGAAAATGTGACAAAGGCAATAATTTTGAATGGGGAGAGCGAAGAAGCATCCCAACTATTCCATTCGACGTTACCATCAATAAGTAGCTAGGATAAACTTTAGCAATGTGCAATAAAAATTTGGAAAATCCAGTTTTTTCGCTCTTCGTTTCTGGCACACGACTCGGAAAATCACCTGTACTATTTTTTTTTCTACACGGCGGATTTCGGAAAAAAACAAAAGTGTTGTTTTCCTAAAAGCATTACAATAATTTTTTTTATTTTACCTAAAAACTAAAATAACAAATGTTTTTTTAATGCATTGCGAAGTGGTTGATGTTTAAACAAGTAAGAAAAAACAAGAATCAATTTTCGAAAAAAAAGGCTTTGCAAAGACGCTTAAACGATCTGAAACACAGAAGACCGATATTTTTTCAAGACAAGTTTCAAACAACTAGTTTAAGTGTGAAATGAAACATGAAAACGATAACTCATAACGCAATTTATGTGAGTCAACTAAGAGCCACTTTGTCAAAAAGTCTGATGATACATAGTTTGGATTTACCAAGGGAACTTAATAAGCATTGGACTATACCCACTTGTCTGGCTTCAAGAATGTTAGTTTCGACATGTTAGGCAACAGCGTCGTCATATTTGGAAGTTAAAAATGAGGAACTGGGACTGGAAACTGAGGGTTCCTCAAGGCATTTGAATATGCAGATAATGTCGTCGAGACATTTAGTTAAACTAGACATGGATACATTCTTTCTTTGTGTTCCCTTCTTATTTCTCACACAGAAAAGCGAAAAGAGTAAAAAGAGTTTTGGGTTGGAACGAGGGATGTAACGTCATCTAGTCATCCACATGCGTTTTCTTTAAAAGGCTTTATGGTGATTTTTCATGATGAAGCTATTTCTTCCTTGCTCTTTTTTTTTTAGGTATTTTTAGGTATAAACAGGAAATAAATCTTCTTAGACTTGCACCCCACCAGATAGCACATAGTAACGTCGTTGTGAAGAAGTTTTAGATTTAATTTTTTAATTATTAACTTAATTAGATTACGGTGCTTCATTTCTCTTCCTTGTACCGATAAAATATGCATCACGTGGAGCTGAAACAGCATTTTCCTAAAACAGGGCGGGATTTCAAAAGAAATGTTATAACATAATGTTTCAATAGCTCTAATGAAGAACTACATGCATGTACGTTATAAATGACGAATATTTAAAGCCACACCAACATATCACATGAATGCGGTAATAAAAACAAGCAACTTGCGCCACCAACATCGATCAATTGAATTCTGCGCCCACAATACATCACAGCCACAAATCGCCTCTCGATTCATTACCATTCAATCCAACACGTCCGAACAAAACGTAACTAAGTACCGAACTAATATCTACACAACATATAAAAACCTTCCTAAATAGAACTTTTGAACCACACCAGCACCCGCAAAAAGTTCTTACGAGTCCTACATATTAATTGCCGTTAACTTTGCTTTTCTCCCCACCACTCTTGCAGGCTATTTCATACACAAGACTGCCATATCAGCCTCATCCAAGAGGGCTAAAGGTATTCAAAAGTAATAAAATCATTTTGAAGGCAATTTGAGGCACAGCCCGCGAGAGCACTAAGATAGATGGGATGATACCTATTTTGTATGTAGGTGCATGTTCCTTAACACTATAGTATTTGACGGACATGGTATCACGAACATTATAAAACGAATACTGCAAAGTTAGTCCTGAAGAAGAGACTCAACCATTAAAACGGCCATGTTAATAGAGATCAGTTCTGATAGAATGATTTATCTAACTCGGCTTCGTTAACGACTATATCTTCACATGGATGATGTCCTTTTTCATCCGCATTTAATTATAAAGTGCGAGCACCACACGCATATGTACGTACGCAGCGGCACGTACACTAATCATGCGAAATTTTATTGACTGAAACGATGAAGTTGCGTGACACAAATTCTTAAAATTGTGGAACTGAAAAAACAGAGGCAATTCTGTCCCGACAAATGTCGGCTTTGTGCTACGCCCTTGGGGCGCTAGGGTAAGCCAATAGCTAATTCCTTATGTCGACTATATGCTTCCTTTCTATTCCACAGCAGTGTTGCCCCATCCCGGAGAGCCAACTCAATGTGTCCATTGTATAGAAGCAAAGTTTGCTGTACCATTAAATTAATGCCGGTGACAATTTATTATTTTGGTAACACTGTGCACCAAGGTCCCTTGTCGAAGATGCGACCAGCCGAGAGTACAAGTAAGAAGGATTTTCTTGTATTCTATCTAAGAAAACTATAAATGTTTCCAGCATGTATATTATATGTTCGTGAATGTTACAGAAATCTGGAAAAACAATAAAATCTGAGCAGTAAATTGAAAGTATGAGTCTTGTTTAGATACATGAAAATAAAAGGCTTGCTATGGTTGTGAAAGTCTCCAAAGAGGAGCATTGGGCAAATACAAACTTGTGATAAAGACAAGGAATAGGTCCAGTGAAAGAAAACTAAATGAAATTATTAATACGTAGGTTTTCCGATTGCAGTGGGAACTGAATGTTTCCAAACAAAATATTGTAGACCATTCACGTTAATTGTTCAATTCATTTTGAAGAATGAACTATTAAAAAATAATAGAAGAAAAGATGTAAGGGCAATAACCATTTAAGTACGCGGTATTTGTGCCGAATTTATATAAATAGATAAATGGATAATATGAAGAATGTACCATAAATGTCGAAAACGTCTTAGAGTACGTTTCTGTAAGTGGCCAACGATTTTTTTTCTTTAAAGTAAATATATATTAAATACTTATCATATAACAATTGTTTAATCTCATCATCTTAAAGTGATAATTGTATCTATAATACGCGACAAGATATTCGTTGTTACAGATAGAAAGTACAAGACTGAAAAAATATTTGATGCCATTAATGGTCTGCTACAAGGCACAGTATCCGCACCAATACTCTTTAATATTTACGTTTCGAAAATGCTGAGGGACTTGGATGGCTCAGTAGCATTCGCCGACGACGTCATTCTGTATGCTTATGGTTAAAAATTTTGCGAAATTAAAAACGAACTCCAACTGAAGTTTGATACCTTCGAAAAATTCCGTGGCCTTTGAATCGAATCAAAAACTGTTGTGAGGTATTTAGAAGTTTACTTAGATAAATTCCTGTATTATAATGATCATGTTAATATCCAATTATAAAAAAACAAGGGCAACATTTATGTCGCTGAAGAAATTTTTTTATTCCAACTATTTGAGATCAGATGTGAAGTACATTTGCTGCCAAGCTTTTTTTGCGTCCAATTTTGACTTACGCGAGTCCAGTTTGGTGGAACATAAGCCCATCTAATATGGAGAGGTACAGAATTTTTGAGAGGAAATGCCTACGAGCATGCACGGGAATGTACAGAAGCGCTCATTCCGAATTTCGGCATTATGTCTCCAACAAAAGACTATTGGATGCTTCCGGCGTGTCTAGAACCACCTGAAGCATTCCTTTATCTGGATGCATATGGCTATCTTTAAGACTCGAGTAATGTCCCTATCATATATCATGCTGCCAGAAGAGCAACAGATAAACGAATCCTCCATGTACCTGCACACTCAAAGGATGAAACCAATATTTGGAAATACTGCATTAGCGTACCTGATAGAGATGTTAATAATGACAATAGGTCAAATTTAAATAAATACTGGTGGCTAGATTGGGTAGGAGCTAATACATAGGCTAAGTTAGGTTTAGTCGTTTTATCTTTGTTTGTAAGTACTGTTTTTTTTCTTGTTCTTTGTTAAAAAACATATTATAATGAGGAGTTTTTAGCCTCCATTTTTTCTTCTCACAACGAAAATAATAAATTATAAAATGTCTCAAAACAAAATATGTTCTAGTAATTTAGTCTAAGTAATTATTATAAAATTATAATTAATGAGAGCCAATTTTAAGTTGGCCATTTACGAAAATGTAAATTTATTGATTTAGCGTTTATCTTGTTTCTCGTTAAGAAAGTTGTTAAAATTATGGTGGAAATAAACAAGTTTGAAAAAAAAATTGTTTAATCTCTTACTAAAAACATATAACGGAGTTAACAAATCTCTCTATAATGTTTATTTTACATAAAATGCTTTACCTATATGATAGCTTCTTCCCAATCAAGCCATCAATATTTCTCATGGTTCGACCTCTTGAGAAATCATCATTTATATCTCTGTGAGGTATGCTCATCCTGTATTTGTTTTTCCAAACAATGGTTTCGTCTCTTGAGTTTACAGGCATAAAAGGGCAACGTTGCTTGAGTATGATAGGTTACCTGAGCAGCAAGATACAAAAATATCGACCGTCAATATAAGTATCTTACAGTAGACCTCTCTTAGAAACTTGGTGGCTACCGATGTTTAGTTTAGTACAAAACCCGTTTAAATGAACGCTCGTGGGTAGGTGTATAAAGAGTCTGCCTTCCAATTGGAGCAAGTGTGAGGTGCAGGTTCGTATCTTGGAGGAAGTCTTGAAATTTTATTTAGCTTTCGAATCTGTTCGTCACCATTTGCCGTTGGCTTCATATCAAAAGAAGGCGCTATCAGCAGTGGGTTACAGTGCTGTTGGAATTTACCGTCCTTATGCGCAAGTTAGGTATCGTAAATGTATGTCCCAGGCAACAGGTTGATGTTGATTGTGACGAACTAAATTCTGGCCATGCTGTCCAGTAGTTCTTATGTTAAAGAACTAGATGAAATAAATTCCAAATTTATCAAACCTGTTTAATGCTTTATCTTGCATTTTATAACTCACTTATTTATCTTTTGTTTTTTACAATGTGCGAATATCCAGTAGAATGGAAGAGAGCAAAAATTTTAAATGAACTCAAGCTTAGATAAAATAGATTTTGAGAAAACTGTTAAAAACACATGTGTAGCTTTCAATATCACTCCCTCTTGAACCAACCACATAACTTAAATTATTGCAAAAATTTTTTTGGCCTCCAGGTTTAAAGGCAACTTAGCGAGTCCGTCATACAGACAACTAAATAATAGCCAAACAAAATTTTAAAAAATTTAAAATTTTAATTGAAATAAAGTTGACTTAATTGTATTAGTACGTACATAGCTTTAGCTTGAGATATTATTGTAAGTTCCCATCCGGAAGCTCATGTAATCGGTCCGATTTTCTGAATTCAAAATTCTGACATATCTCCACGCTTTGAGGTCCTAGAAGTCGGATTCCTTCGTTTAAAGAAAGATGCCTGTACATAGCGTCGTTCCAACCACGAAGAGGCATATGTGCAAAATCTTAACTTTGCAGGAGAGGCAAAACAAAAATCACCGAAATTTTGTTTTTATTTTTGTTTTTTTCCTTTAACTCAAAACCTTCAACAGAGCTTACCATTATTTCCAGGAAGTGCTTTTTAAAATGGGCTGAAATTGTTTCTTCATAAACATTTACCATTTTTGAGTAAATTTAATTCCAAGCGAAAAAGATGCAGCAACGCCACTTCGTGTTTGGAACGACGATACGTACGTACGTTTGCTCGGAATTCGTCTCGAATATCTCGAGAACAAATTAGGCTTTCGAATCTAAATTGATTTCCTTCGAAGCGTATTTTTTTTAAATCTGATAGATTGGTTTAGATTTTATAACACAAATTACTTGCAAAAGGTTTTTTCAAAATATCGTATATTTATCCGAATGAAAAAAATTTTACTTTCACGTTCGTCTCAAAACAGTTGTATTAAGTTGAGGTCATTTTCTGAATCAATGTGTCTACGACTTATTCTTTTCGCTGCTCTAGATTTCAGATGGGTACTGCAACATTGGCGCAAAAGAAACATCCTAAAACATTAATGGAACTATCGCCATGTTTAACTGGTTGGACACGCCGGTTTTAATTTATTCCGTATAATTGCCAAACATCCGTTAAAGTCTGCCCTGACGAAACTTTTTTTATTGTTTTATCGTATACTCGTAAACGAGAAGAAACTCATTTAGCAGCATCTATATATGAGTCATGAGGACATAGAGATAGTCGCACATGCCAATGACTTAGATTTTCGAATCCTGGTTAATTTCTTCACAAGATAAGTAATCTATCGAAATTGGTCTGGGAGGAAAAATCAAAATCTGCAAACAAAACTGGACTGCATGTGACCCTGTGGAAGTTGGAACTGTAACTAAATAACGCACATCATTTTGTCCTTGATGGTGCGCTTTGCCATTTGAACTTCAGCATTTACAACGATATCTGCAGAAGTTGCGCTGGTGATACTGAGAATGAAACTATTCATCTTTTCAACATACTACTGTGTCCAAAAAATAAGGTGACATTGTATTTATTTTGAAAATTCTTTATTTATTCTTCCAAATCAATTTCATCCCCTTCAAAGTAATCCCCTCCCGATGCAATGCAAGTATGCCAACGGATTTTCCAATCTTTGAAACACTGGTTGTAGTCACTTTCCGGGATGGCCTTCAGTTCCGTCTTCGCTGCGGCTTGAATCTCCTCTATCGTATCAAAACGGTGTCCCGGAGTGGTCTTTTGAGCTTGTTGAACAGCCAGAAGTCGCACGGCGCCAGATCAGGTGAATACGGTGGTTGCGGAACGATATGGCTCTCCTTTGGCACGATATTCGCTCGATTGATCGGTTGTTTCGGGGTCGTAAGCATAGATCCAAGTCTCATCGCCAGTGATAATGCGTTTCATGACATCCTGGTAGTCGGAGAGCATTGTTTTACACACTTCAACGCGACGCCTTTTTTCCAAAAAATTCAATGTTTTCGGTACCAGTCGAAATTTGACGCGCTTGAGGCCCAAAGCATCCTTAAAATGGAATTGACTGAGGCTTTCGATAAGCCAACTTCATCAGCAAGGTCTCTAATCGTTAATCGATGGTTTTTCAAAACCAAATCTTTGATTTGTTGGACGTGAGCTTCATCGGTTGAGGTTGATGGTCGCCCAGAACGCTCTTCGTCTTCGACACGTTCACGGCCGGCTTGGAAATCACTATACCACTTGTAAACATTTTTTTTAGACATAGCCTCATCATCAAAGTCTTTCTGCACCATCCTCAACGCATCCGCAGCAGAAAATTGATTCCGCAAACAAAATTTAATGCAAATTCTTTGCTCAATAAATTTCGACATCGCAAAAAACGAAAAACTCACTTTTAGCCGCTCACAAAACGACGCGTATCTCAAACACTATGAATATATTTTGACATGAAATTTCACAAAGATGTCACTGACAGTACTACCAACCTAAAAAGAAAGAAAAATTTCCAAATTCGACGCGCGCAGTTTAAATTCATATGTCACCTTATTTTTTGGACACAGTAGTATATCTGTTTAAAGCTTAATTAGACCTTACGTTCTTTGAGCAGAAATTAGATGTGTTCTCATCAACCACCCTTCTTTTACCTTATTTACCAAATGGTAATATTTTTTTTACAATCAAATGGGAAATTCATGGTGTGGGCAGGGCACAGAAACCAATACTTTAAGCTATCAGCTTTTTTATTGACTTTTAACCCTAAAGCCATACAAGCTTATAAGATTTTATATTTTGCTTTGTTATCATTTTTTATAATGAATAAATAAACAAAAAAGGATTCCATGCTGAAGTTTCACGTTCGTGTTGTCAGGGCTTTGTGACGAAGAACACTGACAGCATAGTGATGTCGATATATTTAATACTGACGGAAAAAATTCACATTCAAACTATTCGGCAATCGAAACCAATATATATCCGGATTCCAAGCCAACACCCGACCTCTCGATCTTGTACTCTCTACCTATGGGAACAAATCCCTTTTAGCATTATGATTGCAATGGTCAAAGAGACATATCCAAGATCGTAGGATCTGAATCCTCTTTGTTTTTTGACCATTGGAAATGCCTTTTAAATTATTTAACTCTGTAGGTCCGGAACGTCCGGTTCTTTAAAAGAGTATGGCAGTCGTTCTTATGAAGAGTTCCATGTGCTTTGACTCCTTTCACAAAAAAAAAAATCACCCCACGCACCTTGAAACATTTTCTGGATCTTCTAATAAATGCAAATAAAGACATTTACAAAGGGAAGGGCAATATTCCAGTTTGTAAATTTCACATTAAAAGAGAATACTCCACATTCGTTTAAGAAATAAAAAAAAGAAATAAAAATCCTTGCCTGTTCCCCACCAATTTCAGGCATCTACTCGTTTTGTGTATGTGTTAACTACGGAAGCCTAATTCGTTCAGAAACTGTAGATATTTTAATTGGCACGCGGCAAAGGCATAAAAAGAAAGAAAAGAAAGAAAGAAAACAAAGACTAGAACTTAAGTTAATTTAAAATTCAATAGACTATCACATACTTCTGTTAGATACACAAACAAAAACAAATCACATGCGGTAGGATTGCTAATGTACCAATGTCCTTGATGGCAATTGGGGCTGGACGAGAAATTTGTTTTAGGGATACTTTTCCTCTTTTTCTCGTTGTCTTCCGTTTTGTGATTTTCGGTGACCTGCAGCATTAAAAGACTTTGCAGAGCATTTATAAACTGTATCTGGTATTTTGTGTTTGTTTGGCTTTGTTTAAGTTCTGGTATTTGACGATAGACGGTTGGTAATACGAGTGCAGAACCAAGGAATTTAATGGAATCGCAGCCTAATGCGGATTCCTGGCCTCAAAAACTGCTATGCAGTCAGAAGAGGCAGAAACGCTTTGGTATTTCCTAATGTGCTTTCTAGGTTTTTGCTGCAATCTACTTTGTTTTATGTATCTGCAATCAGCAAAAACATTTTTAGGGTTGCATAAATTATTTGCGTTTGGTTCAATACATATTTTTTTGATTTTTTATTGGAATGCAACCCCAGCATGCTTGATTGTATTCAAAGCAATGGATAAGCCGCTGATTGAAAATGAAAGCTTTCTTTGTAGCTTAAGAAGCTAATCACTGCTTTGGTGCTCTAATATGAACTTGTCACATCTCTTTGACAACTTCATCGGAGGTCGGCTTCACCATTCATTTTGAACAATTAAGCAATCCCATCTGAAGCGGTTTAGCTTATTTTTTATGATACAACAAAAAAGCAAAGCCGATTCTGTTCCTGGTTAACCTTTTTTGAACCAAAGCTGTATCCAATGTATCTGTGTATGTTCAACATAATATGGAGAATAAAGATAGATTATGAAGGACTAAGTAATCTTCAAACTTTAGCGCATTTGTGCATTTAATTTTATGATTCACGGATCCCACAATCTGCAGCACTGGGAAGACTTGCTGCCAGCTAGGCTTATTTAGACGTGACTTTCAATCCTCAGACTCCTCCGTGGTTCTGACCTTAGTTCTTTAGACATTTGGAGAAGCGAAAAATCAGCGCTTTAACCAGAAACTTGGCTTGGCCCCCGTGTTTTTGAGCTCCATCTTTCTTCGGACTGCTGCTCATCTTTCTGGGCTTGAGTTTACTATGCTGCTTGGTCTACCTATTCATCTTTTTCGACAAAGATGACAGACGGAAGGAAGAACTTCAAAAAACTTACAGTGAACCAAAATATCTTAAGAACCCTTGCAGGTCTCTTTAAAGCATTATTACAACAGAAGAAGTCCTTTTCAAAGACACCATGAAGGGACAGAAACAGCTTAAAATATTATTTGCGAATAAGGGCAGCTCAAATAAAGGATGAATAACTGACGACTGCCGCTGAAGTATGATTTTATTTGCTAACGCTATTGGATTGTAAAAAGATATGCGATAAGTGAAGCCGATTATTCTTTAGCCCGCTAGTATTTAGCTTTTGCGAACGGTGTGTTAAGCAACACCGAAAAAGTGATGTTGTTCGTGTTATCGACACAAACACGCATTATGAACATCCCAACACATGGTAATGACTATGTTTCTATTCAAAAAAAAAACAGTATAACTTCGTCAGTTCGAAAATTCGGCAGATCAAAAGCTTCATCTTGTGTTTTACACAAAAGTATCTTGCTGTTCGAACGTTTAAAGTTCGTAATTTGTTTTATAGAATAGATATTTTGTATTTTCGTGTTTACATTTACTTTTTGTCGCAAAATTTTCACAGGATTCGATATGCATTATATCTTACAATTGAAATATATTTTTTTTACAAAGATACAAGAATAGTCGAAAAAACATAAAAAAATGTAAGGAGAACTACGAGAAAAAAACCTTCAATGTAAGACTTATTACATATAAACTGTTCTCTAAAATAAAAAAAATAAATTAAGGAGATAAACACAAATGTACACAAATAACTAAATAAAATAAATAAGTAGCTATAAATTTACTCGTATAACAAGAAAATAAATAAATAAGTATATATAAATATAAATTAATTATATATTAAATAGAAAAATATAAATATAAATAAATAAGAAAATAATTAAATAAATATATAATAAATAAGAAAAAAATAACTAAACATATTCAATCAGTCTTATAAAAATCGTCAGATTAAGCAGCATTAATTTGGATCAAGAAACTAAGGCATTTATCAGAAGATTTTCCGAATAAATACATTTGTTCAAGAAGGTTTGACTGAGCTTCAAAAATCGGAGATTATTTCAACATTCACTTCTCAATGAATATCTTGAGAAGAATGGTATCTTGGCAAGTTGAGAATCGTTTTAAAGAGTTTGTTATGCTTGATTGAAATATGACAATTTGCACAACTTCCCCACGCTTGGCATCCGTTGAGGAGAATGGTTGGAATATGACTTTATGTAAAAATATTTTGTTCTCCTTAGTTTGTAACGACTTTCTATTTATTAGAGATAAGAGCATTTCGGTGGCAATATTACTCTTTTAAATAACTCTTATCGAGATGGATTTCAAGATATTTGACGCTGTTATCGCAGTGTATGTGGACTCCGATCACATTAAAGGAACCGCTTGTAATGAAACAATGCTTGCATTTACTGCTAAAATAAGAAAGCTTGCATTATTTCACAGTCCGAAGGCTTTCTGCATATTCATTTCAATATGGAGACTTAACTGCGAAGAAAATACTGCTGTATCAGCTTATATTGCACTGTCACAATTTGGAAGATTCGGAAAGTCGGACCTGAAAACATCGTACAAAACGGGACCTATAACTGAACCTTGTGGAAGGCAAGCATGATTTTGCATTAGCACTAAAACAGTACTATTTAAAAACACTTTGAAGCTTCTGTTTGACAAAAAAATATTTTATAACCTGCGCCAAATAAAGTGGAAATCCCAATTCAAACATTGTTTTATTAAGACTATTGTGTCATACGGATTTAAAGGCCTTTTCTGTGGCTATGAGCACCATGCCAGTTGAATTTTATAACGCACGGTTTTCTTTTATATGTTGGCATCATCTTAATACCTGATGTGATACCACTTCTAAATCATAACTGCTTATGTTTATGATATATGGACTTTTCACCAATGTATCCCAGAAGCTTCCCTTTTAAGACTCTTTCATGGACTTTGGTAACGTCACTCAAGAGACTAATATGTCTGTAACTGTTTGGAGATCCCTTATCCTTGCCAGGTTTTAAAATGGGTAACCGTTTTGCTGTTTTCCATGCGTCGGGAAAGTATTTTATTTAAAGACATTCATGCATGTAAGGAATTGTAAGTCAACTTTAGGTAAGCCAGTTTTACTTAAGTTGTTGGTCGCCACGAAAGAACCTTTTATGCAAATGGGATAACTTAAGGCCTATGTTCAATCCGAAGGTCCATTGTAGGTTTTGGTGAAAGAATTTTTGAAATAGGGTGGGTCATGTCGAAGATTGCGTCCTAGACACAAACTAACAAACTTATATAAAATTTTTAGCAAAAACTTAACATAAAGAAATCTTAGAAATCCGAGACAATTCTGTGCTACGATCTTATAACAACGGCTGTCCAGAAGTTAATGCTCCTCTCAGCACTCAAAGGATTGTATTTTGTCAATTCTCCGTAACAGCAACGTACGCCACTTCATTCAAATTCAAGGAAGAACGGAACCCTTTTTTCCAGCATTTACCGCAGTACATCGCTGACTTTTTTGTAGAACGTTTTGATATCTAAAATTTTTTTAAAAAAGCAATTAAATATCTATTGCCGTTAAATCAGCGTTCGCAAAAAACGCATTCGCTCGACCGATTTTTGGTTACATAATTTGTCGCTAAGAAAGACTATTTTAATGAAAAAGATTATTTAAATATGACAACTGAAAGCATACATATAGTATGTTCATTCTGAAGGCCCGTTGTAAGTATCGGAAGTGCAGTTTTGAAGATAACCTCAAATATACAAAGTTACAAACATAATCAATTTATTATTATGTTTAGATAAAGAAGATGTGCATAAAAACATAAAACTTGCCAAATTTTTGCGATTTTATTTTTTTTAGATAACAAAATACAAATTATGTTAAATTACTCATCAGTTTTAATTCTGAAGTATTATTACATGACGAATTTTAAGTGGAAGTGAATTCCACAATCTTACATCATAAACAAAATATAAGCGTTAGCTATTTAGTCAGTTAAAATAATGTTAATTTATACTTCTTGTTCGAATGGAGCGAGGTGTGTTTGAGTTGTCACAGAAATAGTTTGGCGAAAGTGCTGTAAAAATACTAAAAAGGAATATATAATTTCTCACATTAAATAGTTTATAAATGAATTAAAATCAAGTTCGAGTTTTATGGAAGAAAGTGCATCAGGAGTTAATAACTGCCACGAAAAGACCTGTGACAATTTTCAGCTTAAAAGTAGTGCGTTTGCAGCTTAGTAGCTTAGCATAATTACTACACGGTTAATATGAGATTCAGAAGTAAGCATGCTATTTACAAATATATAAAGGTAGTTAATTTCTTCTGTTAACTGAATCTCAAAAATCGCATTCTTCGCAATAGCGATTCCTTTTGACTTCTTGAGGATTAATCCAAAGTATGTTAAACTACAACCAATTGCAGTCTACAATTTCTTTAGTTGGACTAGAAATATATAAATTTGCGTCATCAGAATACCATCAGTAGGTGTAAAGATGCATTCAAACACACACTAGGCAGATCGTTTATGAAGATTGCGAATACGAGCGGGTATTACACGAAACCTTGTGGAACAGCAGACTGGAGATAGGATCTATAGCACTGTTAATAAATGCAAAACTAAGCCTAAACTTTTTAAGTGAGTGATCAACAGTGTCAAAGGCCTTAGAGAAATCAAGAAGGCATATAACGAAAGTGTTACTTTCATCGACTTCAGATCTAACGTCATTCAAAGTTGCAGAAGTAGAGGTATGTTTTTGCCTGGAGCCTGACTCACTGACTGGTTTCTGAGTATTCCTTCAGCTTATTATTAATTAAAATTTCCATCATCTTTCACAGGCAGTATAAAAATTATTATATTATAAATCATATAATAATTTTCGTCTGTTGAAACGCTGTGGTCAGCCTATATAACTTCATACAGTGAATCTCAAAGCAACCCGCTGCACTTAACTCAGTTTCACAGCTCGTATTGTCATTAAGACAAAAAAAATGTTTGACAATGGTTTGCTGAAAACTCATAAGAATGAAGGTTGCTGAAGCTAAAATAATAAGCATTTAGCTTAGTGGAGTAGCAAACGGCTTTCGCCCGTCTTATTGCAAAAGTTCTTCCAATTAATCGAATGGCAATGACCCAGCAATTAAATACTCTATTTCTTGCACCAATATATTTTTGAGGATCATCGGAATACCAAGAGACGTTCTTGTTTCGCAGATTCTTTGACACATGTCTTTCGAAGAGTACATGAATAATTGTTTTACACGCTCTGATGTCTACAAAATGTACCTATACAAAAGATCGCGGTGAGACGCGGCATAGCAGGGATACTTATTTGATTGAAGAATTTTACCAGGTTTGAATTGGATACGAAGACTAAGTCCAGTTAGCCTTCAGTACATTGCGGACGAAAATGCGTTGTAGATAAAACATTAACAATATTAACGTATTTTGTATTTTCAACGACAAAAATTCTCCTTAAAGTGAATGGTTATAAAAGTAATATAACAAACACTACAACTTCAACTGAGAACAAGATAAAAGGGTTCAGGGGCTTGAACAAGGTGAATCCAACTAGATCGGATTTCATTCAAGAGCAGTTTCATCTCGTTGAAGCACAATACCAAGCCGGAAAAATACTAAGCTAAAGCTAAGTTTCTTTCAAAGTACAAGAAAAAAAAATAGAGTTGCAATATCCTAGTTCGGAAGTACAACTATCAAAGTCTTGACTGGGACTATGGAATTCGGAAACATTCAATCTCTCATGGAAAAGGGATTGAAAGAATAGAATGAAAAAATAACTCAATACGTTTTAACCTGGAAGAAGACAGGTTTGCGTTATTCGGATTTCATGACATTATTTTTCTAGCAAAAGTATATGCAATTGGAAAGCTAGCAAGATTCGTTAAGAAAATAAATATAGCGTCTTTCTAACATGAACAGGTTGGTAGAAAATGAATCTAGTGTCAAATTGATTAAATCGCGCGTAATAAAATCAAAGACTGTATGTGAAAAGTCAAAGCTTTCTTAGCTATGAACGTCGGTCAAAAAGATGGAGCGAATCGCAAAGGACATCAAAGTAAAAAATAAGGTCAATGGTACTCCAGAAATGACTATGCCCCTTTACTGGCACTGTGGCCTGAAGTCAACCAAGAAGAGTAGTGAGCATTATTGCAAAACATATGCTCATTGAAGAAATCAGCCATCAGGTATCACTTCTCATTCAACTTTCTCAAGCCTAATCTAACCGACCGTTAATATAAATTAACGAACCGCATCCAAACAAACGTTCCACAGAAATGTAAGGGGAGATCAGAGTGTGGCCGGTATTTTGATGCTAATTGGCTTCGTTACTGGTTTGAACTTTCAATAGGTTAGGTTTTAATGTTGTTCTGGTATTGCTTGCTTTTCAAGCATTTAAACAAGAACCGTCTGTTTGTTCATAATATTAAGAAATATGTTTCCCGAATAAGCGACCTAAAAAAGGATGCAACGTTCGTACATTTGGCATTTGAAAATCGAACGTTCCATACAAAGTTTATGTATATAAAAATAATCAGTTAGTACAATCGACCCAAACTAAATGAGGGTCTGGAAAAAGAACATAAGGCGTTGAAAATACTAGAAAGGTCTAAAATGATGAATGAGGATGAATCCAATATTTAGAAACCGGCATGGAGTAAGAATTTTTAAAATAAGTGGTGAAAAATTATCTGGAGCTATTAATCAACTATTCCCTTTCATCCTGGAATTTCCAAATAAGGCAAATAATGACTTGGTCTTTGCTTCCCGATAAATAAATAAAAGTGTATCTTTCCGAAACAAATGATCTGGAAGGAAAGCTTGCGAAGTAAAAATGACCATTTTAAAGGCCTGCAATAAATCAGGAAAGTATGAAATGCGGACACTAACACATTCATGGGTAAGCGAAAAAATGCCTTATAAAATTTAGATACATGAACTAAAACCGAGACTTTATAAGACTTTACAAGGGTAAGTAAGACTTATCGCAATTTGACAATTAATCGAACACATGAACTGTGTTAAAAACATTTTTACTGGAAGGAATATTTGATAGAAAATTATTCTTGGCATTTTGTAAATGGATTATTATATGACATTCAAAAGAATTGAAAAGTGCGAGTGGCGCTTATTCAGTTAAAATCGTTAAAACTCTGTACTCGACTACTAATTTCATGTTTCCAGCTGCCAACTCTTAGCCAAAAGCTTTATCAACAGAATGCTTGCCGTCGTTGAAATCTCTTTTGCTCCATTTATAATTGAAAATATGTCTTTTGATTTAATTTCAATCTTACTGTTTTCAATTTCTTTGACTTTAGAATCCTTCAATTATTTAAAATGTCTTTTTCAACTGAAAATTAGTTTTTAATTGCGTTTGGGTATTTTTTTTTCCTTCTTTGTAACTCATTTTATAAAAGTCCAACTAAATCTGCATTAGTGTTTCGATTATCTTGATTGTGGGAGGTTTTCTTAGCATGGAAGGAATCAATCTTAAATGAACAAAATGTTTAAAATTCACTTCATTGGCTCTAAAAATTTATAGGATTTTCTGTGTACTTGAAAACAATATATGTGGTTTATGACCTGCACATCGATCCACAATTTCAACAATGCTAACCAAATATGAGCTTCTAAGTCGTCAGTTGGAAACTGGTTTGTCAACATATACGAGAGATTTTCACATCACAAGAAATGGACTTCTTGAGATGAATCGATTATGAAATATTTTTCTTCATGTTGCTGTTGACACCATTCATCTGTCAAGAGATTGATATTGACGTAGAGTCTTTGAAATTTACGATCCACAGGTAACCGTAGTTGAATGCAATAAACAATGACATTTTCGTGTTTTTATCGTGAGCTGAATATTGTTTTGTAGCATATCCAGTCAGCCAGAAATGATCATCTTCACTAAAGAAGATTTTTCGGGTAAAATATCAGCTCAAATTCCAATCGATTTTTAGTCCATTCAGGTTGGGTTGTTGCTTCAAGTTCACTTTGATTAAGTATAAGCTTTTCGGTGGTAGTTTACCAAAGTGGACCATACCAAAAAACTAAAGACAAGTGCATCCTGCCGGAAAATCTTAAAGCACCATTTATGATACACAGTTTTTTAAAATAGCACTTTCTGTCAGTATCCTTTTTCAGATATTTGAAGTAGGATATATAGGATTAAGGCAGATGAGTCGCCTTAATCCAAAGTCGCAAAAATTCGTCATTGCGTCATCGACTTCTGTGTGTCTATTGGCATCTAATGGAACTCACGCCATTTGAATTAGCCAATCAGAAACGTCCATTTCGCCGTTATAGCAATACCGCGTATTATTTCTCGAAAAGTATTCGGCGGAAAAGCCGCATATTTACCGCATTGTAGTGGAAGTCTCGATACGAATGGTGTGCGCCGAGACAAGGAAGCAGCACAAAAAGGAATTATACATGCATTAACGGCAGATCTTCAGGCTGTAAAACTATGTCCTGTTCTGAATGCGAGCGTACTTTATTTCAAAACCAAACTTGCTGTACACGATTTCTCAGTCTACAATCTGGGAAATAATGGTGTTACATGTTGCTGGTTTGACGAGACAGTCTGTGATTTGAAATCTACGGCATACGCATCATTTTTCGAAGATTCTGTAACTGTTAATTAATGATAGTCCAAAAGATGTGATAATTTAAACAGATAGCTGTAATGCGCAAAATAGGAACACTATTGTGTCAAATACGTTGCTGACATTAGCAATGGTAAAGAACATAGTCATAACACAGAAAAATTTGGAAAAAGGGCACACCCAAATGGAAGTCGACTCTGTTCACTCAGAAATTGAGAGGAAATTGAAAAATCGGGAAATCTTTTTACCCTCGCAATATGTCACCATCACTAAAGAAGCTAGAACTAAACCATATCCTTACGAAGTAATTACACCTGACCACACATTTTTCAAAGATTTCAGCAACAAGGATTACCATATCTATGAATCAATTCGACCTAGTCGTGGGGCGAGTGATCACTGCGTTGTTGATATAAGAGCATAAAGGTACTATATAATCCAAATAGTACAATAGACTTTAAGCTCCACTTTATGGATGATTTTTCCTCTGCTTAGAAGACCAAAAAAACTCTCATCTGTGATCGACGTGGTTCCTGCACTTTACCGAACGACGCAGGCAATTGCAAAAACAAAGTTTGATCATTCACAACAATTGAAAAGTGTAATTCCAAAAGATTGCAATGCCTTTTTTAAAAAATTTACCATACAAGAAAAAGAGCTGGATTTATTATTATAGATCTCAGTTTGCTTAAGCAAAAACCGAAGTGGTTATTTTTATTTAGGTTGACAGTTTTATTTTTTTCGAATTACCAAAGTGGTTATATTTTGTTTAATGTTTGTTTGAGAGAATGATTAAATTCCTTTGAGCTACCTACCATAGTGGCAACAATGTTAAAAACAATTTTATTCGTTATGTGACATTAAACGATTATAAACTAATAAAAAATTTTAAAACCGCTGAACTACTAAAATAGACATTTTTTACTTATCCTTTAGCAGCAATAACGCGTTTGTGAAATATCTAAATATATAACAAAGATATCTTATCTATATATCTTATCTAATCTTATTACATTCCTATAGAATATCATGCAAAGGAGCCACAAACAAGTTCAGTCAAAAAAATCTATTCCATTGACCAAGATAACCAATTATTTCTTCCTCCTGTAAGATTGATAAAATACTGATACGCGGAATTGCAAATTGCTCTTATGCGCAATTGCAGACGCGTCGACGATATGTTCTGGCTTCTATATTTCATTTTGTAGAATGGATACGAATGCTTAAGTGGTCAATCTTAAAGCAATTAACATCACCTCAGTTGTGTCTTCGCGTAATCAATAAAGTCATCTTTTGTTCATGGATATACCATTTACTATGTTGTAGTTCTACTTAAAAAATTAAAATACCTATTTCATGCCGACATTATAAAATATTTAACGATATTCGCCAACATTTCGACTGCAGCGCTTTGCAGAATAACCCAAATTTATTTTCAAAATCGTGTTCGAAAAATAGATTATCATATAACATATTTAAAGACCTTAGCATGTCCACTGTGTAAGTCATGAAGTTTGCAAAACGAACAAAAAGATTTCCCGACTATACAAATCCAGACAGTCCATAACAATCCCTCTGACATCACCCACCTTCGTTCCACTACAACTCCCCACTTGAACCAAATTCTTCTCCACACAGGAAATAGGGAAACATAACGGGCCCAACCACAGGCCTAAGTGAAGAGCTTACATAGCTCACCCTAACTAACCAACCAACCAACCCCCGTGTAAATCATTAATGGTTCTGCACTGGCTAATACTGGTTTTGGATTTATGAGTACAATTCGCTCAAAACCTTGACTTTTCATTTCATATTGAGTAATCTTCAAGACAAGAAAAATTCCTTGTCCTCATAAAGCACTGGACCAAATTATTCTCATACGAAATAATAAAATTTACCCTGTACATTACATTTGTCAGGCCCCAGCTTAAAAAAAATATTTTATCTGACTCAGGATTACTCAACACATCTTGACCGTATTAAGATTTCGCACATAGCCATTTAGACTGAATTGATCCTTGTCGTCTTCCACCTTATGGAGATCGTCTTTCACAATCGCAAGAACGAATGGAAGTTTGTGACGTCTTTTTGCATCTTTTAGTTAATCATAGGTTTGTTGATTCTAAAAATACCAACATTTTTAACCTAGAATATCACCGCACGAGCTACGGTTGTAGGAACTTAGCGAGGATGTCAATAGAAGTTAATGTAAGCCTTCTTTTTTTCGTTTCTAGAAAACTGAAGTTGCGAAAATAGAGCATGATGTTATTTAAGCTCTACATACAACAAAGACTGTTCAGCACCCTTAAACAACATGTCAATGATAAATTATTGAATATTAAAACACATACGGTTTTGCAAGTTGTAAATGTCTTAGGTGAAATTTTGACAAGTCAGCTTGAACTTGCCTCTTAAACACATTCTGGCAATCTTAATTCTTAATCGCAATAATTTATAATAATTTTTTTTTCGGAAGTTTTATGCGGATAGTTGTGTAAATACAAATTGCATTAATCTGAGATAAATGCTTTCATTGATTTATTTTATGGAGTTATAAGTAAAAAGAAAAGTTAAACTTGAATAGCTTCAACCTACCCACATCGTGAACTTTCAATTTAATGTCGAAAAAAACGATTACCATAAATTAATGTTTATATAGTTTGGAAGAGGCTTAAGAAGGGTGGGCGATGAGAGTAACCATTTCACATCATTTCTACTCGTAGATAGTATGTTCTTAGAGTATTGTGATTCGCTCAAGACGAATAAACCCGAAACCGCTGACTTTTGCAACTAGTTGTTGGTCCTTAAGAATTTAAGAAAATCCAGCATCTAAGCTTGTCTTGACTCCGCTTTGAAAATGAAAGCAATGTTTCTGCGTGTCAGTGACAAATCAGATGCTGAAAAGTCAAACCTTCATATTCATTAGCGCAGTTTCCAATCTACGGTGGATAGTAAACAGGGCAATGTGACAAATTGAAAATGTATCCATGGCCAAAGGATGATTTTATTTTTTCTTGTTAAGTACAGCCTACAGTGTAGTTTGAAGAGTTAATAAATTTTATATCTGATTTAGCTTGATTGTCTACCAGAATGGTCATCTTCGGTGACTGCTATATCAGTTGTAGTCACACCCTCTGTCAAAAATAGTTAGTAGCTTTTTTTCAGACAGAGAAGAATTAATTAAAAACATTCCATTTAAATGAAAGTTTGTAGTCAAGATGGTTGAGAAGCAGGTGAAAAGTCTTGCTCCTGAATTAATGGAAGTTCAATATTCAATGGGTTCACATCCAGTTCGTTATTGTTTGCAAATTTTGATAGATTTCGATGAATGTGTTATTTATCTATCGACCTCTAGGATTTGGTGCATGATAACAAATCACTACAGTGGTGAAAGAACTCAATTTTCGGGGTTTGTCAGCTTTCTTGCCGAATGTTTATTAAGAGATCACGATTCTAATGCTAAGCGTGTCGTCAATCAAATCTGTTACTTTTTTATCTAATCATTTTTCAAGTGTGCAAGTTGAGCAGTCTGAGGTCAAATAATCGTTTGATTGATTCCAGTTGATATAATAGTGGGCTAACGAGTTTTCAATCGTCTTAAGCTACCACAGGCTCTCACGGTCTAAAGAGGTCTACAGATTTGTAATCGTTGCTTTCAGTTGCGGGCACTTCGTTCTAAAGGAAAATACCTTTTGTATCATGGGGAGTTTGTTTAAGCTAACAGACATTCCATCCTTCTGATGAAAGTCAGAATGTCTTTGGCATTGGATTGTCTTATTTCCAATGGGGAGCATTCCTCTTTGAGGAAGATACGCCTTCTAAACACAATTAGAGGTGGACATTCTCAATGAATGTCCACACATTCGACATTCGGTGGTTCTACTGAGCCCTAGTTTGGTTAGATGTGATCTCAAGCGGCAGTGGCCTGAGAGGAAGCTCACGAGCTTTCTAATATTCTCCTTGCTGAGTTAAAGGATTTCTCTGTAAGAGAAAGGAGTTATTAGTAGTTTTAGTTTGGACTGTCTGAGTTCAGGAAGATTTCTTCACTGGGCAATTCGTAGCTTGTTTTCCCACATCTTGGTTAGACCTGTGGCCGTAGTCCAGCTTACGCCACAGAATGGTTCTGGACCAGTGAACGCAGTTTTAGAGCCAACCCTGGCTAGTTCGTTTGCAATTTCATTGCCTGCGTGTCCCCTGATATGCAGGTCTACAAGTCTTTCCATGGTCTTTAACAAGAAGGAGGGTAGACTAAGAGGCCTATAAGATTAAGGTAGCTATGGAGGCCTGTTTCCAGGTTTAGGTATAAATACTGCGTTAACCTGTCGCCAGAACAGGGGAATATATCCCAAATTGTAGCTAGCTTTAAGCAAAGCAAAAATAACCGGAAGGATTACTTGCGCGCCAGCGAATTCAGCTTTACTTGCAATTTGATCGGAAAGTTATCACGAAAAATTGTCAGCTTATATGATACTGATTGTCATCCTACAGAATTTTAGACGATAAGTAATAATAAAGTAAAAAGTCAAGACACAATTGACGTTAAAAGCGCGCATTTTGTTGCAAATATTGCTTGTTAAAAAAAAAATTTATATGAATGCAGGTAATGTCAAGTCTTAAAGGTTTCTCTTGAGCCCACGAATGTACTTTAATATCTCAGACTCGATTTGCGACATCTATTGGTGAGCTTCTAGTCGATTGTGTTAGCTTTGTAAATGGATCGTTTGTAATTCGCTCTTTCTTCATGTATTGCGTTTTCAACTGAAGAAATAAGACAATGCACTTAATCTATAACCAATTTTTTTTTCTTTTTTCATAAATAAGCTCATTCGAATTTGAATACTATGAGGTTTCCACAATATGTTAAATATCGCTTTCTGAAATCACTTTATATAAAAAAAGGTCATGTATAAATCGAGAAGAGTTCCAGCCGAAAAGCTTATCAGCAATCTAATACGAAAACAACTTTCCTGGTGAATTTTGCATTAAGTGCGGTACGTATACAAGTAACAATAACAGGATGTTTGCCTATAACTGTGTGACTCACTAATTTGATATGTGAGCCCTCCATGTAAACACTCCTTATACCACAGGTGTCAATCTTTCAGAGCATATCTGTTTGTAACATTAATCTCTTTTCGAGATTATACAAAAATGAGCTTCCGCACTGATGTGCAAACCTAAATGGCAGATGATGCTTCCGTTATAATATTGATATGTACGAGAATATATGTATGTAGCCTATCCTTTGCCGGTTTTATGGATAAGTACCTCAGATATTCATGAGGGCATGCGAGATGAGAAATCGCTAACGATTTTTGTTCATCAATCCATAACGTTCATTTACATGGCTATGCCATGTATGTGTCTTGTGCCAAGAAAAGTCAAGCACGACTTAAACTGATAAGACTCGACACGGAATTGGCTGTCTGATTGAATGCATTCCGTGTATTGTTCATGCTTTAGGAGGCATGAACCAGCACCAGCAAATGATTGTTTAACCCTTTGACACGTCAAACAAAGTCATCATTGTCGTCATCATCAGTGCCGCCTGAATTGTTTTACGTTGTCTCTGACAATTCACTTGTCGTTTCTTTATGTGTCACTTTCAAATGGCATTGGATGATGTGCTCCAATTGATCAAGGTAGTACCCGGGCTGCTCCCCTACTTCATATCCCACCCATTTAACTGCAATCCTACCAGAACATAGTGGCGTGTTGTGATTTCTCGTATCCTCGTCGTTATCCTGGTTCGAAGAATGCATACACATACGTATTTCAAAAAACCAAACTGATTGCTGACAACCGTGGCGTGGAATACCAGATAAGTTGATGCCGCAGGTGGTGCTTTTGAATGTTTTCACTACGCTGGCTCGCCGACTCCGCACCGTGCTTGTGTTTTGTGTCTGTAGTCTGTACATTGAAAACTGAATGAAGAACGTCTGTGAGTGGAGGACTTGGGGTGAAAATTCTTCACTTTCAGTTCAAAATTGAAAATTGCTACTAGGAAATTGATGACAAAATCGTTGGTGCTGGAGCTTCGCGTTCCATCATGGCTGTGGATGCGCCATCGCCAGTTTTGGGCAATCACCTGGAATTGGGTTGTTTTTAAGTTCTTTTGTTTTGTGACTAACTGACTAACTTACTATGCATGATATGTACGACTGTGCGGTGACACCTTGGTGTTTAAGGGGAATTGTTCTTTGAAGGATTTTTCCACCACCGATACTACGTATCAAATTGTATCTACGTGGAGACATATTTTCTGTGTCACAATTCGAATTTGAGTGTACGAGTATAGTGAGTCGTACGTGGGACAATTCCATTCGGGGGAAATGGATCCGGATTAAAATGTTTAAGTGTTAAAAAGGTTTCAACTCGTATAGAACCTTTCATTGATGATGTACTTATTCATTCCGCATTAAGCTTACACAATATTTAAACATTAACCTATTGAGGACGGGACACTGAAGAATTTCTCTTTTATCCGATCAAAAAAGCAGCTTCAACTATCCATATAATGGTATATGTTAACATTTAGTTGCATGAATTTCGATATGTTTAGATACCCAAAACAGATAGGCGCCATATTCACACATAGAATGGTGATATAACTCAATTAGCTATCATAATGGTACTATTCTAAAGCCGAAGATTACTTTTCTGGATAACTCTTGCTTTTCAATTGTGTAACCACGCCTGGTAGCTCGAAAGACTCAGACATAATCTTTTGCCGAAGAAGCTCAAAATTCTGAGTCCTTTTATAGCCTCATTTCTGCATAATATAAAGAAGAATCAAGGCAATAGTTACATTCAATTTTCTTTGAGGGTTGAAGTCAAGTTCGTTACATGATATCTGTCTTCAGTCGAAAGGTTGATTGTCGCACTATATACTTTAAATGTTTAGAGAAGATTTATATGTCCATGACTTTCCATACAGAGTGTTGTTTAAAGACTAAATCTTAATACTTGATGGAAGGGAGGCCAAGTTGTACTCGACACTCGAATCGACACTCAGTAGAGTTCGGGCATCGACAACCGAATGGATATTGGGCAATCACTTCCAACAAAGCAATAATGCTTAATTAACAGTGCTCTGAAAGCGACGTAAATCGATCGAAAATTTCGCAATTTCAAACAAATTAAACATAGCTTTAATTCCTTGTTATAATAAATATATACAGTGGGACAAAATAATAAATACTGTTTACTATTGCTGGCATCACTGTAATTTTTTCCTCTTCTATCCTCTTCCAAATATCCCACCATCTTTTGGGAAATAGATAGGCAGTAGATAGAAAAATCACATAAAAGAAAGATCATATACCGTTATCGAAAAAAAGTATTTAATGATATTTTATGTCACGAATTGGCTGGACATAAATACAATTGCCGAAATTGAAGTGTTTTAAGTAAAAATAGGAAAAAAAGGTTACTTTATTAAAATTTAAAAGCGAAAAGGTGTGTTTAATTGTTTAAAGAAATATTTGCATTGAAATACATCCATAGATCAATAATATTTTTGTAGAAAGAATAGGTCGTAAGAAGCACTGTTCGGATGAAAAGAGGGGTATAGTAAAAAAATTAAGAGCGATGGATATTCTTACCGCAAAAGAGCAAAAACTCTTGACTGCTCTTAGAATGGTGCAAAATGCGATTAAAACAAAACCAAGAGAAGAAAACAGGGGGAGGCCACGAAAAACTTGCAAGAAAATAGACCGTTTAATAGCGTTAGATGCAAAAAAAGACCCTTTCAGTAAGATTTTGAAAGCCACTAAGCTCTACATCAGCGCAAGAACGATCAGAAGAAGACTTGTGGAATCGGAATCCACGCATGCATCCCGATCAACCAGGAAAGTTGCAATGCTAAGCAAGAAAAATATTAAGCGAATGGTGTTCGCTTCTGAGCATAACATGTGGTCCGGCGATCAGGTTATAAAAAAGTGGCAAAACATGATGAGTGGTAATTTAATTTGTTCGGATCGGATAGTAGACATAATGTAAGAAGTCCACCCAACACAGAAATCAATCAATCCAAGATACACCAAAAAAAACATTAAACATGCGGGTGGCAGCATTATGGTGTTGGTCCTATACATCTTATAGAAAGGATTATGACCATAGAAGTTTATGTGAACATAATCCAGAGCATAATGCTGCCATATGCCGAGGATAATATGTTATGGATGAGGACGTTCCAACAAGATAATGACCCGAAGCACACTGCCAAGACAACCAAAGAATTGATCACTAATAATGGTGTTGCTCTTTTGGAGTGGCCTGCACAGTCGCCGGACCTAAATCCAATAGAGAATCTTTGAAAACAAGTTGAAGATTATATTGAAACCTTAAATCCCAAAAATAAAAAAGAATTGTGGCAGTCCGTGCGAATGGCGTGGGAGGCAATATGTTTGGAGGCATGTCGTCGGCTTGTTGATTCCATGCCTAAATGAATGAACGAAATTATCAAAACTAAAGGCAATGCAATGAAGTACTAGGTATTGAAATAAAATACAAACACAAGTAAATTTGTAAGGGAACATTGAAGTGCATTTATTTTTTTGAAATTCGACTTTTCTACAATTTTGAACAATCTTGTTTAAGAAAAACATTTGCATATTATTTGCCTGTACGGTTTCTTTCATTAAGTTTCATCAAGTTTCTTTAATACACTTTTTAGAAAAGCTGAAATAGAGCAAATCCTTAAAGTGGTACAGTTGTATTTATTTTTTTGTTCATCACTGTACACATGTATGTATCTCATGTCAATGCTTAGCTAGATTGTTGACAAATAATAGTGGCAGTTAGGTCTTCGAAGAGATTACTTCAAGTAAATTTTTTTTTCCAGATTTTGGTAATTCCTGCCAGGTGTATTTCTTTTCGTTGTTTATCTTGTCGTGAAATCTTCCAGTGACCGGAATAGCTCGGTCATTCGAATAAGCTATTACTTTAATGTCCTTTAATGTCATGATAAGAAACCACAAATGTTATGTATGACGAATGATGATGATTGCTTTCTTTTGAGGATGTTATTTATTCAATTACTTACTTATTCTTGTACTTGTACTACTCCGTATGCTGCTCTTTTACTCTTCGGTAGGTATCTATGGTATGTCGATCAGTGCTAAGATGCTTAAGATTGATTAGGAAACAACACCACGATTTGAAATCGAACAACTGTGCTAAGGCATTTAAAAGGTAGGAATTTACATTTTGGACAAAAGAAGGAAAGTTTACGTTGCTAAAGTAAAACTTTTGTCGAAATAGTCAAACTAAGCGGTGTTCTCGAAATTAAGTAAGTTTTATGAAAAGGAAATAGTACAGAACTTTAAAATAAGTATTATTGCAAGATAATGATCCGAGATATTTTTCCAAGTCTTGCGTGAAAATATGGATCAAGAAGAAATAAAGGGAAACAACAAAACATGTAATTGGCCGCCCTCAACTAAAAAATTATTTTAGAACGAACTTCACGGGAATGTTTAAAAACATCATAAAACTGATTAATTGAATGTATAGATTTATAGCCAATTTAGTGCTAGTATGATTTTTTTTATAATTATTTGCTTTAATTATTATTTGCTTATTATCTTTTTTTTAAGTTTAATTGATTCAATCATATTGCTACATAAAAAATATCAATGAAACTGTTTACAAAAAGTTTGATTATAAAATAAAAAGGATAAACAATTAATTATGAATTTTTCTGACGTACTGTTATGTCCGAAAACTTATAAACGGATGTGCTTAGAATAACGAACTAGAGGTTAATTGAGTGTTTTAATTAAAAGCTTTTCCAATTTCATAATCAATATTTATTGCAAATAACTTCATCAAACCAAATCAAGTTAACCTTATATATAATAAGACGTGGGTGTTAAAATTAAAGTCGTCAACAAATTTTCATATTTTGTCCTATATTTCCTGATGTTTTTCAATGTTTTTGATCTCTAGGCTACTTAGAATATTTGCCAAACTTTGTCTTTCGGTGCCACGTACTGTGTACTGTTCTCCAAAATAATTATATTGAGCATTTTTTTTTATTTGTAACACCATTTACGAAACAATCCTAAGTGTATTATGTAACTACCATGCTTGACTGTAGGACAACACAGCTATGGTTCATCTTAAATTCAGCAAGACGCCGAATCTAAACACTCCTTTCGACTATCTTGATATCCGATCTTGGTGTTTTTTTCTATATAGCTGCGTTTTTTTATTCTGCTACTTGACTCTGAGGCTTTCAGTAGTTAGCGGACCTTTGAATTTGCAGAGCAGATTTCGATAGCATCTGTTATGGTTCAACATAGACTCACCAGCGTTCAAATTTATTAGCCAGGTTTAAAGAAAATTAAATTTATCAGATACTAGCTAACCCAACAAACTCTGTCCAGTCCGAACGTCGCCTTGAGTTCAGCTCGTTAATTCTATGTTGAAATTTTGGATAAGCATCGTAGGTCTGTTAATTTTTCTGATTTTTAAGGCTTTCTGTTAATATTTTAAAACTTATAAAAATTGTATTTGATATGCGGATCATTTAAACTATTACTTTGAATTCCGGACTCTGAGGCGGCCATTTCAACATATCTTGCGAAATTTTCGACAATCATTTACATCTCAACTTTCCACAAAATGGTAGGATGATAATGGTACTTCATAATCGATGATGATAAATGTCCATACACGTTGAAACTTTTAAGCAAAAGTCCCGATTCAAATAATTTTAAGAGGAATTTATCTGTTCATAATAAAACTTGATTATGAAGCTTTTTATTGGATGAAGTTTGATATCATAACACGAATGTTATCATCTTTCTGTTTAACCACTGTTCTGATTGGCTTATTTGTACACAAAGTGGTTATTGTGACTTAAGTATTTTATATCAAAAATGTTTGAGTTTCTTAAATTGAAAGACTTAACGCTTAAATTACCTTGGTCAAGAAGTGGTGGTGCGTCAATATAACCAGCAATAAGCTGATGTAAAAACACAACATCACAGACTTCCGGACGTTTTGCAAGGAATCAATGCCCATAAGTAGAAGACGGTCCTTATAAGGTGGGAGGCGAAGAGGATCAGTCCGTGATAAATGACGAAGTGCAAAAGGAACAAATTTGCGTTCTACAGACTCGATACGGTCAATATGTGTTAAGTAATACGGTGACCACACTTTGGATGCGTACTCAAGCTGTGGCCTGACAAATATAGTGTACAGGGTATTTGTGATTAATGGACATGAAAATTCTTTACTCCACATTCGTTGACTATTTGATCAATATGAATTGAGAAGTCAAGATTTGGAGCGAATTGTACATCTAAGTCCTTTGTCAGTTTTACTTTGGCCAGGGTAGAACTATTAGTGGTATACACAGAGGAGAGAGGATAAAGGCTTCTCGAAGAGGACATGTTAAAACATTTAGATGTGTTCAATGATAAGCAGTTATTGAAGCACAATTTTGCAAAAGAATAAAGGTAAAGGATTGTGAAAACACTTAAATATTTTTATATCGTCGGCATAAATTAAAACGTTTGAGTTTTTCAGCACACTAACAACATCCTTAATGACTAGATTGAATAAAATGGGTCCAAGCTGGCTACCTTGAGGTACACCTTACGAAGCGTTTATTATATTAGAGGTTGATTCCCTAAACAAAACTTGATTCGTTCTCCCGTCAAGATTCGAGCATATTACCACTCCACGATAGACACAGGGAGACCAATTGATTTTATTTTAATAGCAATTAGCTTACGAGAAAGGTTATCAAAGGCCTTACTGAAACCAGTGTACATGCAGTCGACGAATGAAGTAAACTCCAACATAGTTGTTACTTTGGATGTGTTTTTAACATAGACATCTTGTTTATCATCTGAAATATCAACATCTGAAATAATTGCTGTCGAAAATGATAGCCTCGAAGAGTTTCGGCAAGCAAGAAAGCTTAGCTATGGGCCATTAATTATTGTAGCAACATCTCCCCTGAAGCCCTTTTTGTGCACAGAAATTATGAAACCATTTTTCCAAAAAACCAAGGTGGCTGCAAGAGAGCTATAGCAATACTTTAAGATTTTTGGAGATGTGATATCAGGTTCGCGAGCAAAAAGCAAAAAAGCGAGCAAGATGATATTCCATTATTATTCTTTTGGGTCGGTTATGACATTATCAGAACCAGAGGCGGAACTGGAAAAAGAGGAAAAGAAATAACTTATGTCAGCTGATTTATTCTAATACGAAAGAGTGGAAGGATAGCCATATGATTTTGTCTTGCAGTTGATAAATTTCCAAAACAATTTTGGGCCGTTTAGAACAGATAAACGCATTCTTTCAACATAATTATCATAAAGACGACGAAAGTAAGTGAAATTCCATATGAATGGATAAGTAGAGATCATGGTCTTTAGAATTATTAATTGATAGGCACTTTTTCCATGCCTGATTCCGTCCATTACATAGACTTCGTAAGTCATGTAGTCGATCATGTTAACACAAAATTCTCCAACCATTTGGTCAACAGTTCCTTTCAATAAACTGTCAAAGTTTGTCTTAGAAACGAATTCGTTAAAAAGATTAAGATCATTTTTTTTAAATCAAACTCTAGATCTTTCAATTCTACGTCATTCTCAGGGCCGTCGTCAAAAGATAAAATATTTTGAAGAGGAGGATAATTTGTTTTTTATGTTTCTTTGATAGTTTTCGCAGCACAGGCCAAATGACTACTTTAAAAGGCAAATTTGTGATGCCTTGGCTTAGAATAATCTTCATATTTCAGCAAATTTATGCAAAACTTTAATGATCTAGATCCTCCTTCTGAACAACTTTGTCCACTGGTAAAAACCGCATGAAGATTCGTTTGGTAGTAGTAGGTAAGTTAATCGCGTTTAGACAGATAGAGAAGAGGACTTTGGTTTTATGATATAATATTTAGCAGTGGTAGAATAAATTAAATAGTTAACTACTTTTTTATAAGCCTTAAGCTTATAAATTATATTAAACTAAAACCTAATCTTACTACTCAAGATATGTGGAACATTTTCGCATGAGCACCCAGAGATATCCTTCTAGAAAAAGTTGAGTCAATTGTAAGAATCTCGTGGAGATATGTATGAACTGCACATATATCAAAATTTTTAATTTTAAAAAAACCCTATGTATATACAAAAAATGTTCACGGCATACGAATGATAACAAAATTCAAAGTTGCCAAACAAAATATAAATAAGACTATTTATTGTATACGTTTAAATCAACGAAAATATATATATAACAATATTTTGCAAAATTTATTTTGTTCTTACAAAAAATTTTATTAAGAAATGCATTTACTGCCATTCTAAGCGCACAATTATTTCGAAACATAAAACATGTTGTGGTCATACGTAAATTTGAATACAACTCGCAAGCTCTAGCTAGCTAGCTCAGAATACACATACTTTAATTCAAAACTAAACTCGAAATGCATCGGCAAGCCAATTGACAACCTGAACTGTACTTCATATTATTTATTAATAATCCAAAAATATATTTGCACGACTAATCTGAAACAGTCGAGCGTTTAATACGAGATTGATGGCAGTACCCTGGAAAATAAAAAAACCATACGGTGAATGCAAAGTGCTTCCATGAATATCTTCATTGTCAACACTCACTATCATAACCATCATCATCGCCCAGTAAAACGAAAAAAAAACCTTGCACTATCAAACTCAAACCATGTTATCTCTGCTCTAGCCCAACTGACGTCACTCTGGCCTACTTCTCTACTTTGAGGTGGAAAATTAATCACACCTAGCTGCTACCCTGTCAACCCCATATACCATTACACTTATCCCGTCGCCCTGAACTCCAGCAGAAACCATCAGGCAGTCACACGACACCCACCTGATTCCAGTCACCACATGAATTCAGCACAAAATACTGCAGCGTTAACATTATTTTTTTAACGAATGTGCTCGTACAGGTGAATCTACTGACTTGGAAGTTAGGAGTATAGAACACGATATGCGAATCCGCATACTCGGTGTCTGCCGAACTTCCGTTCTAATTTTCAAATCTTCTATGCAGTATAAAATTCAATAAAAAATAAGTTTCAAAACAGTAATCAATAAGTTGTGTTGCTCGGTTTCGAAACTCATCGAACAGTCACAGGATGGTCTTGTGAGAAGCTGCCCAGATGAGAGGGCTATATTCCAGCCTGTGGCAAACGTACGGGGTGTTACTTGAACCGTTTAAAGACATTTCATAGCGATTTTGCCGACTTGGCTTTTGTGGTCATTAAACACATTCCGAGGGTGGAAATCCTTTCGGCCTCAGCGATGCAAGTACAATTCATGGAGTCAATAACTGACGATAGTGATGAATGACATCATTAAGTTCTTAGTTTATAGAAGAAGTGAATTTGTGTACGAATATGAAACACTAGAAGTACTGAACACTCAGCAAGATTCATTTATTTCAAATGCACGAATATCCGACATATATGATGTTATAGATGGCATGGAACAGTTCTACGTTTCGTTGACATATGCTGTAAGATCAACAGTTGATCGTAAGAGGGGCTAGATCCACATCACAATCGAGGAAGCATATTGACCCATTAAATATCTCATAAATATTTTAAGCCTTATTTTTGTTTATAAAGGGATAATGACTACCATTTTAATGCACAGAAGACTGAAAATTGAAAGACTGTATTGTGGTTTTGACTAACCTCTTATAAGGGGAGTTCAAATTGGGGTGGAGAATTTGACATCGACTTATTTGCATTCGCTTAATCACAGTATAATGTTATCCCTTCACGGCATAGCTAACGACAGATTATCTACGCAAACAACTTAAGCATGAACAAGCCGATACAGTCATCACTACTCCAAAGCCACCAAACTGCAAAATGACAAGAATTGCTCTACTCTTCTCTAGGTATTCGGACCTGCGACCCATTAGATAGGCAGGCACATAACCCAGCTGTTTTGAACCTAAGGTTCGATATTCAACTCGTGAAGCATTATTTTTTCATCATATGTTTAGTTTTTGGTGAAATTTTTGACCTCACCTCAACAAGTTTATCCTCACAGCACTTGTATGTGCATCAGAAATAATAAACTAATTACTTTACTGGCAACATGACACCACATTTCCCAAGGCACAAATTAACTTTCTATAATTAATAGCACACCACACAAACATAGAAGCAAACTTTCAGATAATACCGTTGAGAACTGTGAAGAAAACTGTTTCGAGACAATAAATTTAATGTCCTTGGTGTAACTATTTATTAAGTTTAATGGGTAAATTACAAAAGGGAACTTTAAATTCGCCAACACCTCCAAGCATATTCCACCCAATTAGTTACGTAATTACTCGTTATGCAAGGAAAGGCATTTTTCGTTCCATTGCCAAGGCTGTTGGCGAAGCTCCGAACAGAGTAATGTCCAGTCACCATGAAAAATAGCTGCGATCATAGAATTAATTCGCAGAATAAGCCATTTTTTTTTTTGTGCACATTTCAGTCGCCTCCGTTTAGTATCTCGGCATTGATGATAGGCAAGGAACCAAGGGGTGCTAGGATAATTTAAATAACTGAAATTTTGGCAATATCTCTCAAAGGGATTGACCAACGAAGTAGACAGCTAGTCGTTATATTCCAAATGGAATTCAGTTTAATGGTCCTTCTGGTGGTTTTGTCAAATAGAAGAAGTGAAGATGGTATATTTTTGTGATATTTTGTTGGAAATGTTTCAAAAATACGTGAGGCTGGTCCCCATGGATAGGGGCAATTAAAAATACGTCGCCGAACTGGAAGATACCTTAAGTTGAATAAGATAGAAGTTATAATTTATTTATAACACTTTAAACCTACGATATTTCTTTTTTGATGTTCTGCCAATTTGCGAGAACGCTTAGTTAAACTTTGTATCCAGCATTGGAAATTAATGACACTTCACTATTTTGCAATAAGTGGAGTCGTTGTATTACCAAAATAGGGTTTAATTAAGTTCCAATTTGGAAATTCGAGAAATGGGTATGATTTAAGGAATTGAATATTTTGATATATCACTAAGTTTCGAAGGCCCACGGGACGGATTCGATTGTTACTAGAAGTATGACTTTATGTGTGTGCGTACAAGCGTACAGTGCCGAGCATAAATGATGGTACCCTACCATATATTTTATAAAATGTTAAAAATTCGGTTAGGGAAACAAAATTTTGAGGAGAAATATAGCATTTATGTTTATCTATAAATGTGCAGCATAATTTATTTATTTTAAACACACTAAAATTTTAATAAGTAAAAGTGTTGGTACCTTTAAGTAAAATTTATTATTTAATTGATTTTTGCTCACTATATGCTAAAAACTATTACCTAATATTTAGTTGGAAATCCCTTTCACCTTAGAACTTCCGTTAAACGATTTGGCATTGAATGGACAAGTTTTCTTGTAACATCGGAGTTAATTTCTTCCCATTCCGCAATTAGTAAGATCTTTTAATTGGGCTTTACTTGTTATGTCATGTTTGCGCAGTCGTTCTTCAAGATGGTCCCATATGTGCTCAATGGGATTGATGTCAGGACTTTGTGGTGGTGTTACAAGCATGTGGGGTGTGTTATAAGCAATCCACATCTTCATGTCTAATGCGGTGTGTTTGGGATCGTTGTCCTGTTGAAAATAAAAGCTGTTTACGATGCCCAATTTGTCAGCACTTTGTCGAAGGTTTTCTTTTAAAATATTTCTGTAAACTGTCGTATTCATGATCCCTTCAATTATGACCAGATTACCAACACCAGCTGATGACATACATCCCCAAACCATAATACCACCACCTCCCATGCTTAATAGTTTTTATTGTGTTCTTTGGATTGAGTGCGTCTTTTTTCTTTCTTCAAAATTTTAGGCGTCCATCTGATCCAAATATATTAAATTTGGACTCCTCTGAGAAAATAACGTTATCCCAAAATTCCATTGATTTATTTTACGTAGGGCTTTTTGCGAGCTGTGCAACAGTTTAAATCAGACCGACGGAGCGATCTTCTGACAGTCCACTCAAATACCGTTTTATTTAGTGAAGATTCAATGTCGATGGCTATCTTTGATGCACTTCTGAAGGGATCTTTTTGTATTATTCTAGATATTTCCCTATCATCCCTTTCATTAAGCTTACGAGGACGTCCTGATCTATGTTAATTTTCAATTCTTTTTGCGTTGTTGAAACGATTTACTACCTTTTGCACAGTTGATTTGGATCTGCTAACAATATCAGCGATTTCTCTATATGATTTTCCTTTTTTATGAATGTTAATTATTATATCTTTTTCTTGAATTGTTTATTCTTTCCGCACTATTCAAATACGCACTACTTCACTTCTCAGAAAGTACAAATAAACAAAGCTGTGCCTAATTTATAAGTCAAATGAAATGACAGCGTTCAGAAAACTAAAGGGGTACCAACACTTTTGTTCGATGAAATTTTAGCGTGTTTTTAAAAAAAAATTTGATTATGCTGTACATTATGGATAAACATAAATGATAATTTACTCCTCAAAATTTTATTTCATTGAACAGATTTTTAACAGTTTATAAAATAAATGGTGGGGTACCATCATTTATGCTCGACACTTTATGTATGTTCGTTCGTTCAGATTTATTTTTCTCGCATTTATTTGGAATAAATCAAGCTATCTATCAATTTCATTCGAAGTGTAACTGCAAAATGAGCACTTAAGAAAGTTTTGGTTGAATTTGACTTGTTGGTTTGAATTTAATTACAAATAAACTGTCAAAGAATTAAACAATTTAATTTGTTTTATTAAAATCAAGTATGTTTTCAAATGAAAATAAATTTGTGATCCACATAACAAAGTTTTCAGGTGGTTTTCAAAACATAAACATGTATAAACTGACACTACCGATAATGAGTTTTCACGCACTGAATTCTGTTAACTTTATAACTTAAAAGCTTTGGTAATAAAATATATTTCGAACTCACTTTCGTCGATTGTCCACAACAGTCTTGTACCAATTTGGCCATCAATCAGACAATGGAAGTTGAGGCAATTTGTCGACTTCTTGATCAACGTTTCCACAACAAACATTGACAAACTTCTTCGGAAACATGACTCGTAAACGTCTATACTTTTTTTTATTCATGATTTCGAATGACGTCTGCAACATTGCCAAATTAGAAACATCCTTAATCCCTTATGGAGTCACCATCATGGTTGACAGCTTGGACAACACAGCTATGAAGAATCTTTATTTCAGTTAGACGCCGAATGCAGGCTCTGTTACTTGTCCAAACACTTCAAATTCGACTCATTCAATTATGTTTTTAGACATACCAATATTCAAGCGAAAGAAGCGAGCAACAAAATGGCCTTGGATGAATTTCTCGTACGCTTGCTCAGTAAAGTAATCACTGTGCACTGATCCTTTTGGACTTCGCTGCTCAAACTGCATGATGTAATGGCAATGCTAGGTGAAAATGTTTGATTACAGATATCAAGAATCACGAGTGATATGTCAAAAAAGATTATTGAAATACCAAACAGCAAATAAATCGGATACGTGTTTTTTTTTTTATCACTCATGATCATTTTTAAATTCTTAGTAAGTTTCCTATATATTGCTTTCTAAAAAAAACTTTATGACCGCATGCACTTCGACACTAAATTTCGAAATCACAATCACTAAATTCGTGACTCTGACTAAATTCTCTAATCAAATGACCTGCTTTGGCTTGATGGTCATACGTATATCACAGTTTTTAAAAAATATACACAATATCCTCATTGCACAATTTTTATTGAACAGTTAGAATCAGCATTATCCCGGTCAAGATCTACTCCTTCCTACCCTCGAGGAGCTTACGCCGGCCAAGGCTAACAGGACGTGCTATCACTTTTGCCTTAAGGCCACTCAAGACTACAAGTTAACATACGACAGAGAGTGAATCTCTGTCCAGCCACCAAAAGTGGCTGTATTGCCTTGATACCACCCTACTAAACCTCAGGGTCTCCTGTGAGCTACTTGCGACATCTTGTTCGTAGTAGACTCGCCTCTCCACAGCCTTTCGACCAACGTGGAAGATTAAAGGCACCGCTAATCTATCCTGGACCAGATCTTTTCTATCAAGATAGATGAAAGCTTCAGGGGGAGTAAGGGCGTTAAGGCGCACTGTCTCATGGTGCATATCATTGTGGTAATAAGCCCCGGAGATTAAGTTGTTGGTCGAAGTCATTGCTTTTGCAATGTGACTTCGAATAAGTTTTTTCAGAAAGTTATCCAATCTGATCAGGTTGGCCCCGTTGTACAGGACCTCATTCCTATAGATTTTTTTGTACTCAGGCTCTGGAACTCTATAAAAATGGAGACAAGCCCTAAAGCATCGACTCTTGAAAACCCGAATTTCCATTAAGCTTGTTCCGACGTTGAACCAAACGGGACATCCGTAAGCAAGAACAGGCCGAATGAGGGCCAAGTAGCAGATCACCTTTACCTTGGCATCGTGTTGACTGCTGAGAAACATTGAAACATTTTGACCTGTATGCGATCAAGTCATCTGCGTTCGCTTTGGAGTGGTGGAGAGATCCTACAAGATCCTTTGTGAAGTTCGTAAATAAAGCCGGCGAAAAAACTACACACTGTTGTAGACCGTTGTTAGTTTCAACAGTTCTAGCTGACGTTACATTACCATTTTTCACATTAAACTGTCTGCTGGTGAATATATCTAAGATTATGTACAGCGGTTTGCTTGTGCATGTATGAGAGTGTTTTCAGTGACAAAATGTTTGTTTGCATTTCGTCTCGGCACTTTTTTAAAAGGTTGAAAAATTTTCTTTATTTTTATTTCCAAAACTTTTCACGTAGCACATAATGATTAACAATCTCTTCTAAAAATCTGATATGTGTCGTATTTTATCAACAAAAAATTTGGTTTTATAAGCCACAATTATAAATCTATATTGTATATTCTATTCCAAAATTTGTAGATTAATTGCAGATATATGTGTATTTATTTATTTTAATATCCGACGGAGGATTCTTTTAAGCTCAGCTCAGCTGGTTCGCTGATCGTCGACAAGCTGACAAAATCAGTGTTGTGTGGCATATCTGACAATATTATCAGTTCAACCATTGGTCTGACAATGAGCTGCAAATGAGCTGACAATAGCGATCTACCTTACAATGCTAAATTGTCAGTTCCCACGGTTGCCAGATATTGTCCCAATGTGCAATAATTTCATTGTCAGACATTTGTTCTGACCGTGCTGTCGAAAATTGAAAATTCTTGAAATATCTCAGCAGAATTTTGATTCTAAAACAAGAACTTCCTGATGGGAAGTTAAAAAAAATTGGTTTGGGTGCGAGTAGGCCTGCCCATACCATGAACTTCCCATCTCAAGATAGAAAAGAAATAATATCGGTGCTATTTTATTTGCCTACACCATGAAATTCAATTTGGATAGTGAAAACATCATTCATTCCCTAATGCAATCAAAAAGATCAGATACATATATTTTTAGCTGCCTTTGAGGAATACCATATACTCGTTTATGTTTTCGTATTTTTGAATCATTTAAAAAACGAATTGGGTATTTAACATTGATGTAATAACATATTTCAATTTGGAAATACTTTTCTTCTGACTGAGTTACATTTCTACTAAAAGAAAATTAGATTTTTACTTTTACTGCAGAAATAACTTAATATAATTTAAAATAATTTTTACGTTTTTTTTTTAAAAGATAGCTGGTTGGACTTTTTTTGTCATTAATCATTTAAATACTAACTTCGGGTGCCGTTACAGTCCGCTTGGCATGGTATTTTATCCTTTTGGCTAAGTCGATGTCGCTGTACAACTCCTGGCATACAGTTCGTTGTTGAATCTTCTCGTCCACTGGGTCCAATGCAGATGGGACAAAAGATTACACTTTTCTCTCGGAAGAACCTAAGGGGCCTTCATCCGCTTTTGAAAGTGTACATGCTTCTGCACCATATAGTAGGACGGGGATGATATGGGTCTTATAGAGCGTTGCTTCACTTCTTCGAAAGAGGGCTTAGCTTTCTTAACCAGAGGTATTCTTCATTTGATCTCAGCGCTGGGTTATTATCTGTTTTTACAGCGGAGCCGAGATAGACAAAGCAATAACTACCTCAAAGCTATAGCTGTCTACGGCAACGTTCTGACCCAGACGTCGGATTTGGTTTTTCATTATGGCAGCATATGCTTCTATTTGCCCTCTTTTGTTGACAAGGTTCTTTTGCACTATTGTCCAAAGTATGATGTTGAAGAAATCGCATGACAGTGCATCATCTTGTCTATAACGTTGTTTGACATCAAGTGGGTTAGTGATGTCTTTGCCGACCTCCATCGCCATCCTGCACAAAAGTACGAGCTTGGCAGGGATGCCAAACCTAGGCATGACTTCATAAATCTCGTCTCTGTGGACGAAACAGACACCAAAACCAACCTTAAAATTGATGAAAAGGTGGTGCGTACTGACTTGGCGCTCCTGGGTTTTTTTTCAAGATTTGCCGTTATGTTAATATTTGGTTTAAGGTGGATGAGTATCCAACTCAACGTGAAGATAAGATATTTTAAATTTAGAGTAGCGAAAATCGATTTCATAACAACAACTTTAACATTGGATGTTGAATTTGTATTTACTTTTGGCAGTTGTTTTTCAACTTCTTCAATTTTTATCAAGTGCTATAAATCAGACAGCCAGAATTATCAAATATTATAAAGCTTAGTTTCAAAAGTATTACATTTTGTAGGAACTCGTTATGTCCTTTTTGAAAGGGTTCAAAAGTACTAAATCGGATGTTATGGTCTTCTTTGCAGTAATGCAGTTTTATCCATGTGTTTTAACTTTGTCAATTAGGTTTCTCTCGATGCTTTTGCTTTAAATTCAATTGCCTCATGAGTTTCTTTTTGCTAGTATATTTATTATAACTATAAAAAAGCAGGTTTTGAACAAAAAAAACTGGTGGCTCCATAAACTTCTAAGGATCTTTTCATGTGTCAGTGTTGCAGACGTCACTCTGAGTCTTGCAAAATGGAAAAGACTTACAGGATTCACATTTCTGAAACAATTTTCAAAGAACTTCCGTGGAAATTTGGATCAGGAAATAGAGAAAGGGGCACATCAATGTATGAAATGGCCTCAACTAAATACTGTTTTAGTCTTTCTGATAGTCTCTATAGTTAGTAACTTACTTAGTTTAATCAATTGGCTAAATAACATAATATTGACGAAACTTTTGGCATTAAAATTGAACAAAAAAAAATTTTGTCCGGAAACTTATGAACGGCTGTGTATATATTTATGCATATTTTTTTATCTGATAAGGTAGCTGTAAACTATAATGATGGGAAGTCAATAATGGGAGATTCGTTGACACGCGTAGTGGATGGAGACCGCGGCTTCTTGCCATAAGGCTTCTTTCGACAGCTTATATTATGCGCATCCAACATTCGACAAATTGCGTCGCGTCTCGATTTCCTGAATTAATTCACATTTTGCGTTCCGATTTTTAAGTATTTAATTTCATTGCAGTTTTACACTTTGTCGGCGATTGTGAAAGTACGTCGTCGTACTCACTCATTTTCCCAAAAAATAAATTTAATTAAAAAATCTGAAAAAAGTGTGAGAAATAATTATCTGACAATAAAGTTATTGTAAGGCATCACAGGCACAGCACATCAGACAAAAATGAGTCTGCAAATGCCAAAAATGCCTGACAATGGTTCAATTGTGCGGTCAGACGATTGCCAGATTGTCGGACGGCGATTCTAATTTCACTCGGTTGATAGGCGTTTGTGACAATTTTTTCAATTGTAGATCTGACAATATTGTCAGGCGGGCGTATTTAGCCTCCGGACAAACCTAACTTCAACTAACATTTCGGTAAGGAGGGCCGAAAATAATTGTCTCTAAACATTTTATGTTTGCTTTCACCTTTGACTCCATTTTGTGCCCTCATAAGACACCTTTAAAATTATACATCAGTTTATTAATTTCTTAGTTTTCAAAGAGGGGCGAAATTTATGTGAATTCAATACATTCACAGAATGAATTAGTTTTGCTGTTTTGAATGTTTACTCAAAGTTGGAGAATACTCGTCTATTAACTTTTGATCCCATGAACTTTGTTTCAGGCTCTCTGTGTACCAAACCACTACCAGAATGTCAAAAATGGAAGTTTTCGAGCAACATTAAAACTTATTTTCATGTTTGTTGCATACATGCTTATGTTATGCATTAAATGTTCTCACATTGGCGACCGTTTATATAGTTTTGCTCTACCAACAGCTATAGGTTTTGAGGAGGTGAAAAGTTTGCCTTAACTGTGAACTATTTTGAGATGAAAGTTATTAGCTAAAGCTTTATGGTTGTGTTATTACGTCCACCTAAATGCATATCACCTTAGATATAAAAGAAGAAATAGAAAGGTTCTTACTTATTATTCGCAAAACGCAGTTCAGGGAAGCAATTGTTCAGAGAAGAGAATCTTAGGTAATAAAATAAATGTTCTTAATGGCCTTCATTAAAATGTTTACGTGATGAACATTTCCCAATTCAATTGAAATGAGACATTTTGCTGTGGCGGCTTTTTACTTGCCGCACAAAATTACAAACGATTACCCAATAAAATGCCAGCAGCATAAAAATGCCACAAGAGTAGCATCCTTACGCATAATGAGGAAAACAAATGACGGACTCCCGCAAATTAAATGCGTATTTCAATAATAAAAACAACATTGATTCCACATGAGAGTGTAGGTACATGACTCTTTAGCATATACATATGTATGTATGTAGATCTATTGATTTGCACCAAATGATCAACGAAAAAGATTACTTCTGTCCCTGTGTTGCTGATGGCCAATTTTTTTTTTCCTGAAAATTCATTTAAAATACCTATGTACGTCCTTTCGTTGTGCCCCATTTAACCTAAATCGACAAGAAGAACCTTAAGTTGAAACCAAAACAGAGCAAAACATATATATGTTTGTGCGTATATACAAACTTCCTTCAACTGTGAATGTCCTAAATGGAATGGCTGATACTTCTTGGTCCCATGCCTTTCCAAAACTCACATCCTTTTGTTCCGTTCCACCAGTCGCCATCGACATCCTCCCCCTGAGGCACACGGCCACATGGCACTTTGTAGCAACGCAACAGCCGTAGCAGTTGTCGTAAAATTGAAATGGGGATTAGATGTGTAAAAATGTTACCCATGTTTACAGAGGTACATAGTGGTGACGGTGAGGGTGGCTGTGGTGGTCCCGTAACACCACTGCCAGAACGTGTACCTTAGCTAACAATAAAATTCCTTCAATTTGCATAAAAGCAAGGAGGCCATAAACAAGTTAATATCACAAGAAGAGTAACGGAAAGATAGCGATGGAATGGTATTTGGTACGGACGTGGTAGAGCTGTACTCGAACAAGAGTTCTAACGTTTTGGAGCGTCACATCCTTTGCAAATACACCTTACACCTAGTTGGATCTGAGGATGATTCGACAGATGGGATATATGTTGAATTGATGTGCGTTTGTGTAGGAGCAGGTTTGGTTACCTGGCCGAACGTTGACATAGCAAACAAGCCTACTACAATATATAATAGAGACAAATTCTGATGCAGAATCTTTTGAATTCGATTTTTGCATTGCGTTAACACCCTTAAATGAATTATAAAATTAATTGTATACTCCCATTTGCATGTACACATTGAGGCATAATAAGAAACCTTTTAAGTTGAACCAAAATTTGAATATAGCATCATGAAAGCAATAATGTCTTTCAATTCGGGGAAAAGGTGCCAAAGGACTGCCGAACAATCAAACCAGATCGATGACCAACAAAAAACATAGCGACATGCAGAGTGGTTAGTTTCAAAGAGATGGGCCTCTGCTCAGTAAGGCTAAGGCATGGAAATATCCTAAGCATCGTCAAAAAAAATGGTTTGTGTAGATGATTTGTCATTGGCTCAGTTGTGGACGCATAGTACCAGCAAAGTGATGAACCACAACTTGTTAATATGTACATACATTGAATAAAGTGAATCCAAAAACCGATTTCAAATTTTTCGTCCCGCTTAGGACTCCACGCAATTGTAGCAAAAATGTATATTTAATGGTAATTACAATCCCTTGAATCCAAACAAGAAGGAAAAGAAGAAAAATTCTTCCGGTCGCCCAGCTTGACTCCTAAACATGGAATATGGTAGACGCCTTTTTGAGCTTCAACGACAACATACAAATCAAAAAAATGGTGGCATTATCACAGTCTCCCTAGGAGATGAAACCATGAGAGGTAAGTTACTAAGAGGGACACCACAAGGAGGAATTGTGCCTTCTCTTTTGTGGTTACTAGTAATGGACAAGCTCCTAAGAAACCTGAAGGGATATGCGGACGATCAAGAAAAACTTCTGAACACCATTAAAATTGGGGCGATTGAAAACGAACTGAATGTCAACCCTGCCAAAATATCATGGTCATCTTCACGAACAAGATCAAGATATGTAACTTCCATATCCCTGAGATGAGAGATACAAAACTTAAAATTAAAGACAGTGCGCCGTATTTGGAATTGGTTTTTCACGGTTTTCAAGCAGAAGTTTTCGAAGTACTAACTGCACTCAAAGCTCTCATAGACCTTAACCTGCTCCGACAGTACTGCGGCGATTAAACCTATCCCAAGCCCCTTATCAGCATCGACACTGGTAAATGTGTGTTAACACAAACTAGCAACACTAAACGATGTCAGTCTAACATGAGTATCAGGATACGAAGATGTAATTTGTACCGAAATAACTGTTTAACTAGATGGGATAGGAGCAGAAAACAGAGACTAGAACCGAGTAAAGGAGAAACGCATCGCGCTGACAGATATTATTTGGCAACCACGGAATTCAAAAATTGCTGGGTCAACATAGCAACGTGCAGAATGGCAAGATTTTTAATAAATAAGCCGATAAACAACTCCAGCAAGAGGGATCTACGGTCAATGGTGGGACTAGTTGCAGGGCACATTAACCTAAATCTCCGCTAACATAGACTCGGACTAACACAAACCTCAATATGCGAAGAGGAGGATCTGAAGCACTTCCGTCGGCACTGATACCAGCTACCAGGTCGATACTGGTACCACTTCAAAAGAACAGGGATCGATGAGATTATTGAATTCTCAAAGCGGACGAAAAAATTTCCCGACCACACTAACCAAGTCGCTCCACAAGTATTCTATTATCTTCTCCTTGCAGGAAATAGGGAAACACAGGAATTTCTGATGAACAATTAAAGCATAAACAACCAAATCTTGCTTGCGTGATATCCAATCCTTACTCGAAGACTCTTTTATTCAAAAGAATATTCAAAAAGGACTTTAATAGGATTTCACCAAATAACCAAAGGTTGATCTAAACACATTGCTCAAAAGTTAACTGCGGTGCGGGACCATTTAATTTTTTGAAGGAACTCAAAGTTTCAAAATCCTGTCATCTCCCTTAACCATGTAAGAAAATCTACTTAGAAAACGTCCAGAATATCCAGTTCAGAAAACCAGAGCGGGGACAAATTGGTCAGATGTGCTTAAGGCATTGGTTAAAGACTTACAGAATAGCCGTATCCTCCATCACCGAGAACACAGGACGAATGTGTGTGCCGTTTTCTTCATTCGATACTGAGTAGAGAATGCAATCTCTGCTTTTTTTTCATTTTCGTCACTCCTAACTAAAAGCGAATAGAGACTTTGGAGTTCTATTCCAAATTCGGTAAGAATGTAGTCTAGTATTCTTTAAGTCCAGCAGTCCAGCAGTCCAACTTGCAGGGTCATTTCCTCATTTTTTATAATTTTTATTTCCACATGTAAATGTCAAATTGCAGCACTTTCAACTCGTTTTCGTGAGTTGAAGGCAGAAAAGATTATTTTTGACTTCAACGATACAAATATAAACACAGATTTTTTATGATGGTTGGTAAGGTCTATGATTAAATATAAAAGAAACTGTAGCGCAGATAACCTTTTTATAGCGAGCAATAATTTTCACAGTTAACTCAGTGATTAGAGTTTTGAAATGCTGACCATGAAGTTCAAGTTTCACATCAGTGGAGTAATATCTGGCATCTTAAACGGGCCCATTTGCAGCACTGTTTTGCCTATTATCCTATACTCTGTATTAAGCAAGAAAATAACTTTATCTTCACTGATTAGACATTTTATTACCTTTCAGAAATATGAGCATCATGATAAGGAGATAAGGAGTTGAGTACTCAGTGGTAATGAGGTTTGTCGGACGAATATCCTAAGCGAATCCCTTGAATTTGGTTGGGACCCTTGTGCTTGTTAGATATATCCTCCATTCCTATATGCAGGAGCATTTCATCTTCGCGGGACATTGCATTGTGTGTATTCTTTTTTATTAATGTTTATATTTGTAGTTTTGTAATTTTGTTATTCATCATTACATTTAACATTACATATAACATTATTAGATTTTATTCAGTCTCATTTGAATTTTAAGGCATGAAGAAATTATTTTATTTAAATTTTAGCGCATTAACTTAACTTGTTAAGAAGTTCTCTTTCGTAGTTTTTCCTGTCCCAACATCACAAAGTATTTATTTTTTTATTGTGTTACATAATTTTTGAATTTATGTATTAACAGAGGCTTAGCCCGATCTTGGTTGCCTGTTTTCTTTCTGCATAGAAGGTATTTGTGGCGCTCACGTGACTTAAAATCAAAGAAGAACATATGGATTTCGAAATTAAAATACGAACTTACCGCGTTGAGAGATTTGATCATACCTGAGTAGATTGCTGACAGACCGCATAGTATTGTTAAATCCAAATTCAGTTTTTATTATACAGTAGATTGGACTTGTCTCTGCCAATAGAAGCTGCTTAATTTCTTTCTTTCAGATAACTTTCGACTAATTTAATTTTAATAAAAATCGAGTTAAAAATAGTGTTTCAATTAATTAAACTTCCTATTCGGGACTGCGTCGAAATCTTTCGAAATATGCGGGACTGTGCCGAAAGCATGTTCCCTGGTCGATTTCGAAATGTGAACATTATCGTCGTTCTCCTACGATGTGATCTATACCCTGACAAAACAGCCATAAGTTGATTATGCGTATTAAAGTGATTAAACATTTTCCAGCTTATTAGTTTTTTTAATGCCCTTAATAGAAAGCTAAAATTCAGATGGGGCGATGCTCTTTTGAACGTCAAGATTTCTGCTAAATTTTGGAAAATGAGGAGGTCTCTGTATTGTTTTTAAAAAAAATTTAAAAGGACAACTCTGGCCAAGTTTTCAATGCCTATTCCTTTTCCTAAATCTTTTTTGATTTAATTTTCCACATTAAAGTGGTGTTCTTTAGAAGCCGCAAAAAGTTATGTAACTCTTTCTGTTGCAAGGCCTCTATAGAAAATCACACACAGACTTTTCTTTGCATTTTTCATCTGCAACTTCATTGGCGTTCATAAGGCAATTTTTTACTTGTTTTAATGTGTCCGTTAATACATTAACTTTATCAACAAGATTTAAGATTAAGATATTAACTGACTTGATGAACGTGGGTTCTAACTGTTGTGAACTGCAATCAGTGCATTTTTAATAAAAGTTTTTTTTTCTTTAACTGATTTGTTGTCACCTTTGCTTGCTTCCTTTTCCTCATTGAAGGCTCGACGAAAATTTTTGTTAGGCGAGAAAAGTCGTTGGCCTTTGATAGAGAAATAGGTTTTATAAACTAAACTACAGATCAAATAGTAGTCAAACTTTACCTCGTTTCTGCCAGTGTTCAGATAAAATGCTATAAGATCATACTTTATAAGGTACACAGTGTTTCTGGCGTCAGTCGTTGCCAAGTGCTATAAAGTCAAGTTTACCCAGAGGTAGGTAACTGTGACTTTTTAGGGACGGGAACAGCTTTTGAATGTAGTTTCTCCGTTTTGCTTTACGTTGCTTACATTGGGCTGATACATCTAATTTACTTCCCTACGAGAACCGATTAAAACTAATAAACTTGCTATGCCTTAAAAGGCGGAGCGAGGTTGCTGATGTACTCCTTAAACATCAATTGTTCTGCGGTGCAACCGACTCACCGTCGCTCCACCAAATGATTTCAATTTATACAAACCTACGTAATCTAAGGTCAGTATCCCTCTTCTGGCTCCCTCATCATCGCGCTAACGACGGTCTCTTTGAACCAATGTCCCATTTGCTCCGCTCTGCTAATATACATATTGACTTCCACCTTTGCAAATCCTCCCTCAGAAACCATCTTTACACCCCAAATATCTCCCCACCCCTTACCAACCCAAATTGTATTAAGCATTAAATAAGTAAATTTATAAATAAATAAATAAATAAATAAATAAATAAATAAATAAATAAAGTCGTAAGGTAAAGTAAGAAACATTCAACATTCCGATCCCCGGACACATAAATATGGAATTTAGATATAAAATTAAAAACATATGGTCACTTTTTTTTTAAATTCTCAAAATAATTATTGTTGTTCTTAAGACATAAATAAAAATAGATTGAGTCGAAAGACACAGAGTTAAGTACTACTCAGGCTCAGCTGATGGTAAGCTATTGATATAATTGCTCGAGAACACTACGCATGCGCACAATGTCTTCTAGATCACGAATTGTTATATTAGACCATCTCAAACGTCCAAACAAGTCGTCTCCAATATTTGGGCTGTTTTGAATATAACTTAGTGAAGCACGTTGATGACAATAAATGGATTTAATGATTTTCATGTGTATGCAATTTTTTACTAAAAGAAATTTCAATGGAAAACGTGACTTGGTATTGAAGTAGAGGCAAAAGACCGGCTCCCGCAAAATACTGACGCATCCATACCTATAAATTGTGAATTCATTAATTGGCGATTACGTTTTTTCGTTGGTTGCGTTATATTTTGATTTTTTTGCTGTGGAAATATATTTAAATCCTTAAATTTATGTGTATTCGGGCTAATTATGGTACACATTCAGTGACCTTTCATATGTCAAATGCAAACTCTGAATCTGACCATTGTTTGAAATGAACAAACCATACAAGAAAGGTGAATTGAGGAAAATGGTTTAATTTGTTTTTTTTTCTCGCTTTGTGGTCATAATTAAAGGTTACATATCCACATACAAAATATATTAAGTGAATAAGGATCTCCATTTGGGAACATTTCCAGCATAGCACGAATAAAGTTTGTTTGTGGAGAGGAAGAAAAACAAAGCACCTTACGGATGTTTGCCTATTATGGATGATGGGAAAATGCGATAGATAGCAAGGGAAATGAATTTAGAAGTGTTGTTATACCGTCTGTCACGTATGCCATGAAGATAGGGGTTTTTTTTATGGTTAATGATATTGGGACCACAATCCATCAAAGTGATTTGGGTTTTACGACAGCATAAATGATAATTGGTGATAATTTTGAAAGAGTTTTCTGGTGGACCACAGCCAGGAAAGCTTGTAGTTGACACATATACAATTCGAGGGTAATGGAGTCATGACCCCCAAATACAAGAGTATTTTATACTCGAAAGGTAAATGATAGGCAAGAAGATAATAAAACCAAATGAAACTACCTTTTGGTATTCGGTTGAAAATAATGCACAAGCTTAAGAAGATATTAAATAGTTAGTATTGACAAATTGGTGCTCACTTCAATCGAGTTTATCAATCATCGTGAGGGTACAATGTTTTGAGCGTTCATTTAGGGATATTGCTTCAATTTTTATTTTTAAGGTGTTTAACACGCCCTTATATTTTCATATTCTAAATACGTGGGGAGATGCCGCCCCTTTAAGCCGTGATTGCGAATAAGAAAATTTTGAAAGAAAATTTAAAGTTCATACTAAGACAAATTAGATTAGCTTTGTCGATTTTCATTAACTTGGCCAAAAATATTTCGAATTCAACAATGAATTATTAAGTGACAAAATTGTTTTCTTGTCATCCCGGATTTTGATCAATCCCAGTTTACTTCATGGGAAATGGCATGATTTTTGCATTATTCCTACTTTAACTTCACGACTCATTTCAAGTTGGTAACAAAAAAATATCTAGAAAATATATACGAGCTTGCATTGAGATTACATCGCTTTCGAGAAATAAACATACGTGGTTTATTAGGTCAAAATCATAACTCGCAGCTCAAGAAGCATTGCCACACCAAACTTATGTATTTCTTGCGATTTTTCAAATACCGCTCTGATGTTTGAAAAGAGACAAAGCCACCGATTCACACGTTTTTGTGTCTTCTCAATCGGTGATTTAATTAAGAGTCTTAGAGCGTTTTTTTTTCTGTTAAATGTTTCTTTTTTTTGCGATTCACAAAGTTGGAATCAGTTGGTTTTAGAGAGTAAGTAGCTATGCACGTGTTTTAGTTTTTATTTATTCTATAAATTTTTAAATTTAAGCTAGAAAACCAAACCAATTCAAGCAGATTACAAACGTGATGACAAGAAAATAATGGCGCAACCTCTGCGAGACAATCTTTTGCTCATTGGTGTGAAATATTTACTCCTGATATGATGCCACATCTGGATACTATAACTCATTTTTGAGGTTCCGTTCTTCAAATGAAAAACGGAAATATTTAAGGATCACCTCGTTGTCAGTTTGCCTGTCACCACGAAACCGTTATGAACGAACCATTTAAATGCTTAAAAGTTTGTACCGAACCTTCTTTACGCGAGTCTGACCTCCGACTCGCACTTTGTCGTTTTTATTTCCTTAAGATAAAATCAATGTTAAAAATACCATTCCAACCTCCAGCTACTGAGAAGACGGGAGTCGCATGGCAACAACAACACTTAATAACCTGCGCTTAGAATTTTCTCGGTATTGTATACCCGGTTTCACTTACGAAAAGGTTCTGTACCACGGTACAATCAACTAGATATTTTTTTTGTATTTTAAATTTCTCGCACTTCTTGGCGTTAATATTAGTTGGGATTTTTAAAATCGCGTTGTTTTTGTTGTATGTTAACGCACTAAACTTTTAATTTTGTACAGTTTGTATTATTTGTGGTCTTATTGAAACCCTAAAAAAGAGATCGCATTAACATTCTTTTTCTATACGTAGAAATGCGCGCTTTATTATCGATTTGATTTTTGATGATTAAAACGAAAAATTCACATAGTTAGCTCCTTTGCCTCAAATAAATGTATGATTTAACTCAAATAAACTGACAATTACAATTATAGAATTTATGTAAACATGGGGTTTCAACCACAAGGATGTGGAAACGCTTTCATAATGCCAATCTTTCCTGCCAAATCTTGTTGAAGCCATCGCCTTCGATAGCTTTGACCTCAGCTGCAAGCCTTTCTTTTGAGTAAATATCTTTTTGAACGAATGTGTAAAGCATGATTTAGGGATTTAATTGATGCTAAAAAAAGCGAAGTGAAATTTTTTTCGTATTGTGCTCATCATTACCTATTTGGTTATATTCTGCGTCACGTTTTAGTTCTCGAAATTCAATGTTTATAGAACCAACGTGAGTAAACTGCTGCTCAAAAGCAGATTATAATTCTTTCATAACATGTTCATAAAAGAACTCAGAACTTGTTGTTTGAACAATTATCTTTTATAATATTTGTCCTACGCTTTCTACTGCACGGTGTTAGACAAACCATATATGCATTAGATTTAGTAACAACTAGCAGCGAGCTCATTGATACGTCTGACAATTTCGATACTACTTTGTTAGTGATACAGGCACTTAATCATTATTGATGACGAAATGAAATACTAAACACATTCCTAAGGCGCGCTTTTGCAGATAATGCTTACGAATCTAACGAAACAAGTCGACTTTTCCCATCATTGCAATGTTTTTCAAACAAAAGTGTTCAAAAGAGTCACCTCCCCCTTCGAAAACATTGTACCAAAAAGTAGACAGCGCCGGATGAAATTGTAAGAGAAAGGTAGTTTTAACTTGGTGACATTAAATATTTACCAGAGTGAAAAGCGGGAACCAACTGAATTGAAAAAAAAAATCTTTTGTCCGTTTTGTTTACTCGAGTAATCACAATGCACTGTGTCGTGCATTGTGTACAAAAATGGCTTAATGCACTAGACAATAGGACCTATAATTGCATAGCAACAAGCGGATTCTCTTTTTGCTAACGTCACGAGAGGTGGCTAATCAGTTACATTACCGCTGTGGTCGAGAGAGTATTCAGCATTCGTAAGCAGCGCAGCGATGCTTACGTTAGAGTGCGAGTTACATTATAACATTCGCATCAACTGTAAAACCCAAATAAACAGGCGATTAACATCTGCTTGACAATAGCTTGGGCTTAGCATCGGATGGAGCCAACCAGTCAGCCCTAATTTCCACCTTTTTTCCCGCCAAGCTGATGCTTTAATCAACATGATAACAGGCCTTATCTTTGGACCGCTGCATGGCTTCGCTTGTATTTCCAAAGCTTGGGCAGTCTGGTGACCGTGGACTAAGACGAATTAATAAAATCGAAAACTTAATAAAAATAGATAGCAATAAAAACTTATAAATACATTTAAGAAAGGGTCAATTTTATAAAAATATAACTCGAGTCGATAATTTAATTAACATTAACCTAACAATGATTGAACGAGTAAGCGGCGGCTAATCGGTCCCTCAACAACAGAACATCAATAATTTTCTAGCAGATTCAGATGGTGGAATTAAATTTGCACGTCTCTTAGTTCAGAAAGAACAGAAAATTTGATATTGTTCAAAAGATTCTCAAAATTTCGTCTAATGTATAACTACGGCAAAACGACTAATTAGACTTAAAAATTATGTTAAACAATGAAGGCCACCATTTGTTTTTTTTTTTAAATGCATTTTTATTTAATTGAATTCATGATAACTTATTTGCTAGACATAAAAATGCTTAAACTAGCCTTAGTAACTATTTACAATTTACTTACTGGCCCTATGCGGGCGCTCTAAACAAAAGCGAATGATTAGACTATGTCTTTCGACGATACAAACTTAATGTTTTAAATATATTTAATTTACATTATAAGTGAATTGACAACCAAGAAAATCTTTAACTTAAAACTTGGAATATGAACATTTTTTAGATTTACTTACAACTACCTTAAAACATAAAAAAAAAACTTAAAAATAACTTATTCTAGATACATAACAAATATGTGCATTTATTTTTTTTTTTGTTTTTGTGCTGTACCATAAATTTTATTAGTTTTTTTTTGGCTACCATTTGGTCCGCGTTATCAGATGTGAAATAAATGTTATCATTTCCTACCTAATTTGGGGACACATCCCTACAGAACCTACAAAAATGTTCCGTGTGCTTTTCCCGCGAAAAACTGATCATAGGCTTTTTCCAATAAGGGTTTAATTCGCTTTTGAAAACATAATGAACCCGCCGGATAAAAACATAGTCATTTTGGTTCATCGTAATGAACAACTTCGTGAAGCAAGGCATTATAAAAACTATGAGTAGTATAAAGATGTAAGTTTATCATTGACTTATAAACGTTTTTCATATATTTAGAAAACCAAACTGTAAATATATTAAATTTATTATAAAATGTTGACAACAAAATTTAGCATAAAATTCTTTTTACGGGAAGACAATGCCGTAGGCATCATGCGTAAGAATTCCTTGATTGTGTAAAAGAAAATGTATCCGTCTAACTCATGTACCTGACCATTTTCAAATACATATTTCATGCAAAAAGTATGTTCACCCTGCGCGAGGACATTGTGACATTAATTTCCATACCGTTTTCTAAAAAATATGACATTTAATATAACTTTGCTATATTGGGCCCCTTAAAGTTTCTCGTGCCATGGTAAAGATAAAAGAAAGAAGGATTCCCTTCTGCATAATACATTTCCATAGTCTTACGATGATGGCCCTGAACATTCTTTTAAAGCAGCCACCGTTCAGGGAAAGATGTAATTGGTCTCATCCCCTTAACGCAAACGTTTATATTCCCAAACATGGGGATGAAGTTTTTTTCCTTGCAAATGACTATTAACACTGTACACACAATGAAATAAATCCAGTAAGTCTTCCACACAGGCAGACCCCAAACGAAGAAAAGAAATATGAGACCAAGGCGGAAGAATGCTTTGAAAAGAAAGATAAATATTCCTACACGTGGATAGTTATTCTAATGTCGATTTAGGTTGCCAGATTTCCGGCGAGAATCTCGATTTTTTTTATTGTCCTGGATTTTAATATTTCTTAACATAAATAAAATAAATCTAACGCATATTATTGGAGGCATGGTCCATGGCTTAGGACCCAGGCGATACGGGTTCGATTCCTGGCGAGGTTTTTGGATGTAAGTCTCTTTTTTGTGTCGAATCTGCTACCTTCACTAGAAAAGACACAAGAGAGTAGGATGAGAGTTCAACGGGCATACGGAGAGATGGCTGGGTCTGGGGACCCTTACTAAGGGTTAATATAGTGAGGGCGTCGTAGTAAACGCTTCGATCAGCGGGTTGGATACCGTGATAATCACGCTATATAGATCAATGCGAGTTAGTGTATATACAAGCTATATGAAAGAGATATACCAAGACCCTGCATGAGGTTCTGCTTGCTTACCGGGAAGCGTCTCCAGTAGAGTTTTGCGTGTTCAAGTTTTTTTGTACTATATACAAAATTGCAATTACTCATCCGGTGGAAGGTACTTGAAATAGAAAAATAAATTGACCCGAGGACTTATGTACATACTATATATCTAAAACGCATATTTACTTTTGTAGAAATGAAATAGAGCATATGTTTTCGCAAATCTCATCAATAATTCGCGAATATAGTTGTGGGTAGTTATAGGGAAGGGTAATCACGTGGCGCCCATTTTAGCATCTGTACCCACCGTTGTTCGGCCATTCTTCGCAGTTGGCCGGGCAATCTTCCGTAGGTCGTCGGGGTGCGAGGTTGGAGAGAACGATGGTAACACATAACCATCGAACATACCATGTTAGCGAGACAGACATTGTGCTTAAAATACACAGAATTGTTATTAAGTTTGTTGTTTAGAAAATCTGGAAGAAATTCTTAAAAAACTAGGACAAATGAAAAACAGAAACAAAATATGAACATTTTTTTCAGCATTAACTAGTAAGGCAAAAAAATCTGAACTTCTTCTATTGTTTAACAATAAGAAAAAAACTTTAAGAATATTTATACAAAAGTGTGCTTGAAAGAATATCTGGAAGGATTTATAAAAAGAATAATGAAAGATTACACCGTATTCTTCTAATGCGACAAGTGATATTAAATTTGATGTCGTTCCCGTATCCACTGAGAAGGAAAATGGAATGGAATGGATTCTAAAAGATTGATCTTACAAGGGAAATGAAAAGCGCTTCGAGGAAATATGTATCCGTAAAATCGTTTGTGTTTCGTTTTATAAAACCTAATATATCGTTTGCTTGACTTGATATGCTTGAAAAGTTTAGTTTTGCATTTAAAATTACTCATTCAAGATTCAAGATTCATGTGGTAAATAGGAAATGCGAATAAAATGAGAATTCTAATTCTGAAGTAAGGGAACTGTTACATTTAGCTGCAGTCAAAAGATACAAATCTTCTTTGAGCTTTAAACAGTCAGTAAGAGGCCAACTTCCTAGTTTAAGGTCATCTTCATATAAGAGATATTTAAAGTGATAAACAAAATTTGGCTATAATAATAATAAAGAGGAGTCATTGTGGGCTGCCAACAAAACGTTGATTGGATCAGATAATTAACCTTCAAGTTTTATACACTTTTTTTGACCAATTTAGTATGATTTGATCCATTTAAAAAATCACGAATGATAACTTAAGTAAGACAAACTTCAAACTTAAGCCTTGCGATTGAGACTCCCAAACTTTTGAGCGAAATCTGCAATTTCATTTTCGAAATTTCTTAGAATATCATAACAATAAATATCAAGATTTGACGTAGTCCACCTACCCGAAAGGAGCCCTTGTTGATATTCAAAAATGTCTTTCTTTTACCGGAAAAAGTAGTTTATTAGAAACTAGTTTCTTAAATAATTTGGTAATATATACGAATTTGCAGATGGGTCAATAATTTCTACCATCTAATGCAATATTAGAAAGCCGAGGACTGAAAGTGCAAAAAGGGCTTAGGATGAATTATTTTTGTCAAAATTTGTGTTATACGCATTATTATTTCCGAACGAATGTTCAAGCCTAAATTTCAAAGTTTCCAACAGCAAACAAGATAAATTTTGTTTTTCTTGGTGTAGGTTAATTTATTAGATTGTTTAAATCGACCTTAAGTATTTATCCAAGAAGGTGTAAATGAGCTTACGAGCAAAAGTCTTTCATGTGGAGGCCCATAGAGGGGAATACACAAACAGTCTTATATAAATATTTATATATTATATTCGAAATAAATGTTACAAAGGTAGGTGTTGCGGCAAATTTTACAATTCGGAGACACAATACTTCTGTATTTTTCAACTGAAATATTGTCTTAATGTTATGGAAAACAATTATTTGAAACTATAAAAACCTTCGCAAATACAAAAAAAGTTCGCAAATATGAAAAAAAGCTAAAAAATAAATAATTGTACTATATATATCAACAACGGCAGGTGTATCAAATCTTGATTGAATAGGAAGTTCAAAGATTCGGTGCAAAATTAAAGTGAAACAACATACGATTATGTAGATATCTGTATACCGCTAACGACTAATTCCGAGTCGTTTGTGTCATGTTCATAGGCGAAGTTTTATAAATGAGGTTTTTCTAATAAAGTCACTTACATAAGTTGAAAATGACCTTTCGGGTGACAACTGTTTTGATCACCAGATGCTCAAAAATACCAATTTTGTAAAGTTTACTTAAAGTTGTGGTAATTTGTGAACTATGATACTTCTGAACTTATAGAATGATACTTCTGAACTTATAGAATTGTTGAACTGCGTACACACGGTATCATTGCAAGTTCAATTGAAGAGAGGGGAAAATAAATGATTTAATAAATATCATAAATATCTATAGCGGAAACAGTTCGTAAAGATCAAACTGCATTTTGTCATCACAATATTTCGGCTTGTGGCGAGAAGGATCCAACATATTTTCGTTCCACGTAGTACAGAGTTATGTCCATTTAGAAATGATTTCAGGTATTGAAGCCTGCAGAAAAATGCACAATGCTCTACCTATTTGGATAATGCGAATGAATGAATTGAATCATAATTCTTTGCACGAATTTAGTTTTTCTTTTGATTTCAAATCGCACCTCTTGTTGGATGACTTTTTTATTGACATATCTCCACAATTCGAAGAGTCGGATTCCATTATTTTTAGAAAGATGTTTGTGTGTGTACGTACACTTGTGCGAATTATTTCGTCTCGCATATCTCGAGAACAAACCAGGCTATCGAGTCCAAACTGATTTCATTCGAACCTATTTGCAAACTGAAAAGGTTTTGATTGAATTTTATTCACTGATATCAATTCTATAACAAAACAAATGACAAAGAATGATCAATTTCACTTTTTTTGTTAAAATTAATTTAACTTACAGTTTTCAAGTGTCTAATAAAATATAAACTTATGCATAAATATATACACTGTCATTCATACGTATTTGGACAATACATTCTGAGAGAAAAATTATTTGTCTTTTTGGATTTCATTGTAAAATTTGATTGCAAACAGCTTCATCAAAATAAAGTTAATAAAGCCAAATGATGAAGTAAGCCTTAAACGTAGATACTTAACGTAAATTCCGACTCTTTATCGTCAAAAAATCCGCCCATAACTGTAACGATTTGGAAGTATCACAAAATATTTGTGTCTTTTGTCAAGTTTGCAGACACGAATGACGTCTGCAACACTGACGCAACAAAAACATTCTTAGCCAATTATGAAGCTCTTTCACTTCCCTTTTTGAATTACAGAGCCATGGAGAATCTTTACTTGCTGCAGTAAGGACTTTGAATTTCAATTCATATTTTAAACATCTTTTTGAAAGGCCTGCTATTTTCTTTTTCTTGATGTTTTACTAAATAAGCGGAAAGATACTCATGGCGCAAGATCTATGAGTCCACTCATTTTGTAAACGGAGCCTCGAGACATAGTAAATCGATATCCGTTTATAATTAAAGCATACAAAAAAAACACCCGAAAATGTAAAATCTGCACCATTGTTGTGGTTTTTTTATTATGTGCCGATTCGTAGAAGTCTTTCAAGAAAAGGACATAAAGAAAGTTAGACAAGCGAATAAGTTACACATTCTGATCACTGCTATTTTTTTTCTAAAGATAAGCCATCTTTCGACATCCGCCTCATGTGAACTATCAAAATCTGCAGACAAAACCGGACTAGATGTAATCACATCTCAAAGACCGGATTGACACTTTTTACTAGAAAGCAAAAGATTCCATGCTGAAGCCTACCCTCGAATTGGATTTAGTAGGTACTTTAAACCATCTTGACCCAAAACTTTCATGAAATAAATCAAGTTACTTAGTCCTTTTTAATTTTTTTTGATAAAGTCCAGTATTACCCGACACTGCAATATTTTGTAAAGCGAAAACTCAATAAAATTTTTAATTTTCAATTACCTTATCAGATAAATAAATATGTATTAATATAAACACTGTCGTTCATAAGTTTCCCGACTAATACATATAATTTTTGTTTTAATTTTAATTCCAAAAATTTCATCAATAAGTTAGTTCTGAGCTTAAAAAAAATAATTTTTAGACTTAAACGGTATTAAGTTGAGCCCGAATCCACAAAACCATTAGCAAGGATCATGCAAATAATGAAGGATTACTTAAGAAATCTAATGGATCCTACACGACGGACCATACGGATACTCTCGATACGTTGTTGAGCGTTCACTTCCCAGGTTCGTCTACCACTTCGGGTGACTAGTTGAAAGCTTCCATAGGGCAAGCTGTTCTAACAAGGTTAAAAGTCTATTTGGCAAAATTTTCAGTAGTGATAAGGTAAAATAGGCAATTGGCTCATTCAAACCCATCAAAGCACCCGGCGGTGATGGCATCTTTCCTGCCCTTCTCCAAAAGTCATGGACCTTATCTTACCGGTTCTTATCGCTTTGTTTAAAACTAGCTATAACTGGGGATATATTCCCCTGATCTGGCGACAGGTTAAGGTTGAATTTTGACCAAAACCTGGAAGCAGACCAGAGGTGTTCTGTCGCATCTACTCTGGTCATTGGTCATAGACAATCTCCTGGTGAACCTCAATGAGATTGGCTATGTAACAATAGGTTATTCTGATGATATGGGTATTGTCGTAAGAGGCAAATATGACACTGCAATCATCAGCGTTATGCACTCAGCATTAATGCATGTCTCAGAATGGTGTAAGCGTGAAGGACTCTCCGTGAATCCTAGCAAAACCGTTCTGGTCCCCTTCACAATAAGGAGACAACTGACAACAACTCTGTCTCCAATTGTTATTGACGGAACATTTTTGGTATACTCCAGTGAAGTCAAGTATCTCGGTGTATATCAAGACCATCACAGAACATGCAACAAATGCCATGTGTAAGCGGTTCTACGGTAGGACTTTGGGTCTCAAACCTAAGAATCTTAACTGGTTGTATATCATGATGGTCGGACCTAGTATTACCTGTGCAGCCATAATTTGATGGCCCATAATTTTAGATCTAACTACTTCTAAAAAGCTGAAAAAAGTCCAAAGTATAGCTTGTAGGGGCGTTACTGGTTCTGTCATTTTCTACGGAAGGATGGAATGTCCGTTAGTCTATATGAACCCATTTCATATTTTGATGTTCCGCTTTCTCTATTTCTTGATCCACAGTTCCACGGTAGTGCTTCCAAAAATATTTCAGAAATGTGAAATCTGTTTCATTTTTCATGATTCAGAATGACGTCTACAACACTGACACATAAAAACATGAATAAAATTGCAAAACTCGAATACTAAAAAGTGTTGCAAGGAAGATCATAACATCCGAAAATTTAGTTTGTTTACCACTGTTGTGGTTTCTTATCATAAACGAAAATGTAGAGGTCTTTCAAGAAAATAACATAGAGATAAACAATCTTTCGAAATCGCCCTGGAAATAACTATCAAAATCTCCAAAGAAAACTGGACTCTTGTAGCCATCTTTTTATGCTGTCATCAAGAAAGGACACCCAAATCCGACGTCTGGGTCAGAACGTTAGCAAAGACGGCTATAACTTTGAGATAGTTAGGAACTTTGTCTGACTAGGCTACGCTGCAAACACTGATAATAACACTAAAGTCCTTTCCGAAGAAATTAAGTGTCGCACTATATAAGACCTCTTTGAGCCTCGTCCTACTATATGGTGCAGAAGCATAGACAAAAGCGGTTGATAAATACGCAAGTCTTTTTTTAAATGATTCAAAGCTGAAAATAACTATGCATGCTATTTTTTTGATTGCAATGCATTTGTCTAGAGAATGAACGATGTTTTCGTAACCCAAATGGAATTTGATGGTGGCGGCCAATAAAATAGCACCTACATATTTTTTCCATCTTAAGATGGGAAGTTCAATGTATTGCACCTACTCTTCCCCAAACCAATTTTAATAATAATAATTAAAGATTATGCATATGAATAAAACTTCTTGATTAAAATAACTGTGGAGGAGGGAAATGCGATAAAATCGTTGGTGGAATATTCTTACTGAGTTCTGCAAAGAATTTCAATTTAGTTTCACGGGTCGAACTTTTATAAACAACACTTCAATGTGAACCAACTTAATGCCGAATTAGGGTTTCTGATGTGAGCATATTAAAAGCTTTGCAAGTATGTTCGTTCGTGAAAGAGCTACAAGCATTATTAAGGGTAAAAAACCTTTCCACATATTAATTTACAATCAAGCTTTTCCTTCGAGACCTTAAATACTTAACTCAGATTTAGTTTAACCTCATTTACCTTTTTTTAATCAGCAAATGCGAATTCCTTCCAAATGAATAAGAGACAAACATAGCAATGGATTTAAGAGGAAACTCTGGTTCTATACATATTTTCATTAATGTGGTGTTCATTCTCGTGAGTTAATTCTTTGCTCCCCATGGGGCTCATAATAATGTGTAACATATAAAAAAAAATCCGTTCATCTGTTCATACATTATACAAATCTGCTTGGTATCCTTAATATAAAAACAGGACTCTGCACTCATTTCTAGTAATAACGCACTTATTTCCATGACAGCTACTCATCTTTCCTTTAGGTTAAAAGTTCACTAAAACAGATGCAAACACGGCAGCTGAGGCGGCAGGGTCCTTTCCTGTTTATTCTGCCTGCCATTACTTTTATTACTCATGCGGCGTGAACTGATGAATACCTAAGTATACATTGGTAAGAAAAAAAAGGACAGTTTGATGTTTGCCTGGGCAAATCTTTGGCGTAAATATATAGTCACATAAAACCGAATTTTTAATCACCTTTTTAGGCTACAATCGTTTTTTCGATGTTCATTGCTCCATCACAACTTTAATGCACGTACATACAAACCTAAAGGAAATGAAAATAGAGGTAACCTAGGTGTTAAAGCCTTTCCGTTTTCAATATTTTACATTATGGGCAATGTCAATAGTAATAGAGTGGTCCTGGTAAAGTTTTCAATGAATGTTTGTTTGGTTAGGTAAATGTATGTACATTATGTACATTTGCGATTGGAACGAGTTAAAAATTGATTTGAAAAATATTTTCAGCAGAGCAATCCACAAATCAGAATGATGTAAATCAGGGGCTCAACATCATCACAACTCTTCTGGGACAACGCAAGCTAAATCTTCCAAAACAAAAGGAGTTTGGGAAACAAACAAAAAATTATTATAAACTGCTCAAGGCTTCTCATCATCCGAACCCTTTTTTATTTAAAAATTCAAGATTCTTGCTCAACATTATGTGGACACAAACTGTGGTTGAGATTTTTCATTTTCAATCTTTTTTCTTAAGCCAGCAAAGGGAAAAATGCTTAGCGTTGCTAAGTTGACATATGGTTTGGTCGTGCGGTTGAGTGTGGGAATTTCTAATATCCTCCGGAAGGAATTTCGTTCCTTTTCCATTTTTGAAATTCTGTAGGAAATTGTTTTTTGCTTGAGACACATTCACATTTTGTTTGTTTTGAGTTGAAAAATGTTAAAGTGCTTGTGTCAGGAATTAAAAGACAATCTATATGTGAATCGAACTTGACAAGCATGCTTTGAATGACAGTGGTAGGGATGTTGATGAAAATTCGAGGATATTGGCAGAAGAATGTTACGAAAGTAGATTTTTACAGGGCATTCTAGTGTCAGGAAAAAAAATGTAATTCATATAGCGTAAATAACTGAATGCTGAACACATTTGTGTTTAAATTTACACCTGAAATAACAAAATATTTATTTTAGTTCAGGGCCGATGCCTCGTAATTGTGGCAAAAGTTTGCCTTTGAACCTATTCTCAGGTTGATATCCACTTAAGTGATACAACTTCAACACTTTTGGATGATTTCTCATAATCTCATTAATCACATAAATCTTTGCAGTCAATTAGAAGTTAATGTTCCGACCAAGCTAATGAGGATCCGTAACTATGCGAATGGTTCATCGAAGAGACAAGAATTTTAAAGAGATTTTACATATTTAAAGTGAAAAAATCAGCCTTCCTTTTTTTCATTCGGAATTTTTTATTCCCTCAAAAATGCGGTCAATGCTAAATTTAAAAAGTCTATAAACAATTTCTTTTAAGTAAAAATTGAACCAAATCTCTTCTCGTTAATGACATAGCGAAAAATTGAGGAAAACAAATATTGAATTAACCCGTAGAGACTGATTTGAATGACTTTTACAAAGCTTTTGCCGCTGTCTCGTCTTCGACTCAAACTACCGGAAACTGCATGGATAAAGCATTTTTCGTTTATGACAATGAATTCCGATGCAATCAAAATGATCATTCCAAGCATGCTTCCTTACCTCACCCGTCGCGAGATCTATAACTACATTCCCTCAAGTTTGGACGCAATCAAAAACAGCCCCACTCTTAAAGACTGTACCATCAAATTGCAACCAATATCGATTTTGCATTTTTTGTCATGAGTTGGCAAGTTTCTGATTACTTGAAATGAAATAAACTACTTACAGCGTTCCAGTCAGAGTTAATAGCAAACTTTAGGAAGCAACATCTCTGGTGTTGTTGGACATTGTAAGGTATCAAAGCGGTAGCAGGCTGTTTTTGCTGGCTTATCAAATTTTCTATCAACAAATACAGGAGTCTCTCAAGGATCTCTTCTCGTACCTTTGCTTTTCACTTTGCTTAATAGCGATTTTCCTCGTGTTCTGAAGCACTGCGAAATACAAATGCACGTTCATGTTTCTCAACTGTTCACAGCAGAGCCATCTACACACAATCTACACAAACCACTATTTTGAAAACACGAGTTAGGTATTAAGCCGATATAGCAACCACTACAACAACGCCACCCATTAGTCAGACTACTATCGCTGGGCGACCAATCCAGTGATAGTGCCATTAAATTGATCCCAATGGCAAATGGTTACTGGACCAGATTCGAAAAACTAGACCACTCTAGGAATCGAAACTGGGACCTATCAATAGAATCAATTGAAAGGCAGGTGCTCTACCAACTTCGCCACCCAGCTTACTTTGACTCAAACTAACGTGAGCCATTATTGTCAAGTACTGTATCAACATTGTTACCGCATTCGGTAAGTTTGTCTCAATGTTGAGACTAAACTCATGCGAAGACAAAATTGCCCTATCGTCAGCATATATTGCTTTATCACAGTTAGGTAACTTCGGAAAATCAGATGCGTATATATTATTTAAGACTGGTCCAAGAACTGACCCTTGAGGAACCCCTTCAATGAATTCGACAATAACACAATTTTTAACATGCACTTTATAAAAACGGCTTGAGGCCAAACTTTTAACAATTTTACAAAGAAATGGAGGAAAATCAAAGTTCAAAATTTTATGAATTAGGCCATCGTGCCACACCGTATCGAATGCTTTTTCGATGTCTGGTAAAATCATACCCGTTTATTTCCCTAATGTCCGATTTCTTTTAATAATATTGCTTATTCTAAGAACTTGATGCGAAGTACCATGGTAGCGCCTAAAATCAAACTGTTCATTTGGATAGACCTTATGTTCATCAACAAACTTTACAAGCTTTGCTTTTATAACCTTTTCAAGAATTTTACCTAGGAAACTTAATAAGCATATCGGCCTATACCCAGCTTTGGTTATGGCTACTATTTACCTTTGCCAATTTCCATGCCTTTGGAAAATACTGCACTTTTAGGCATGCGTTTATAATAAACGTTAGAAAAATTATTCCTTTTTTTCGGTAAGTTCTTGAGATAAATATTTTACATATTATTAATGCCCCAGTCTTACGGATAGGAAAACTGTTCAGGAAAAAATGTGTATCCTCTTGTAAAAGATATGATTTTTTGAAAACAAAAATGTTCGTGCTTAATGTTTAATCCTGCAAATTAACCAATAATAGAACAACACCCAATGTGAGGTGTGTATTAACGTTACAGTTTAATTTGAATAAAATATGAACCTTTATTGGATTTATTTTTTGTTTGTCAATAACAACTACAACATTTTTTCAATTGTTCTTTTAATTAAATTGAAAATCATAAATAAAATATTTGTAGGTATATGGACAAACCCATTTTCTACTCACAATTCGCGCTTATTCAATCATGCATTTAAATCACTTTTGGCGTCCAAAATATAGATTGCACGTATCGGTACGTATCGCATAGGTACGTACAAATCCATCGCTTCATTTCATCAATACGATGAGAAAGAATATTCGCATTCAATTCAGAACAATATTTTTTAGTAATGTTTTTTTTCCATTATTCCATTATTGGAGTTATTTTCATCGCATTGGTACGGATTTCGAATGCTTCCTTTCCAACCAAAAATATGTCGGAATCAGTGAGAAGTATTAAATCCCAGATATTTTTTATTACGTTCAACGGGTTTTTAGTATGATATTTCAATAATACATAAGAGCGAAGCTGAGTTGGGGGAAATCTATAAGTGGATTGCGTTATTGGCGAAGGTAAAATGAATGATAATAATATTGAAAGGAGGGGATGAACGAAAAATTGGAGAAGACTTTAACTGGATTTGGAAAGACTCATTTACAAAATCCCGGTGGGAAATTTAAACACCACTGTCATATTGCTGTTCTGTAGATTTACTTACCTCTGCATTTTTTCGCAAAATTACCAGATTAAATAAAACCTTAGACACCGGAAACATGAAAGGTGACAGGAATTTTTTCTAAAAGACATTGAAAATTCTGTAAATATTTGAATATTATTTCCATAAAATAACATATCGAAAATAAATGTACATTGTTTTGAAAAAAAATTGGATATTAAAAAGGAATGGTGAATCATTTTACTAACTGTAAAGCGAAGTAAAACTTAGCCCAAGACTTACTATTTCCCTTCATTTTATAACGACAATTGAAAGAGCTTTTAATTGGATTGGGCCATAAATCCCAATCTTAAGTTAAATCAGTCGTGTTGTCAGAAAAATCGTACATATTTTGTCATCTAATTGAGCGGTATTACCTGTGTTAAGCAACAGGTTAAGGATGGAAGGCGGAGGTGAATATTCGTATAGCTAGCAATAAACGTTTGTGGTTTCTAAAATTTGACTAGTGTGATTTTAATAAATTGATCGAATTGAGCCCACATATCACGACAAAAGGGATTTCATTACCTTTGAACATTTGAATTTCAAGCATTCTCGATAGCCGCAATAGCTGGGATAGGTGAAAAGCTGCAAGTTTGTTTGCTAATATAATAATTTGAAATTTTACAATTACTGGCTTAAGCCGATTCTTAATGATTTCTAATATGAGTTTTTTTGACAATCGTACGTTTGAAGTATTGTCACAGGATCACGAGATTTGAGTCCTCGAAATCGCTTGATGATATCGAATAAAAAGTAGACCAAAATGATTGTTGCGAATGCAATTTTATGAGTGCAATGAACAGATCTCCGGTTGAGGTAATTCTTTTCGGAATGTTTCATTTCATGCATCGTTAATTGTAAATCGGGCGTAACTGCTTCAAATTGAGTCCTGAGCAAATGCCAATTAAAAAAATAGCAAAACAGGCGACCGATCCGTCAAACTGATAAACACCATGGCAGAACCACCAACATACTTCTTAAATAAGCAAATAACTCGCAACGTTTAATAAAAAGCAATTTGAAGTGCTTAGATTTCGCAACTAAAGCTAAATTCTCGCTCTTTCTTCCCTCTCAAGGATACTGCCTAGTTTGAAGGAAAGTTTTTTACAGCAGTCGTATTTCTATTAAGCATCAGTCGTTGTCAACGTCTTTTCAGAACCCGTTGAGTTCTAAATCAAATGAAAAGAGTAGTTTTTACACTTTCTTCAATATTTTACAAATCTTTTTGGCTTGAAGTCCTCTTTTGTATTATTCCATCCTAGTGACGCCCTTGTTATACCCTAAAATAATTCTCTCTTCTTTATTTTAATGTTGGAAAAAGAAGGCAAAAAAACACAAAGAATCTGTTCACTGGATTGGATCTTGACAATCTATCTTGAGTGTTTCCTTGAGTTACTTTGCTATGAAATTTGAGTCCTCCAAGCAGTTGCTTTTTGAAGTCTTTATATAATTTAAGCCCAATGTGATATAAAAATGATATTAAGAGCGACTTCTATATTGTTCACAAAAACATCTGCTGGTGTTGTTAGAATATTAAGTCTCTTGCGCTTCTTGGGGTTTTTCTTTAATAAGCAAACATGTTTAGGTCATTTTTAATCATGGTTATTTGACAACACCAAAGTATACATAGTTGCTAAGTTCCATATCCGATTTTAAAATTTCCGATCACAGTATGACTCGTATCGTTTTTAAATATCGTGTTGCTCATTCTTACAATGTAGATTTCAAAAACCGAATTTATGGCGAAGAGTATAAGTCAAGGGCTTACACTCCATTAAAAAGTAGTACGCTAAACTAAAAAGACTAAAACTATGGATGTCTGATTTTTTATTAAATATAATATCTCAAGAAGTGTCTTGAATATAATCGCGTAACAGATACATTATAAAAGAGAATATATAATAAGGTTCGAAACAAACTATAATACAATTGAAATAATCTACTCATTCAACTCATTTGTTTCAACAATTGTTTAACAAAAGCATATACTATTTGCTTAAGATGATAAATATAAAACCTTAACCTACAGGCCTATCTCTCTACTCGCTGTGTTCTCCAAACTGTTTGAGAAAATACTCAAAAGCATAATTATATCCTTCCTTAAAAATGATGAACATGCTTGTTGGACTTAATCGCAGATATAAATCTATCTTGGAGGTTCTTAAGCCCGTAGTACGCGACATGGAAGTCGTTGCATGTACTCCGAAAAATCCCTTATTCAGGTTAAATATTCGTTGCAGCCATCTTGTGATCCAAATTCGTTGCATGCAAAAAATATCGGACGTCACGGCATGTAGAATTTGTCCAAAAACGTCGCATGTTTCCATGCGACGGTGGCCCTCCCATGGAAACTATTCGCATGTATTTTTGCATGCATCGTACACACATGTTGCGCTAGTACACGACATGTAAGGCGGTTCGCATGCATAGCGTTCTAGGAACAAAAAAACAGCATAAACATTGATTTCCTAGTACACGTCATGTATCCATGTGAACATATTTTTTCGCTGTCATGAGTATACTTGAAGTGTGTTTAATTTTGCTATTTGTAAAATTTTAAAATGTCGAAATAACCTGGAAAAGATTGCTATTTTGGCAACAATTCAAATTAAAAATGCCAAAAAAGCTGAGTAAAGTGAGCATTATAAAGCCCAAACTTAAAAGGAGGTGTATTTGGCTGAAAGGCCTGAGCGAACCAATTCGATTACTTGCTAGGTAATCCAAAAATGTGGTGCCGAGTAGATATTGTGCTTCTGACCGTCTTTTATGATGACAGAACGCGATTGGGTGGGATTTGTGCATTAGGATGGGTACACACTGGATTTATTTTTGCATCTTTTATTTTTGTAGCTTTTTGCTGACTATTTTTTGAGGGCTTCAATCAAAAAGAAATTTATTTTTAAGAAAGTTGCTTTAATGGTCGATAGCCTGAGGACAAAAATTTAATTTTCGTTATCCTTATTTGTTAAATCATGTCTACTTCTTTTCCATGTGCCAAATTGCTTCCATTGCGGATGAGGATCCCTCGGACGATTTGAGTTTGGACGTCGCTGATCCCTATTGATTATAAATTTTGTTACCGAAAGTATATTTTAATACTCTTCATAAAGAAACAAACAAAGAGGCCACACAACTGTATTTGGCTGAAGCAGATTTCATATGATTGTGAAATAAATGTTGTGTGGATCATGGCCCAAAATTGTTTGTTGTTCTATGAAAAGTTTACATAGAAAACTTCGTACTAGGAATTATAGGTTCCTTTTTGATACGTAAGGCCAGAATTCGTACGTCTTAGATCCCACGTGTGAAGCGAACAATAAACTCTAGAAAGTATTCATGACAGACATTTGAAACTCGTTGGCATTAGCAATCGTGAAAACATGAATATACAATTTTACTTATCTATCGTAAAAAGCATCGTTCTCCGCAATAAATCTAAAAAAAAAAACGTTTATTGTTTTACCCTTTTTTTAACAAAATTAATCCACTGTTCCAATGTCCTAATGCTTGAAACATTCTACTCATGTGATATACACGCGATAGTACGAGTTTGTGCACTCGCATGTGATGTTTCCATGCCATTGAGCGATAAACTGTCACATGTTGTCCCAAATCACATGCTGCTTGCTTATACACGGCATGCGAATTAGTCACATGTTTGCATGCGATAAAGGCTAAAACGGACTCACATGTACATGCGTGACTATATGCGACTGTCACAAATATGGGTAGTACACGACATGCAAACTCCATGCAAGTATTGTGACAGATTTTAATGTCAGAATGACGTCAGGCTCGCATGTACATGCAACGGGCTTTAAACAGCAAGAAAACTTAAATAATATTCTTTAACATATATTTTCTTGACATTCACTCCTAAGAAATTATTATTCGTAGTAAGGATGGAAAATTAATTGTATTAACAATGCCTTATGTGTACTGTAGTTCAATCAAAGCTACAATACGGATTATCTTGTAGAGGAGGTATTAATGATAACAATCTGTATCCTTTGCGTAGAAATAAATTGTGAGAAAAAGAGATGAGGCGAACAAAGTTTTTTGTAACTTTTCTTTGTTTTACTTTTTAACGATCTTTCCATATTTTGTTCATAAGAAGAAGTTCTTCACAATTATTCCACAACATAGTACAAACGATCTCCAACTTTTTATATCATCTGATATTCAGTGTAAAATAATAAAGTAGTTCACAAATGCTTGTTTAAATTTGATCAAGATGAAAATGAACTTTTATTAATTGCGATAATATAAATTTAATTTTTTTTATTCTTGGCCCTCTTATGTTAAATTAGAGAAAATTTTTATTTACTAAAATTGATCAACCCCGTTTACATATTAACTGTTTGTTGAGTTGTTATGGTTCAATGCATTTTCTACTAGTTTTGTCTTAACAAAAAAGATGCATTCTCATTTCATTTCATATAATAACACATTTTAAGGCTTGCTTTGCTTTAAATAACTACGTTTCTTATTTGTTGCACTTATTTGGAAATGGAATTACTATCGGACCGGCCAAACGTTGTTTGTCAGAACGCTGGCTTGAGCTTATCATATTTTATCCGATGTTCGATATTTCTATAAACTAAACAGTCATTGACACAATCGTATAAAGTAAGTCTTAGAAGATACACAGTTTTTACTGTTTCACTGTTTTGAACTGTTTTTCACAACTGATGCCTCCGGATCAACGTAAACAGTGTTAAATAAAATTATTATTTTTTTACTGTTTAATGCAGGCTATATGGAGCAATTAAAAAAATCCCACTTTTCCTCAGCATAATCAAGCTGCGTTTTTTATCACCCGATCAATTTATATACGTATATAAATTACATATTTATATGCCTTGAAAAAAGAAACTTTATAGGAATATGAACATACAATTGAGCGATATCTTCGAACAATTATTCAGTGCACAATTTGCCTTAAAAAATGTGGATTAAGTTTAAAAAATCGACATCACTCCCCAAAACAGCAAAAAGGGATCTTGAGTCTTTCAGCTTTTTTTCTTTTACAAATGTTCTATAACTCAAAACTAAAAATGTGCAATTCTCTGAAAATTATGATCATCCTGCTTTGGCCAACTCTGCAAGCAAGTTTCGAAACAAATTGTATATTTTTTTAGATATGGCATCAAAATTGGTGCCGCCATTAAGGGAGAGTTCACGGACTAACACACGTACGGAAGAATTAAGTACAAAGGTATGAAAATGTATATGGATTAAAGTATGAATGAATGAATAAATAAAACAGGTACACTTCGTAAAATCAATCGAAAAATTATCGTTTCATCCTAGCGATTTCCAGCATATTTCTTCCTTATTTTTGAAAAAAACTGAAACATTTCATAAAAATCATGTTGTGAAGCACGAAAGTGCAGTTCTCATTTGTTTGAATTGAATTTGAACCCGATTTTTTTGTATCAAAATTCCGCATCAAGATATTGTACAAGCATGAATTGAACAAATATTTTAACATCGAATTCTTATTTTTTTTTGTCTCTTCCAGGATATAAATTTCCATCCGGAACCACGAACCGCCACCTTTGACATCTTGGTGGCTGCTACACTACGCCACGTTCCAATCTAATATACGAGTATCTAACTGCCAGGAGGTTCAAATTGCACGCATCACTTGCGCTGAGTGCTTTCAAAGAAGAACATCATTCCATTATGTCATTATTACAAATTGTTCCTGCTTCAAATTATATTGATGTTCCTGCCTCTTACGCTCCTCTTGGCGGGCGGCGTCTGTTTTGTGTACGCACAGGGCGTATGTGGAACAAAGCAGATTCCCCTCAATCCACTCGCTTTATTTCTCTACTTTTGCTCATGTGGGCTGCTCTTCGGTTTCTTCGTCCTGCGTTTCTCTTATACTGCAAAGCTTAGGTAGAATCGGAAACAAAAGGAATGAATTTAAATTAAATCTGTCAAAAGCATGAATATGTTAGTGTATTTTTATTCTTGTATTCCTTTTACGAGCCTTAGGCACTTAAAGAAAGATGAAATGTCCTCAATCGTCCTCAAAATCAAGTTAAAAGAAAAAAAACAATCGAGAGATATCATTGGGCCCAAACAACTTTTGCCTCAAGTCGAAAATTATATAAAAATGGAATTGTAGGGCACGCAAAAAAAAAACTTTCACGACTTAACTCAAAATCTCCTTTACCTTGGCCAGCACATCTGCTGAGATTCGTCCATCATCTGCCGCAACCTCAAGATATAAATATATTCAGTCGAAGAAAGAAATATTAAAAATCAATTTGCAAAAACTTCAAGGCATAATATTGGTAATTGTTCGCGCACCAGGCCTATAACTTGCCCATTGTGATGCAACAATAGTTGGCATTTATACTATTCGACCATGTGGGATCCATAAAGAATGTGCCAATAATGAAATTATGATGTAGGGAAAACTGCAGATCTAAAACTTTTCTTCAACCAATGCTTGGCACGATTTAACTGGAGGTGAAAGATGAAGAAATAATGACGGTAAGATTGTGTAAGGCAGACGTTCGGTGTTGAGCATATCTTAAAATAACTCTGCAGACTTTTAAACTTCACTTCAAAATGTTGCCAGTAGAGATTTCTAAATAAGCATCTTAAGTGACTGTTTATTGTCTCAGTCGTCATTATATATATTATTAAAAGCTCGAATATATAAGGACTTAAAGAAGCAAGTGGAAAATATATAAACAATAAATATAAATAATCGATAGGATGATGGAAAGGATATTTTGGACTAGATCGGACGAAGGTTCTTCATACTCAATCTATACAACTTAATTTTATCCAAATAAATATTCTATATTTCTATTTAAGGGGTTTTAACTAACCTTTTGATAAAATGTGTCTCAGCGAGGAGAATGTTTAGGTGATCAGGATATTTCTCAGTGATGAAGTTTTGAAAACTATAAAGCCAATTTAAGAGAGTTTATTATCAGAGGAATTATTGACTCGATGTTCCGGTTCAGAAACTCAATGAGTCTCTAAACTCTTTGATTTGGACTTTCGATCCAAAACATATTCATTCCGGACCTAAGATGATTGAGATAGCGGCATTTATTGCTGTTTGTATTTCTAATGAAGGTTTAATTTTAAAAATGAAATGGGAATGAAAATTGGCCCGAAAGCTCATTCATTTGCTGTGAAACGAGACAACGCCCGCTTGACCGCTCCGAGATACGAGCATCCAACACAGCAAAGAAGGCCAGAACTGCTCGATATAAAGAGAGAAACGCGGAAAATAGTTTTTTCGAAGTCGAGGAAGGTCCGATGTATGAAGCAGGAATGGTAGATTGAATCAATGAAAGTCATTATCATTTCATGAATTAGACTGCGAAAAACTTTACGCGAAAATTTAAACGCGTTTTTCTCGAAAGTGTCTTTCAAAACAGTACCCACGATTTCTCAGGTTCTACTTGACCGATTTACCTGAAATTTTTAGAGAGTCTTCTTTATAGACTTGTCTATGTCTGGAACTATCCCCATCTCCACATTTTTATTTCCTTTTTTTAAGCACGAAACAGTCAAAAAAAGTGGTACAAAAATAGTTTTTTCTTTTCAGGCAGTCGCCATTTTGTGAAAAAAAAATATCTTTCCAACTTTTTGTAGTTCCAGACATTGCGACATTATTCTAGATTAAAAATATTTTTTTTGGTTTCAGATTGCTAGTTGGGTTGAAATCGTGGGTATGGTTACGCACCAATTTTTTGTGACCCCCACTCCATCAACTGCTAATTTTTGAAATTTTCGAATTTTTTTAATTAGTGATTTTTTTCTGTATTCTTGTTATGTTAATAACTAACTAATAAAAAAATGGATACTAAAAATATTAATTGCCTTTTTTTATGACACTTCAAAAATTACATGAAATTCATGCCTTTAGGCTTGAATACCCCCTTAATAGTTTTAAGTTAAGTATGGATAGCACTGCAATTAGCACACAAAAAAACCTAACATATCTTTTACGTATTTATTTTAAGAGAGTTTTTTATATTTAAAATATAATCGTAAGTTATATTTTATTTCAGACTTATTTTAAAAATGAATTACCCGTTCATTTACTAAGTTCTTTTTCACACAATAGTTTTCTTAGTTCTTAATAAAAGTCATGTTTTTAATAAATACTTATTTATTTTATTTTATTTTTATCAATAATATATTAAATTATTGATCTACAATAATATTTCTCGTATAAAGATGTAAGGCGTGTAAGATTATATGTCGTATGAGGATATTTTCGAAACTACTCATCCGGTTTCGAAAATTCTTTCACCAATATTTACAAAGGGCCTTTTGGTTAAAATAAGGCTATATATTATACCGTTATTGTGGCAACCAATAATGTAAATCATAGTCTAGGGAATGCGTTTTTTTGTTCTGTAGAAAAGTACAACATGACACATCTCTATATTTTAATGTTAATACACAAACTTAAAAATATGACTAAAATATATATTCAACATTACATGAATCAGCCAGGGAAATAAAAGAAGGCAATGGGAAATTATTATCAAATTAATTTTGCCTATCTTCGAGGAAATTTTGATACATTGTTTGGACAAAATGCACGCTTTGGTGTCAGAGGGCAACGAATAGAATTTAGTGAGTTCGACGCGGACGCACTGCTTGTCATTAAATAAAGAACTAGCAACTCGACTCTTAAAATAGATATATTTGAGTTCGCCAAAAGACGTATATTGAATATTATGTTTAGTTTAGAGTGCTGGCTTGGGGCAATTAAGTTATATTATCTTAAACTAGTTTAAGCAATTTTTGTGTATTTGTTTTAAAAATTAATGAAATGAGAATGAGAGAGAGAGCGTTGAAAGACGGCGTAAGTATTTTAAACTCAGATGTTTTCATTGCTCCATGGGTGGGTATTTTGTACCCTTAATACGAAGAACAAGTGCAATTTTCTTTGTCTTGGAAAATTTTATTAGCAGTCTGTTCTCATCGGAGTCATGCCTTCACACTCGAGCCAATGACAGATAATCTACACAAATCATTATTATGACGGCGTGGGCATGAAAAACTTGGTGATTCGTAATTCGTGATTGGTAATCACAAATGCATATCCACTCACCTACTATGACTTATCAGAGTGGATAGCTATAATAAAATATTTTGCAAAAGCAATGTGCCACGAACAATAATCTTATGTTCCCTGAAGAAGGTGCGCCTTAAGCGGTTTATTTCACCTGAGGCCTTCATCCGCCCATGAATTTCTGTATAGTCGACTTAACAATGGCCAAGACATCGCGAATAGCCCCGGAGAATATCCGGTTTACTAGAGTGGGCTCAAACCGCGACACAGCAGATGTCGTGCAACACCACCAGTTTTGGTTGCTAGAAACTGATGTACCCTAAAGGGCGAAATTCGATTGAATGTCTTGTCAGCCTGGCCCGCTTACGTATGTTAAGTTGGTACAACTCCTTTAGTTCTTAGGCTGATAAGTATAAAAATATCACATACTAAAGTACAAAAAAAACACATCCTGTACATACATGTGTAGTTTAAGTAGTGAAGGTATTATTTTAAGGCTACTTAAGGTGGATTGTTTTTAATTTAAGTGTTGTGTACAAGACAGTACAGGTACTGATTTTTTTTATCATTTTCTTAGGCCGTCGTACTCCTGAACATTATTTTCAAATTAATGAAAGAATATCTGCAAATTTTTCAAGCTGGCTGGCAACGCTCCGAATACTCAATACTTTTGAAACCGTTCGGGTCGGCTTTAATACCATCTTAAATAATCTATAAAATGCATGATATGGAATAAATGGCGAAGGTTCTGCAAGTATAAACTTTTATAAAAAAACATGTCAAAAATGTGTTCCAATCAACAGAATAGATTAAGAACCACCTCTATTTATTTGGTATACCCCATTAAAAGGACCTTTAATGCATAAGTTCCATGATATCGTTGCAGAGCTCAGAGAAGGATTGAAGATTATGATAAAGTGCCAAATTTCCTTTGACTTGGAAGTTTTATATTTTAAACTGACAGCTTCGTCAATTGGCAAAAAACTATTGCCCTCTGAGAAAGCTTTTGTTCATTTCAAAATGAGTGTTTTTCTGTTCAAATATGTATATATAGTATACTCATACAAATTATATTAAAGACATCTAATTTTGGTCTGAAAGCCAGGCTTATTGTCACCATTTGTCTTGTGTCCAGTTTATTTCCTTATACAAATTATGAGGTTGTGCATAATATCTCAGACCTTTTTTTCGATGGATTGAAAATGGCCAATGGGGAATAGACCGTTTTAATTCTGATGGTACTCGAACTTTTAGGATTAGAACCTTACGCCCAGTCCGTTTATAAAACATACCCTCAAGTAGCATGCATGCAGTGGAGTCCTTTTTAAAGTTTTGTTACAAATCTTTCGGCTTATATGGTCCCGTAAAAAGTCACATCGTGTCAAATCTCGCGCTGTTGTGGGCCAATGTTGGTGGAAAACGAAACACTTTTCTTTCAAAAACGCATATGGCGGCAAAATGCAAGAAATAAGTATCGTTTGCACCCATTCAATGCAAAAGGCACTTCGCTGTGAAAAGGCGTCCGATTTTTGATTTTCTGAGCAAACTGCAGTTTTATGTTTCCCCTGATTTAATTTGGGGTTGTACGTTACAATATGACATTTATATTAATAATATAAATGTGGACAACATGAATATAATGCGTTTTTAGAAGCATATTATTCGGACGAAAGGTGTTCATGGAAGCGGATGTAGTCAATGAGGAGTGCAGGAGTGCGCAGCTATAAGACTGAATCAGAGAAGGAAACGAATCAGGTATTAGAGCAAGAGATGTCGCCCACTCAAGTAACGCTTGGAGGTCGCGGAGAAGAAAATATTTATTGATATAAAAAAGATAAAAAGAACAAACATACCTGCTGCAAGTGTGATAAGTACATTTGTATGGAACATGCAGAAATAGTTACAAAAATGTGCCATAAAAAATGGATTTGTTTTCTTTTTTTCTATTTGATACTGAAGTGGCATAATATCTAAACAGATAGTTTCAACATTTTTTTCTATAAGGTACAACTTTTTTTCTTTTATTTTTTTTTCTCATAAGTTTAAGGGGTATTCTTGCCTACGAATTTAAAAAAAAATTTATATATTTTCTAAGTTTAACTATTCAAAAATACATCGACAAGAAGATTTTTCAAAATTCAAATTATTTTCGGAGATATCGGTTTTTTGCTGACCCGGCATCCGAACTGGTTCGGCCGGAACTAATCGAACGAAAGTCATTAGGGACTCTCCGTCTACCTGAATTGACATTTCTCAGTAAAACCTTTTGTCAGAATAAATAAATGTAAGTCTCCAATATCATTTCATGACTTAGGCTGCCCGCACAGTGGTGCGACAAAGCGATGCGATGCGAGAAACGGTGCGATGCGAGAAGCGGTGCGGTGCGAGAAGCGGTGCGATGCGAGAACCGGTGCAGATTCGATACTAGGTTTGATGCGAAATGCGATGTTGTGCGCACAATGAAAACTGCTCTGTGCTGTTCTGATGCTTTTCGCGATGAGTTCATCATCAGAGGAAGATTTTTTAAACGAAAGTTTATATTATGTTGTTACAATTCTGTTGTGATAGTTTTTAATTTTCTGGTCCCAAAGTGGTCGCCTTTCGAAAATTGCTGAAATGAGTTGTTCTGAATCCATTTCACAAAATTAACTACAAAAATTATCATGCAAGTACAACGATTATTTCTTTTATGACAATCACCACCAAAGTCCAATACAAAATACAGTCACAAATAACGGAATTTCTCGTCTTCTCCCCTTGGTTTTAAATTTCCTTCAAAACAAAAGAAATTTCATCAGAAGAAACAAAAACAAAAATGAATTCTTCTCGCACAGAATCGCTTGAAAACTGGTCAGAACAGTTTGTGTGCGAGAAGCTTGCGAGAGGTTTGGGAGAAGCTCGAATTTGTCGCACCGAATATCGGTTCACTGTGCGCACGTACATAAGAATACGTGTGAACAGTTTTCTCGCAAACAAACGCTTCTCGCATCGCATCGCTTTGTCGCACCACTGTGCGCGCAGCCTTAGACTGCGAAAAGCTTTAAGCGAAACTTTAAACGCGTTTTTCTCGAAACTGTCTTTTTCAAAACAATACCCACGATTTCTCAGGTTCTATAGACTTTTCTATGTCTCGAATTATCCCCATCCCCAAATTGTTATTACTTTTTCTTTTAAATTCGAAACAGTCGAAACAGAAAAATCTTTCCAAGTTTTCCATACTTCCACACATTGCGACATTATTCTAGATTAATAATTTTTTTTTTGTTTCAGATGGTTAGGAGGGTTGATATCATGGGTATGGTTACGCGCCAATTTTTTGAGACAGCCAGAAGTCGCACGGCGCCAGATCAGGTGAATACGGTGGTTGCGGAGCGATATGGGTTGAGTTTTTGGCAAAATGATCACGAATTACGAGTGCGGTATGGGATGGTGCACTATCGTGGTGTAAAAATCAAGAATTGTCTTTCCACAATTCCGGCTTTTTAGGAGGATAGCGTTACGCAAACGACGCATAACGTTCAAATAATATTGCTTGTTGACTGTTTGGCGGGTTGGAAGGAATTCATAAAGCACATCACCACGATAATCGAAGAAAACAGTCAACATGACCTTGATTTTTGAGCGACTTTGGCGCGGTTTTTTTGGTCTCGGCTCTCCTTTGGCACGATAGTCGCTCGATTGATCGGTTGTTTCGGGGTCGTGAGCATAGATCCAAGTCTCATCGCCAGTTATAATGCGTTTCATGACATCCTGGTAGTCGGAAAGCATTGATTCACACACTTCAACGCGACGCCTTTTTTCCAAAAAAATCAATGTTTTTGGTACCAGTCCAGATTTGACGCGCTTGAGGCCCAAAGCATCCTTCAAAATGGTATTGACTGAGCCTTTCGATAAGCCAACTTCATCACTAATCGTTAATCGATGGTTTTTCAACACCAAATCTTTGATTTGTTGGACGTGAGCTTCATCGGTTGAGGTTGATGGTCGCCCAGAACGCTCTTCGTCTTCGACACGTTCACGGCCGGTTTGGAAATCACTATACCACTTGTAAACATTTTTTTTAGACATAGCCTCATCATCAAAGGCTTTCTGCACCATCCTCAACGTATCCGCAGACGAAAATTGATTCCGCAAACAAAATTTAATGCAAATTCTTTGCTCAATAAATTTCGACATCGCAAAAAACGAAAAACTCACTTTTAGCAGCTCACAAAACGACGCGTATCTCAAAAACTATTAATATATTTGACATGAAATTTCACATAGATGTCACTGACAGTACTACCAACCTAAAAAGAAAGAAAAATTTCCAATTCCTTCGACGCGCGCAGTTTAAGTTCATATGTCACCTTATTTTTTGGACACAGTAGTATACTCCAGTTATCTGACGAAAAAACAACGCTGCCGATGACCTTTGTATACGTATAATGAGGGTATAAAGTCAATTAAACCTTTAATGCATGTTATCTCTATGCAAAGTGTGATATTGTACTTTTTGTCGTAAGTTATATTTATGATTAAGAAGCGATAAACTTGAGTTTTTATGCATACTTCGATCGATACAACATTGATTTCCATGCTAACTTGTATCTACAACCAATCAATCAATTAATCCTGAAAAAGAAGATGCTTCACGTCAACAGAGAAGCAGTAAGTTAATGAACGCTTTTAATAATTGAATCTTTAATCTGAGAAACTTGTACATGTTACATTTTACTATTTTAGAAAATCCTTCTTTCATTATTCAATCAATCGATTAAAGGCCTTCCCAGTTCTAACTTTAAGCTAACTTCAAGGAAAACTTACCGATCATCACATATGCTGATTCAATCATTTTATCTTTTTGCACAATCTACGGGTATCCACCAGTCGAGAAATAGTTGAGATGCACGGTAGAACCCCAACTAACACCATATTCATGTACCTATCCATCTTGACACATGTTCAAATGAATTTATGCCGGCGAGGTCAGAAATTGTATTGCCCTTGATGTACACATACATGCCACTCATCGGAGTTCGTCTTTATGGCAATGAAACACAAATTAGCATTATATCTAAGGCAGGTCCTGCTGCATAGTGCGCCATTATCCCCTCTAACATCTGTCCATTCACCAGGAAGGAATTCCAAACCGAATAAATATTTATACACAACCATGAAACATTCGCAATTCACATCAAGTGCTAATATACGGAATTTACTTTGCACTTCCCCTGCTGAAAGTTGTTAGGAGAGAAGAAAAAAAAAGCACACGACCATGAGACCAGCATAAAGAGGACGTGAAACCTGTACGAAAATTACCCGCCTTGAATAATAACAAACACAGATACAGCTCCTTCAATTGCTCCACTGCCTTTTCACAGGATCTATGTATTCACTGCCTGTTCCGGAAAATATTGAAAATACAACATGAACCCAGACGCACTTCCAACAGCAATTGACTCCCCAGGTGGACTGGAACTGGAGTTTCTTAGTATTTACATTTCATTACGCTGATTTCGTTATAACCACCCGACTTGTGCACGAAGTAGATAGGTGTCCTGTAGATGATACTCTCGATTTGTGTGCATTAAAATGGTTAATTGGAATATTCGGGTCGGGGTTTGTGTTTACACCTTTTAGTTGGTATGTATTCCAGTATGACTGGTAATGGCTTATACTATGACTTAACTGCGTACTACTTGTATAAGTAGGGGTTCGGAATAAATTGGATTCAAATACACCCTTCAAGAGAATCGTTCTCTGTGATGAGAGCAGATAGAATGCTGCGCACAAATCAATGTTAGTGACATGCAATCGTTCATTTAAACAGATGATGTAACGAAGCTTATTTATTAGTTTCCGATAGCAACAGAATTAGGTTAAGTACCAAAGAGAATGACTATTGGTCATAGAGCAGGAAGGTGTTTAAATCGATAAGTGATGACGATGCCATTTATGGCATCCTGCAAAAGGCTGTAATGTTCATTTTATTATGGTGTGAGGGGGTATCATTACGGCTCTGAGGGAGCAAAGTGCGAATAAATATCACTTTGTCAATGGCAGTTTTTTTTCGAATTGCCTTTGAATTGTCACACAAATGCTTTGGATGAGAGAGGGCACTTCAGTTAGATAAAACAAGAACTTCTAAATGGGATCCAATGGCTTCCGACGTTTCAAATGTGTTTAACTTCAATGTCATATTTAATGGCTTACATTTATATCCTACCACGAATATAAATAAATCAGTTTATATGAATTACTGGAAAAATTCTTAGTATTCCTGCAATAAAAATATTACAATGTTCGTTATATGAACACAGAGGTCAAACTTTCGGCAACAGTACCGGTAAATCTTTAATTGATAGCACATTATAAAGTTCCTGTGCATATATTGGAAATATATGAACGTATTTATAACTAAACAATTATTCCAATAAACAAGAATTCAAATTAGCTAACTTCGGTTTATTATTGTATTTACTTTACTTTAAATTTTCCTCTGCGCAAAACTTGTCGGCGCGAACCTGTACCGCGTCCCAACTTAAAATGTAGTTCTTTTCTTTAGGCGTGGCAACTTTGACAACTAGGCGTGACGAATCCAGGAATGTCAACACCAATTTTTTTTTCAATTCAATATATTTATTAAACACTGCACAGTAAAACAATGTCTTTTTTAGTGCTTAGAGTAATACAGTTGTATTTAGTTTAACATGTTCTTAAAAAAGAACTAAAAAATGTAAACAATAAAAAAAGTAATATAATAAAATAAAATAGAAATAGATAATGAAGCAGTATAAAGTAATACAATAAAGAAAAAAAATTCAATCAAAGATTCAAATAACAGATATAAAATTTCAGGGGTTGATTAGATTGGAAAAGGATTAAAGGAGAATGGGAGAGATATAAAGGAACTTCATTTTCTTCTTTAACTTCCAGTACTAGTTATTGTTAGGAAAGTAGAAGTAAATCATTTTGTTTAAAGCCATTATCGTTAGTAATTGTCTTAATATGCATTGGAAGGGAATTCCATAACTTGACAGCATAAACAAAAAACAGTCTAGAGGAATTTAAATATTTGTGACTCAGTAAAATTAGGGCATGTGTTCCTTGCGATTGAGCAAATTGTAATTTTTTATAAAGATAAGGTGGGGATTTCTACATTATTATGTTGTGCAAGAAAATGCAGTTTCTAGCATAGGTGTGCTTTGTAAGGGTACAACCTAATAGTCTTTTAGTCTGTTCAGATACATGATCGTTCTTGCGAAGGTCATAAATGTATCGCACGGCACTATTTAAGGCTACATGCAGGTTTTGTTGAGAGACAGAGTCAAGACTACAATATACAGCCTCTGCATATGAAATAATGGGAAGAATAAGAGCTTTTACAAGCTTGCTCCTTGTTGCCGTTGGAGTGAAGTTGGCTGTCAGCCATATCCATAAATCCTGCCGACTACATTATTAGTTTGGTCGTTACTGGAAAGATGACAATTTATAATATATCCAAGGGTTTTGAGGATTCAACATAGTCCAGTCTTGCATCAGGAAGACACATGTCGGGTAAAATGCTGAGATCGAATGTTCTATAGGCCAATGAAATAACCTTTGATTTGTCAGAATTGATCAGCAATCCATTCACTTGAGTCCAGTGATGTATTTTAGCTAAATCATCGTTTATTAGTGAAACAAGTTCCTTCATCATTCCCATAGGTCGAGCTAAGTAAAACTGGGCGTCATCTGCATAAAAGTGGATGGAACAGTTTGTGCATGTTGAAATTAAATCATTTATAGGTATGCAGAAAAGGAGAGGTCCCAAAATAGATCCCTGTGGTACACCCTTTTTGATAAGCTTCAGTACAGAGACTTTATCACCAATCACAACTCTTTGCATTCTATTCGACAGATAATTCCTTATTAGTTTTACTGCACTTCCACCAAAACCAAAATAGTATTCGAGTTTCCAGCAAAGCACGTCATGCTTGACCTTTTCAAACGTCATTGAAAAATCCAGCAAGCAAAGTAGTGTTATGTATCCTTTGTCAAAGTTCCGTCTTATGTCCTCAATGATGTTTACCATAGCTGTCGAGCAACTGTGGTTGGGTCTACACCAGATTTTATTTATTTACGCATAAATAAAGTACGTCCGGTTGTATTCCACACTTGGAAGATGGTTTTGCACCAGCAGTCCCTATTCCAAAGTTGTTTGGATGGCGAGGAAATTTTGAGTTTCGATGCAAAGTTGTTTCTTTTGGCACTACGTGTTATAATGGTTGCCAAGTTCCGCGCTACCTTATAGTCATTCCAACGGGTAGAAGAGGCAGTGCGCTTCCACTTGCTAAATAATCTATTTCTAGTTTTAATCGCTCCAAGATATTCCGTTGTAAACCAAGGGCAGCTTTGATTGCGAATTCAAACCGTCTTTGTGGGCACACAGCGACTATACAAATCTGACAAAAACATTTGGAAGTATTTTAATTTAATATTGGGATCAGCGCTTAGTCTGCAGTATTCCCAAGGGATTGAATCGACAGCATCTTGTAAGACTACCAAATCCACAGAATTAAAATCCTTAAAACTTAATATACAATATATTTTCGATAGTTTGAAAGATACGATTACCAGATCCACATGTAAGAGCATCAATCAATCGAAGACATCTTTGCAGTTAGGTCGCAATGTCAGAGATGAAAAATAAGTCCATATAATTGGTCAAAAGCAAAAACCAATGGGAATTTGGTTAAATCAACGCTGTAAAGCAAAATTTCAGATTCAAACATCGGTAAGATGCAGAGGCCCGACTAGGTGACTGAGGCCACATCACATGCATTCGTTTAGACTCCAAACCTAACAGTGATGTGGTTAACTCTAGATTATTGTACTACCCTGCTGGAAGCCCGGTTACTACAAACATTCGTAGTAAATACGAATTTAAATAATGTGGCAATAAAAAAGATAATCAAACACTTAAATAATTTTAGAAGTAATAGTTACATTTTTTGAGTTAAAGAGATTATATAAGAATAAAAATAGTATGTATTTTATTATTCTAAATTTAATTTTTTAATTTTAATTTTTTTTTTTACATTTAATCCAATTTATTTAATGCAATTAATTTTATGTAGCATCCTTCTTGGTCCTGGAAAAACTCCAAATTAAAAAAAACACTTTTTTTATTTGGAAATCCCTCATTGTTTTTAATTTCATTTTTCTTTACTACTTATTGTCTTAGTGGCCATAGTGTGATGGTACCTATTCTGTAATTGCAATTGACAGACGGACGGACGGACAGCAGACTCTTAGTAACAGGGTTCCGTTGGCACCGTTTGGGTGCGTAACTCTAAATATTCAAAATTTACCATCAGCAGGGGGAAAATTTCATATAATAAGTTAAAAAAAGCGTTTGGAAAATCACCTACAATCGTATACACCCTCTTTGCAAATTCTTCGGAAAGAAATTCCTAAACTGAAATCTGCCTAACCAGAAAATCTCACTACCCACCGATTTGGAAACCAATCGAGCCACGTTTCTGAAACAATCAGAAAATATAGTTTACAATCCAATTGGTATTCAAATCATGCTTCGCAGGCTTTAAAGCAAATATGATTATTTTGGGGCATTCCACGAGTATTTAATTATTTTTGAAAACCATTTCGAAAGTAAGCATTATTAGCAGCATTTAAAACAAACTCAGTCCATATCACCGAACACTACGTGGCATGTTGTGTAATTCGCTTTCCTGGAACAAAGCTACCAGCAAAATTTAATCAAGTATTTTCAGGGGGATAATTGAATTTAATACAATTAACCTGGCTGGTCGGTTAGCAATAAAACAGTTGAAAATTCGCATGCACACCAAAAGTTCAAATCACTATTCAGTCTGCTCAACGAACCTGAAATTCGCACAAATCAATTGCGTTTACCGAATATCAACATTCTTTTTGTTACATTTGACCACCGAACACGTGAGGGATAATGGGGCGCCATTATTCGGATTTCAGCAAATTGAAAGCCCTCTTTTATCCAATTTCATAGCCAATCGCTGTGTTCATATGTTGACGTAACATCAGCGTTTTGCAAGGCAAATTATTTGACGACCTTATCTGTTCATCTAACATTGCCGAAAGGTCAGCAGAGTGTAACCAAAGGCAACAAAATCTAAAACAGAAATTTTGTAAATTGAGAATGTTAGTTTGAGGCTTTGTATGATGGTCTGCTGCTATGATGTCGTATTTTGTGTTTTGGATGTCAAAATGGCTATTGACTAGGAACGATATCTCCGTAATAGACTAAAATAAATGTATTTTAGTGTATAAATATAATCATCTGAACTCATTCAGTCGCAGTGAGAAGTTGTTTCGCCGTTGAAAGTATAACGATATTAATTTGAACGGTTTGCTCAAACTGGATGTCTTGAAGATAGATCAAATTAGGGTGAGAAATGTTATAAGTCAACATCAGGATCGGCATTATAATCACAATAAGCCGACGTAGTAGAAAGGAAATACAGCACTTTAAATGCGAACCAAAAAAGATAAAAGACGGAATTGGATGCGTTTCTTGACATCTTTTAAAAGAATATTGAAGCATGCTAGACTTATTGCGGGAGCTTCTGTTCGAAATGTTAGGATGGTTCCACAAGTCATAAGGACCTGACGGAAGAAGATTTAAACAGAGTTTTTCGGGCCGTTCAAGAAAGTAATGAATAAAATATTATTTATTTATTTAGCAGCAGCAGAGATCTTCCACTCATGAATAAAATATTGCACCAGATTCTGTGTTTTGTATCTTCAAGCCTGGAAGAGGTTCTTTCAACGTCTTGGAATGCCAGTTCGCGTGATCGGGAAAATAATAATAACTTACAAACTTCCTGAAACAGAATAAGTAAAAGTTCTTACCGATATAAGATTTTGCCGCCTTAGCAATTTGGGTTAGGACCCGAACATCGGATTGCTTAAATCATAAAAGCAGATCTTATCTCCAAAAAGAGCACCGGTGTGTTCTATCTTGATGTGGAGAAATTTACCTTATATGGCACAACTACATACTTTCAACTTTCGAGGGTTCCTTATCACAATCATTAAATCCTTAATCATCATTCGAAGCTTTAAAGTGTTTCTGAATGTCTTTATACTGATGGAGTACCTCAATGTGTGGTGCTTTCACCAGTTCTGTGTAACTATCAATGGAACGCAGGTTGAGTGCAAGTCAACTGCAAATATTATGGTTTACACTTTAATAAAGGACGGACATTTGGTCTTCATGTTCAGGAAACAAGACAGAAAGTTAACCTTACATAAAAACTTTGTATCCGTTAATCAATCGCAAGTCTTAATTAAGTAATGAAAAGTAAACTCTCATTTTCAGAAACCTATCATGGAAATGCTGGTTTACGGTTGACGTATATGGAGAAAATGCACATATTGCCACATCACACAATTGCAAAGAGCTGAAAGCAATTTACTTAAAATGCTTCTGAACTAACCATGACATTTTTCGACCAACGAGTTCCTTGAATTAACAAAAATAAATAATAATAATAATAAAATAAATTATTTGACGGATACAATGCAAGTGGCTTTTCCGTCGATTTAATTCAAATAAAATAAGAGAATACCTCGGTAGAAAGGTATATCGAACCCATATCGCTGTTAATATGTAAAATTTTTAGTTTGCAAATTTTAATTTTTGCCGCTAAAAAAAATTAAGAAAAAGTCACGGTGAAGGGCGTCTGAAAATGAATTACTATTATAGTAAACTTGTTACTAAACTTGTGAAACTGACCTCCGACTTTCTCCCATTTGTCAATTGTCTATTAGCTGAAACCAAGCTTTGTGTGTTTATTAATACATTAATATATATTTGTTTATATATTTATCTATTAATTAAGGTCTTTATTTGTTTTTTTATTATTTATTGATTTTATTATTGAAAAAAAAGTTTACTTATTCATTAAAGTTACCAACGTATTTGAATTTAAATATTTATTTATTCATATATGTATGTGAGCATTCGTTTATTTTTTATTTGTCCTAACCTATTTATTATCCTGACCTATTTATTGCTTAAATTTAATATTTTTACTTATTTATTAATATTATTTTTTTTTTATTGAAAAGGTTTTTCTTGCAGGTTTTCTTACAACCTGACAAATAATACTGCGATAATATTTTCTTGTAAATAGTAACATTAGAAGTAAGTTACTGCGTGCTGCATCTCTAATTTGTGCAAGATATTAAAGAACCTTATAGGTATTATGGACAAATTTAAGTTCAATCAAGAAAAAAAAGGTACTAAATTTTTCAGAGTCTGGGATACGCGGACTAAATCGTCATAATGACTTGTTCCCAGCGAAACACAATTGAGGTATTCAGGGCGATTGAGCAACAGGCAAACGGGTAACTCTTAGAATGTATGAGAACAAAACAAAATATAGTACATGCTGTCAAACATAATTATATCCGCCGGATTTCTTCGCCAAACCATAACGGTTGACAGCTACAATTTCGAGTTTATAAAGACGTTCAACTACCTCGGAACTTATATTTCCTCCACAAACAACAACACAGTGTTGATCCGACGGAGAATAAACTCAGAAAACCGCTGCTGCTTCGGTTTGTCAAAACAACTAGAGTCTTGACGCGAACGGTAAAAACACTGCTCAACAAAACACTGATGTTGCCAATATTTCATTATGGAGCCGAATGCTGGACGATTAGGACGATTCGGATCCTTCGAAGGAAAAATTTTTCGTGGGATATTTAGTCTTATCTGTACGAAGGGTGAATGGAGGAGAAAGTATAACTGCGAACTCTTCCAGCTCTACAAAGATGTGGATAATCTGGAAGGCAAAAATCCATCGACTACACATCGTCACATCAAGAGAATGGACAATAATAGTCAAGCCAAGAACGGTTAGTCGGTTAGTCTAACCAGCTGGAAACAACGTGCTCCTCAGGAGCGTCTGGGCTGGAAGCATCTCTGTCTCCGGCCTGATCCTTCCAGGATCGTTGGTCGTGGAATTAAATAAGTAAGCGACAGCACCTGGATACAAAGCTTGGGTTCCTTCATCAAAATCAGCTTTGTGGAAATTACGAGTCTCACACATGATATTTAAACGGTGACTTTTGTTATACAAGCATGACTATGATTGGAAGTAAAGCGCAACATTGCTTCGATTTCGTTTGGTAGAAATCAATAGTTAATGTTCTCAGTGTGTTTGTCAACATGGGAAAATTTAGTCATCGTTATGTAATTCTTCATTTGAAAAGCCTCAGTTCAACACAATTTAACGAGGAGCTAGATTGCACTCCGTGGGAGTTTTTTTCCTTCGTTCAGAAAAATTAAATATTGGGCTAAGGAGATTAAGTGAGGCCAGAAAATCTGACAAGATAAAAATCGCAGTGTTCAACCAAATGAGGTGACCGCTACAGATATTATGAAGAAAATCCACAAATTTAGACGACCCTTGACTGAAAATGCTCGAGCTAGCAGACACGGTTTCCAATCTTAAAGAAAATGGCTCGATGATAACTGACCTCCGCACAATGAAGAGGAAGACTGCAAGTGACGTTTGGTTTAATGAGGTCAATGACTGTCACTCTAAAAGGGAAAAAGTTTACCCCAAATTATTCAGCAAAAATCGTTTAATGTCGTTAATTGTAATTTTAAATACTATACTATATATACAATTTGTTTTAATCTCGTTTTATAAGAGTATTTTTTTCCGCGTTCGTTTAGCATGATTTTTAGTTGTGTTTCCGAAGAGTTATCTCATGCTAAATTTAGCATAAAGGCGGGGTAAAACGTTGGTCCTGCACATAACGCGCTCACATACGCACAAATTTTTTTTTAATATTATATATTTTAAATATTTGATTTAAAATATTGTGCTTTAAGGGATATACATACATACCTACTGAAGGATAAAATTTCTAGTAAACAACTTCAGATCGTGTCTCGCTTGTATTTATAGTATATATGATTTCTTTATACATATTCATTTCTTCTTACCTGAAAAAAAGAAGATGAAATGAAAATGAAAGGGTTATTAAAAAATTTGATTCACAGCATGAAATTTTTTTCATGTACTGATAAATTATTTTGTTTGTTTTCTGTTGGTGCGACACATTTAAGAAGATTTATTTTATTATTTAAGTTTATTATTCAAGTAAACATGTATTCAACAAATCAATATTTTGGTTAACATTTAAAATGAATTTTTATTTTATTGTTGTCTTAAAAATTCCTACCAGAATTAAATGTTTCTATGCATTTAATAAAACAACAATACTGTATTGGAAAGGTTAAGCAGCACAAAAAAGGCTGCTCTCAAAAAACAACCATGATGAGCTAAATAAAATTCCTCGAAAGGATTGCTTATGGTATCGAGAACCGACGAGAACAATAACAAGTGACTCTAGATACATACGAACAAAATATATATCTGCGCTTTTTTAAAGCCTCACTTTAGAATTAAAGTAGACTTTTCCCTATTCTCCAATCCCAATATTTAAGCTAAACGTAGGGCTGCTGAAAGACTTCAACCATCATATTGAACACAAATTCAAATCAGTGTATTATTCTCCGAGCTGCAACTTAAAGAAAATTTACTTCGAAAGGAGGAGATTTTAAGGCCAAAACATATTGGGGATCAAGATTAACTAATACGGTGGGGAAAAAAAACTATCGTAACTGCAAACGAAGCTGGCGGCAAGTAACTCGACGGGAAAACCTACTTATTGGCCTACAAATATAAATAAAAACCCCAGATCTAGGAGACTTTTTCATAATAAGGAACATCTCGTCATATGATATTGAAACAAGATTGTTCTTTTTACACTTGGCGGTAAAACTATCGCAGGAAGCAGTCCTTAATAATTTAAAAGGTTGACAGATTGGAACTACTTCAGACACAAATTGGAAGAAAATATTGAAATAAAAGGTTCTATTGAAAACGAAGAGCGATTGGAATAAGATTTGCAGATATAAACACTGAAAGTAAAAAAAAGCTGCATGGGCTGCAACTCCTAAAACGAGTTTCAGGGTAAAACAAAACTCGTATCCTAAGCAAAATTTTTGCAGAAAAAAGGAAATCTGGAAAATGCTGGCAACACTCAAGGGCACAAAGAGACGAAAAAGTACTCAATACTATTAATAACGAGCTCAGGGAATGGACAAAACACTTAAAAAAGTGGGACTGCTAACTATCTTGAAGATGTCTGTCAACCATATAGGTGCTGAAAAAAAAAACATGCAAAGCAAATCAAAAATTACTTGGGTAATAATAATTGGCTTACAAAATTCCAATCTGGACTTAAGGCCAGAATTTTGATAAGCAGTGTATAGTATAACCATCTTATGTCTGCTCGATTTCTCAAAAGCGTTTGACAAAGTTAATCACAACATTCTCTAGAAAAAGCTTGTTCATTATTTTGGTTTCAAAGATGCTGCTGTAAAGCTTATCAAAAGTTATCTTGAAAACAAATTTCAAAGGGTTGAAATGTGAAAAAGATAAGTTTTCTGACTGAAAGCTGTTCAGTATTAGTGTTCCGCAGAGTTAAATTTTGTGTCCATCGCTATTCATTATGTTCATAAACGGCTCACTTAAAATTTGTAGAAATGTGAGCTCCTACCTCCACGCTGACGATCTACAAATTTATTTGTCAAGACCTCTTGGGCTATCGGAAGAGTTATGCAGTAGAATCAATGATGATTTATCTGCTATTTATAATTGGTCAGCCAAAAATGGACTTCTTTTAAATGCAAGTAAGTCACAAGCAATTGTGATCTCGAGAAACTCGTAGGATCATTCCTTGCTTCCGCATATTTAACTTGGGAATGAAAGAATTCTATTTTCGAATAAGGCTTTCAGCTTAGGTTTCCACACCAATAATAGTTTAACCAGCACAAACCATACAAATTATGTTGACAATCGTGTTTTTTCTTGCTTAAGAAAGTTGTGGCTATCTGCTTCTTATACCCCTGTGGAAACTCGCCTCAAATTGGTCAGCACCCTTATTGCCCCTTTCTTTAGTTATGCCGTCAATATCAACTGTAACTTAAACTTGTATTGTCGACACAAATTGTCAGTTGCGCTTAATGATGCTGCAAGATATACTACTGTGTCCAAAAAATCAGGTGACATATGAATTTAAACTGCGCGCGTCGAAGGATTTAGATTTTTTTCTTTCTTTTTAGGTTGGTAGTACTGTCAGTGACATCTATATGAAATTTCATGTCAAAATATATTCATAGTGCTTGAGATACGCGTCGTTTTGTGAGCTTCTAAAAGTGAGTTTTTCGTTTTTTGCGATGTCGAAATTTATTGAGCAAAGAATTCGCATTAAATTTTGTTTGCGGAATCAATTTTCTGCTGCGGATACGTTGAGGATGGTGCAGAAAGCCTTTGATGATGAGGCTATGTCTAAAAAAAATGTATACAAGTGGTATAGTGATTTCCAAGCCGGCCGTGAACGTGTCGAAGACGACGAGCGTTCTGGGCGACCATCAACCTCAACCGATGAAGCTCACGTTCAACAAATCAAAGATTTGGTGTTGAAAAACCATCGATTAACGACAAGAGACCTTGCTGATGAAGTTGGCTTATCGAAAGGCTCAGTCAATACCATTTTGAATGATGCTTTGGGCCTCAAGCGCGTCAAATCTCGACTGGTACCGAAAACTTTGAATTTTTTGGAAAAAAGGCGTCGCGTTGAAGTGTGTGAAACAATGCTTTCCGACTACCAGGATGTCATGAAACACATTATAACTGGCGATTAGACTTGGATCTATGCTAAAACAACCGATCAATCCGCAGCGAAGACGGAACTGAAGGCCATCCCGGAAAGTGACTACAACCAGTGTTTCAAAGATTGGAAAATCCGTTGGCATAAGTGCATTGCATCGGGAGGGGATTACTTTGAAGGGGATTAAATTGATTTGGAAGAATAAATAAAGAATTTTCAAAATAAATACAATGTCACCTTATTTTTTGGACACAGTAGTATATTTATGGCATTCGCAGGTACGAGCATATTTCAACATATTGCAGGAACATACTCGGGTGTACTTCAACTCAGTTTATTAACGCAAGAAACTGAATCTCTAATCTCAAAATTATTTGTACGAAAACTCCGGATTATCGAGCTCAGTCATCTCAATCTAAGCAACTTATTATACCGCGCTTAACTTACGCGGATTCGTCATGACTTTTTTTATACACGCTATTCATTTGTGGAATTCACTGCCACACATTTAGAATATAACACAAGCAAAGCGATTTAAGTTATATTTTAATTCTATTTAAATATTTTGTTAAGTATCTTTTAAATATTTTTAACTTGTTACTATAAATTTTTCCTTAAGTTAATAGTGTAAAAGATTTATCTTAATTGTACTTATGGATGTAGCTAAGCTGCACAAATAAATTGAATTGAATTAAACATACCGAGGCAAAAGGTAAGGTAGGTAACCAAAGAAATTGCAAAAATATCAAAGAAAGTTTTAATATAAGAGAAGCTCCAGGTTTGGATCTAATTACACGAGAAATTTTTAAACAATTTCTACAAATAGGCTTAAAAAAGCTAGCACAAATAATAAATGCTGCATTCAGAAAATGCTGAAGGCGAAGGCTATTATTATACCAAACCCAGGGAAATCACCAAATGAAGTAGTATCATATCAATATTGCCTACGATATCCAAATTATTCGAAGAAATGCTTATCAGACAACTGAACAAAATAATTGAAGAAAAACCACTTATTCCAAACTTTTAGTTTGAGTTTAGAAATAAGCATTCTTCTATCGATCAAGTGTTAGATAGATAAATTTTATTTGGTATAGAAAATTTTACAAAAACTGGTCGGCTATTGCACTCCTGAAACAATTACGTTTTTAATTAAATAAACAATTTTGGAAAAAAATTATGAATCTGAAGGAAACTACCAAAAAACCTTCAATTAAAAGAAAAAAGAATAAAAAACAAGACTTTCTAAATAAATAGCTTAATTTACAAATAAATAAATATCAAATAAAAATTAAAATAAATAAATGTATACGTAAACATAAAAAACATAAATTAATGAATTATAATTAAATTAATTATTAAATAAATAAATAAATTCATAATAAATAAATGTATAAATAAATGAATGAATTATTTAATCAATAAATATATCAATGAAAAATAAGCAAATATGGAAAAGAATAAATAATAGTGTATGTAGGAAATTTAAAAAAAAAAAAAACAAAAAAATTAATATTCAGCGAACAATTTGCAAGAAATTCGTCAAATCTTTATTTTTGACGAGTTTATTGGTTAACCAAAATATTATCTGCGTATTCAAAGTGAATCATAAAAGTATTTTTTAGCTTAAGGATTCTTTCCAAGATCAATTCAGCATTCCCTTTTTAAATATGAACAGATGTAAAGTGATGCCAGGGAAGATTGAGCATCATTGTAAGGAGCTTGTTTTGCGACACTTGCAATCTTTGGATATGCGTCTTGGCACAGACTGGAGAACCATAAAGAAAAATAGCTTGGAATATTACTTTATAGATGATCATTTTATTTTCATTTGACAATTTCGACTTTCGATTTAGCATTCTAGTAGCAATGTTTGTTTTATGTAATGTTTTTGAAATAAATTCATTGAAAGGCAGTTTCTTATCCAAATTTAATTGATGATCCCCATTTAAGTTAAATACCGATGATCCTTAGTTGATTATTCAGAAGGTAACAAGACCTTTTTTTCCGTGGGAAAAAAAATGCGTGAATTTTGGTATTTTCTTAAGGTTTTTTTTATGCGAAGAGAATTTTGCTGTATCATCCGCAAACATGGACAGCAGATTTACACTCACATTTGGGGAAAATCAGAAGTATATATGTTGTATAAGATGGGGCTTATTACAGCATCTTGGGGTGCACCTGCATTTGGATTCGAGGGACAATTATGGACAAAGACTATGAAACTACAATTTAACATAAAACTTGGGCTAATTTTACACAGATGTAATGGAAAATTGAGAACTATCATTTTAGAAATAAGACCATCGTGCGATAGAGTATTGAATGCTTTTTCTATATCCAAGAGAATCATGCCTGTCGATTGACCATTATTTAAATTTTTTTTATGTGCTCGCAAATTCTAAATACTTGATGAGACGTACTTTGAAGTACTACGGAAGCCGAATTGCTCGTTTGGATAAATATTTTTTGTCTTCCATAACTTTAAGGAACCTTTCTTTCAGGATTCTTTCACAAATGTTGTTGAAAGAGGTCTTTAGCTTGAAACGTTGCCCCTCGGTTTGCCAGTTCAAAAAATAGCGACAACCTTAGCAGTCTTCCAAGCAGTCGGAAAATATTGCATTTTAAAACATTCATTAAATACGTACATTAACATTTTTATTCTTTAGAAAATACAATTCTCAAGCCAGCAAGTCCACTAGTTTTTTCGTTTTTAATGCTCGGATGACAAACTCTATGTTCTCTTCCATTACAAATCCATTTCAATACTGATCGTATTAAAGTTTTGGATAACTTCCTTCACTATAGCAGTATTTAAAGGGTCATCCAAGCTCTTGGCGATTGAATGATTTGATTTTTCCATATAACTTTAATAGATGTTGCCACGGTTGATATCTCGAAGACAAGGAATATGACGGCTTTTGTTTTTTACAAATTTAATTATATTCCAGAACGGCAGAACGGGTATTTTATGCCACTTGTTATAGCGTAACTATTGAATTTGCTGAGAAATCAAAATATTTATGTTGTGGGATGACGCTACCTTTGCCAATTTTGTCTTTGGATGTTTCTTCTCTTTATAAGCTCTAAGAGAAAAGGTGGAAGTTTCGTAAAAAAATGTTTACTTGTGATTTTTGGGACACAAATCTTGAAAGCACTTAAAACATATTTAGAAAAAATATCAACAACATTATCAACATTTTGAACATTGGTTATTTTTCCTAGATCGTGAGGAGTGTTTCTAAATTCTTCACCAATGATCGAAATAGATACCAGTCCGCATTCTTAAGATCGAGAAAATACACAAACGTAGAAGCGCGGCAGCTAGCAGGTTGACCCAAAATTATTTGATAAAACCTTTAACCTGTATATATAAAATAAATTAGTGATTAGTTCAACAACAAGGTGCGATTCTTTGAACACAGGCAACCTTCGGGAGGTTTTTTTTTTAATAGGTTAAAACCTCTCACTTTTCCAAGCGAGCTTTGTTTCCTCAAGCGTGGCAAAACGACGAACCGGGGTCTTTTCCTTCTCAGTTCTGGGAATAAGAACCAGTCGCTGGGAACAAGTTTGTTTCCTCAAGCGTGGCAAAACGACGACCCGGTCAGTTCTGGGAATAAGAAACAGTCGCTGGGACCAAGTATGGGGAAAACGGTAGAAAGCATGACAACGGTGTTGTTTTTGCCTAAAAAATCAAAAACAAGCAACGATGAGTGAGCAGGTGCATCATCGTGATGCAATAGCTATGAATTGTTTTGCCAGAATTCCGTGTATTACCGTACGACTTTGTAGCAAGAACTTTTGATGCACCACGTCATTATATTCGAAGAAAACAGAGTAGAAAAAATTTATACGATTTCGGCCTGCTTTTTTCGGTATTGGCTCTTCCGACTGCTTGCATTGGGATGAATGAGCCTTGGTTTCAATGTCATAACAATATACCCAGGATCTGTGTCCAGTTTTGACCTTCTGAGTAACAAATTTGCTCTTGAGCGATGTTCTTGCGATGGTTTTATGTCAAAATTTCTAACTGTGATTCGACAATTTTCCATGCGGCTTCACCGTTTTAATCAGTTGTTGATTCCCTAAGGTGTTCAGGATTCGCATCTTCATTTCTATCTTCTCGCCTTTCTTTGATGAGCTTGTAGCGTTCGCGCATCATTATTTTTGTAACAAAAAGTCGCCAGGCACACCAAATAGTGTTTGTATCATTTCGACTGTAATTTCCTCTTTGTCAAGCCCGACCCTTATCCGATTGACTTCGGAGTATCAACATTCAATTTAGAAAACGAATTCAGGTTCGAAAAAAATAAAAGATTAAACTTCGAAAATGTGAAACAGAGACTATTCATGATTTTTACAGTGTGAATCAAGACTCATGCAGTTCCTTAAAATTTGATCGCGATAAGGACTCCAATTATAATTATGAGAGCAAGCAGGATAAAATGAAGGATTGAAATGATCTGTAGTGGTACAAAATTCAAAAGAAGAAGTTCGATTCGCAATATTTTATCTGTCATTAATATGTCATCGTCTTTGGCAAATGGTGCCTGAGTAATATTCGAAAACAATAATTTCAAAATTTCGGCAACATTTCCATTAGAAATTATCGGAGGAAACTTCCGAGTGTAATTCGTTTTAAGAAAATATTCGCTTACATCAATGACATTTGTGCTCATGATCCAATTGAAGAATAACGTACCAAAACTAATGAAATATTCTATGGGCTCCTCGGCAAGATCTACGAGCAATGTAAGAATCATACTCGGTGATTTTAATCGTCAAAGAAAATATCTTCTATATTGCAATGGGAAAATTCAGCATCCACAATAAAGCCACCGGACGAATTTTGCTGGATAACGAAATCTTATTGTAGCAAGTGCACATTTCATTTACCTCAACTAGCAAAAGGGCACTTGGAGATCTCCAGGTCAACAAACCACCAATCGCAAAACACATTTCAGGTCCTCGTGATGTGCAGACGTTCTGAAAAGCCAACATCGACCCGGGTCAAATGAGGATTTCCTGTGCTCTATAAAACGCGAAAAATATGTCACTATACTGCCATCACGAGAGAAAACGTAAAGCTTTTCCGATAGCGTGTTTAAAAAAGACATCTCAAGAGATTCTATACTGCCACATTTGCCGACGGTGATTGTGAACTGTACGAGTAAAACGCATAAGCAATGATTCTCAAAATGAAAAAAACAGCTCGAGGAGGTTGCAAAAATTGATTCATTCATTTAAACATTGGGAATTTTAAGCAGCTTATACCCAAGTGAAGCGAATCCCAAGTTTCAACTTCATATACGTACTTCGTTAGCCCAATATACATTCTTTTCATTTAAATGTATGTAGAAATACAAATCATCCATCCATACTTTCATTTCATTTCAATTTCGATTATTTCATATAAAATTGTCTGTTCAATAAGAAGAATGTATCTTAATGACAGTACAGTTCATAATTCATATTTTAGCACTTTACAATTTTCATTACATTTTGTAATATGATAAATAAATAAACCTATGAGCGAAAAACAAAAAAAGGCATAAGTTTTTTCCGTAATCTAGTTTCGTAAATGATAAACTGTCTTCATGAAGTTTGGTTCAATGTTCAACGCACGCACTGATCTAGTTAAGATAATATTTTCATACAAGTATGCCGGATGTCGATTGCAATTAATTTAAGAAAGCATTGCGTAGGATTTGTTATTTTGATAATTCACTAAGCTAGTGCCAGATATTTGCAGTGAGTAGTGAAAAATAAGGTCTAAACGACACTTATTGAATAAATAACAAAAAATAAATCTGGCGTAAGAGTTAAATGCAACATTAAGTTTATGGAGCGATAACGAATCAGACGCAGCAAATAACTCACAGCCTTACAATATCAAAGGTACAACCAGTGATTAAGCTCACCTAATTGTAAGTTTTACTGGAATGAGTAAATAACTTCTGCAAACAGACAAGCTTCGTAGTGCAGCGTCTATCTTGGAGACAACTGAGTTTATGTGGTCGTCCCAAGTTATTCACGATTATACCAAGGTTCTTGGTTTTTGAAACAAGTTAAATCTATTGGCCATTTAAAATAAGAGGTGGAAGGTTGGTTTGTATTGGGTGTTTGTAAATCAAGAAGATTCAAGAAGAAAACAGTTTTCAGCAGACCACGTTTAAATGGAACAAAGGTTCTAATTTATTTTTACTACAGGGTCATCCATAAATCCAATTGGAAATATAAATATAGCTGTACGTCATCAGCATAGATTTGATACTTACAATAACGTAATAAAAGGATTAAATCGTTGATGAAAAGCATAAATAAAAGTGGACCCAATAATGAGTCTTGCGGTACACCACTGCGAACTTCTAATAAACTGGAAGGCTTTTGATTCAGAAAGACTGCTTGAAACCGTATATTTAAATAAGAATGAATTAGCTTTAAGGACTGTTCGGAAAAATTGAAGAGAGCCCGTAGTTTCGAAATTATTTTTATAAATAAAATTTTAACACTAACAGTATTGAAAGCGTATGAAAAATCAAGTAAAGTAATAAGAGTACAATTGTCATTATCAAAAATATCACACACATCATCCGCAACATAATAAAGTCGTTATACAACTGTGTCCTCTTGGAAAACCAGATTGTAAAAGAGTTAATATTTTATTTCGTTCAATATACTCTTTTATTTGGTGACTGAGAATGAACTCAATAGCTTTGGAAAGAAAAGGCAGTATGGAGAGAGGTCGATGTTCATTAGCTTTGCCGGTTTTGGGATGGGCACTATTTTTGCTTGTTTCTAAAGGTATGAGTAACATGAGTGTGGTGTTGAAAATATGATTTATATACTTAACTATATTGGTAAGAAGAACTCAACCTAAGTCCATGCTATTCGGTTTAACCAAGAAATCACGAAAACCAGTGATATAAAAGAATGTGGCCTGAAATTAACAAACAAATTTTAAGCACAAAATAGATTGGATAACAGAACGGAGATAAATCCAGGTCAAGGTTTCAACAACTTTCCTATGTTAGCCTAAAATTGGGTACATTCATCTATTTTCGACATTTCTGCTTTCAAACAGACAGGCAAGCTCAAATTTATAGAATATTTTGAATGAATATTTGATAGTGTTGTTTTAAGCTTCATTTGCTTGATGTATTTGTGGAAAATGTAAATCATACAAGTTAATAAGAATAAGCGTGAACTTAAAGAGTTTTGAGGTCCTCAAGCTATTGTTTCAACCGATCATATTCGTATATTTCTGCACATACGTATAATATATTGAGCCAATAAAATCGCTGCTTGGTTTGCGTTAATTATCGGCCCAATTTTTAGCCAACCACTGTTTAATAAGCTTAAATTGAAATTGGATATGTGGGACACACTCAGTCAACCTTACCTGCAGACTGAACTTAAAACGACAAGCATTTTTGCTTAAAAGTCATTAATTTCAGGATATGTACATTCAACATTTTCCTTTTTCTGATCCTTTTTTTTCCTCCCAAAGCCCCAGAGCGGCACCATGGCAAGGATTTTACTCGTTCGCTTTTACGTTCGGAGATGTGAAATTCAATTTTTTTGGGCACAGAGAGAACGGGATCGAAATAATACCATACGTACGCTGAGCAAATATTTCATTCGATAAAAAGGGTAAAATGTTTAGAAAATTTATCATTTCAGGAAAGAAATGGAAAAGGATTTGCAGATGAGTTACCTTTGGGAATTTTCATATTAACCACCCGGTGAAATATTTCATATCATCCGCAAAACACGGGAACACTCTTCAGAGGCCCGAGAGGGATGCACGGTTAAGTGTGCCGTAGAATGATTGAAGTCCGGGTGTTTACACTCTAAAAGATATATATAAATCTCTTTGTGACCTTACCTTCTCAGAATGATGTAAATTTGCGAGTTTTCCTTTTAATGAAATGGTTGGATGGCCTCTAAGACGGTACCGGGATGTCGACTGACTGACTGTAAGCATGTCAATCGAATGTAATCAATCTTCTTGTGTGATTATATATGTATGTTTCGCAAATCGCACAAGTGGGAGTTACATTTGGATGAAGCTGTCGTTATTATTGTTCACCTGTATTTGCATTCGATTTGAATTTTCAACAAAGCCGGAAAGGATTGACTTATTGGGGTCAATCTTATTTATTCTGGTTAACTTGTTACGAAAAAGTTCAAAGAAAAGTTTAATGATTCTAAGATGGGTATTAGTATTATATTTGATAAAGTAACCTAATGTTTAACCTATTAGAGAAGGTTCTTTGATTGAAGTTGTTATAACAACTGAGAGGGATCTATAATTTGAAAACGTTCCTGCATCGTAAATCCATCCTCAAACTTAACAAATGCCATTGGGTATTGGTGTAGTTGGATATTTCGCTGTCCCTCTTCTCCATTCTTACCAATCACACCGAAAAAAAACATCAGCTACCATGTTGTTCCGAAATGTGTTCAATCCTCCTCGGAAGTTTTCCGATTGCTTTAAGTTCTTTTAAAATATCTGGTTCAATCCGTGCACTAATGACTAGCGGTCGGGAATATTAAGAAGCTCTCTCTCTCTCTCTCTCTCTCGGCACTCATCCGAATATTGAATGTACGTTGTATTTTTCCTTCTAATGACACTGCGATAGATTAAGAAGTAATCTGAATCGTCACATCTGAATACAAGTTGTACATCGGAGGGAAGATGAGGTAGTTAAGTTCTTCATCTAAGATTTGTTTGGTGTCCGTTGTGCTGACACTCAACTATAGGATGCTAACACATATCTGCTTGCTGAGCGTGATGCGAAAGTGTTGGTTGACAAATCCTTAAAACACGTGGTGCGTATGGAAGTGGCGATCTTCCAGTCTCCACAGATTTATTTGTAAATGGTTATTTTGACAGTGTTCTTCCAAACCGAGTTATGTACTAGTCCATTTATTATGAAATAATACTAATTTACTCTTCCGTTAATCATTTACTGTAATTTCAATCAGCATTGAGTTATGATTTTCAATGATTTAAAAAAATAAAAAATCTTCGGTTTTTAATAATGCAGATAAAATCTTTACCCAGTGTATCTGAAATTTAAATGAAACATAACCTTGCCCTATTTAATACTAAACACTCGAGTAGAAGCCGCATTGTAAACAATGAACTGTCTACTGTTGAGCATATGATTGAGCATGTAGTGTAGTGATCTTTTGTGAACAATAAATCTACCTTACCTGTGAAAGAACCATACAAGCACCCGAAGACTGTTTCCTGCCTTTTTTTCATTGAATAAGTATTTTTGTCCTTAACCGACTTAGTTTGTGACCCATTGAAATGTGTTCAAACAACTAACTGATGTTGAGAAGTGGACTTCTACGCTACAGATTCCCCGGAATGGCTAAATTTTTATACTTTGCTGAATCATGTGAGCCCTTTTTAGAGGCAGGCGCGTTACAACCAGTACCAGTATCGGGACTTGTACCAGAATTTGGGTTCCAGTACCAAGTACTCAAGTATCAAAGTACTCGAGCAGTACTTGACCAGTACTTTGAAGTAATTTCAAGTACTGGTTGTTCTTGCAAGTATTTTCTAGTCTATTGAGCTATGTTCCAAAGGTACAATGTCAATGTATAAAGACAATCCAGATAATGCTTTAACTATCATAAAAGAGCAAATCGGCGGAAAATAATCTCTTATTTGTCGTTCAGTTTTCCAGGTTTAATTAAAATCACATAATAACAAATAATTTTTATGTATAAATGTACAAATTTGTTTTGTACTAATTTCAGAGCTCGGCTATCCAACGAGAGAAACCGCCCAGAAAAGCAATTCAACGTTGGAAGATTTAGTACACCTTGATTAGCCAAAGCCTACAGGGAGCGCCTGAGCGAGATACCACTCCGCTGTGCATTCACCATCCACGAACGCGAATATTCTGTGGAACCAGTACCGTGACATCATCAAGGATGTAGGCGGGACAACCATAGGCTATCAGCCACCACTCAAAAAGAGCCAGAACAAGCATAAGTATATGCAAACGCTGAAGTGAAGAAAATCCTGCGTAAAAAGAAAAGGGCTCACGCAGCTTCCCAGCTCAAGAACATCGAAGAGCCCGGATGTTTTTTAAGGAAAGCCAAGCAGCTGGCACTGGCTTTAAGCCCGACACGGAGGCTCTTCGAAACAGTGAAGGAAACCTAGTAACCGAAGCATTGGGGAAAGTAGATGTATTTGAGCTGCATTTCCGGTAGCTGCTTAATAGGTATCAGGTACAGAGAGTGATAGGGCAAGAAGAGAACCTGCATCCAGTCTATACAGAGCCCATGTTTGAAAGAGGTTTGCTCTGCTATCCAAAAGCTGAAACTGAAGCAGTGGAGCTTTTCAGGCATGGTGCCGATACTTTGGTAGGGTGTATGCACCAAATTATCAGCCAAGTATGCGAGGACGAAGCCATGTCCGATGACTGGAATATCAACTCTTTCTTATAAAGAAAGGCGATCCTATGTCTTGTAAGAACTATCGAGGCATATCCCTGCCTAAAGATCCTATATAACGTACTGTGTGATAGTCTGAAGCCTTTCTGCAACGCACTAAGCGGCAAGTACCAGTGTGGCTTCCGGGCTGGCAGATTGACGATCGACCAAATATTTACACTAAGGTCAATCCTCGAAAAGACCAATGATTTTCAAGTCGAGAATAACCATGTCTTCATCGACTTCAAAGTCGCATATGATAGCATTCTTTGCCTTGAGCCCTACAAGGCGAAGGCCGAACTCGGGATCCCGACAAAAGCTGATCAGCTGTGCCGCTGGAAAAAAACGGTGCAATGTGCAATTTGGAAACAATTCCTCCGAACTATTCCAAACATGCACCGGATTTCGGCACGGAGTATTGTTTGGGAAGGTTTTACTAATTTTCTTTTTTAAATTTACTTCCAATTTTTTTATTCAAATTTCAATCTTTACTGATTTTTTTTTCTGTTTCCTGTACTAATATTACATGACACTATAATGTAAATATTGTATTTTAATCAGAAGACCAAGCTCTCGCCCAAATTGAAGTTGAATCTATAAAAATTGGTCAAAAGACGAAGATCTGATTTAGTATCTGAAAATACTTGAAAGTACTTAAAAGTATTTAAAGTACGTGGTCAAGTACTTCCCGAGTACTTTGGTACTTAAGTCCTTGGTATTTGGTACTTGAACCAAAATACTTGGAAATACTTGTACGTGCTATTTTTCAAATACCAGTACTACGGTTCTGAAGTATTGGGATTGATGTCCTGCTTAAGTACTTTGATTGATGTCCTGCTTAAGTACTTTACCGGTCTGGTTACAACAATGTTTGATATTTTTAATGTCTGCACTGAAGTTTAACTAGCTCTAAGCGAGAGTTTATACTTTTAGTTTCACTCGCTCGGTTTTACAGAGCAAACTCCTCTTTGATTTTGAACACTATTCGACCGAAAAATGTTCAAACGGAAGCTTAAACCAAAACTAGAGTTTAAACTGTCACCGTGAAAATTTGCATAAGTGAACAAAATGTAATCAGGAGATATTCCTTTGGAGGTTCAGGACCGTAAACATTGTTACAAATTAATTGTAATTCAAAATGGAGTGACTAGCGTTCTCTTTTCCCACAATGTCATCTGGTTTCTAAGGCTTGGTTCGGGCGAATGTTAACATTCACCTTATGAAAACTTCTTTGTGAGTTAAGATGCTAGGATAAATTCAATGTACCATTCACACAGGAATTTTCACCTGCGACTGTGTCTATTGTCTTACCTATTTATTTATTCAGTTCATTGCGAAAAATAAAAAGTGACTGAAGGATCCCAACATGCAAAATTTTGCTTGTCAGTATACTATTTGTGCAGTTTTAGCCTCTTCAAAAGCCAACTTTTTGTCTGTATAGTTCATCAATCGTTTTATTGTGCTTATACTAAAATTGTCAAATTTTCATGGATCACTGGTAAATGCGTTTGGTCCAGAGCGGGGAGGCGGGTTTTTTTCCACTACTCGCGAGTGAATGACAATCACCCCGATGAGTACAAACTGTCAAGAAGTGCTTCTCAGGCCTTTCGGAGTCAGTAAAAAACTGAAGGTGACGAACACACAAAGAGCTGTTACGCCATCAATTCTTTTTTTGTTGACACTGTCATAAAGCTGTAGAAAGCGTTTAGTTTGGGTAAATATGTCTGTCAGTTGAAAACATTCCTTGAAGGGCATCATCGAGTCTATACTTGACCTCAGTTTGGTCTGACCCTAGTTTTTGTTAAATGATTTCTCCAATCTTACTTACTTAGTTTCATGAACTACACAAGCGAAAGCTCATCGCAACGTTTCTCAGGAAGCCAGCTGTGAACAGTATTTTAAAAGGCTTGTTGCCATTTCGAGTTACAGTTGGTATTTGAATGCAAACGGTCGGACGTTTCACCTCGACATGCTGGTGTATGGAATTTTGGTTGACCCACAGCTCCTCTTTCGGCTGATGGAGAAGAACTCTATCGAAGTATTTTTTAATAAATTTTTAAAAATAACGTGTGACTCAAGCGTGGAGAAGTTTAATGAATGCGCTACTCAGGCTTTTGATAAAAAGAAATAATGTTGCCCATGGCTGACAAAAACTTTCGGTGGTATCCTTTTACTCCAATTTAAAGGTGCTAATTGGGGACACTTTTATATGTGCTGTATTCTGCTGCCAATTTTGTTGTTGCTGTTATAAAAGCAGGCAACCCATAAAGATTATAAGGTTAATAGTTTGTGGGCAATTAAATGAAAATATAAACTCTGAGGTTTAGTTTACGCTACCATTCTTCAACAGGACATTTTTGTCCGGACAACATAGAGACATAAAATCATAGAATCATTAAAAACGTTTCATAATGAGGCAATTTAATAAAAAGCGAAACTTCACTTCCCCACAGGGCTCTATATTCTTGCCAAAGACCAACACCCAGTCCGTTTAATCGCAGTGTAGGCAATTATCCAAGCTTTGACAAAGACAGCGCCGCAGAGAAAAATGGAAATTTGTTTTTATCCCCCATCATCATCTGAACGCACGGCAAGCAGGCAGGGACACAATGCTTAACTTTAGGCATCCATGTCGTATTCTACTTCTATTTATATAACCCACTAGGAGTGGATGCCACCGGCTTGTATGGTGCACGAGAGCCTATTAATTATCTCCTGACGCTGTTATGAGAGAGGGAGACAGGGAAAATATTGATCTGAAAATGGTTGACAATCAACAGAAGTTGGCTTGAGCTGAGTTGTACGCATACGTCGCAGTGTCTGTCAACCCATCAATGCAGAGATGCGAAAGAAATAAAAAATAAAAAAAAAACTTGGTTTGGCCGTCCGTCTCACTCAACTGGAAAATTTTTAGACGTCGAACGAGATGAATATTTATTAGGTTAGCTCGTTTTTTTTCCAACCCCCTTGTACTCTGTCGACTACGAAAATTAAATAAACCAATAAAATTGGGGACTCCGTAGTATTTTATCATCATCGTCATAGGAAGGGAAGGAGTTTCTCACCCGACAAGGACCCTTCATTTACATTTCAAGAGAAAAGGACTCTCTAATAAATCCATGCAATAGCGACTGCTGGTCGTGAAATTTCGTCTTTTATTTTTCAATTCAATGAACTTTGAAAATTAGCATTAGATTCATCTCGAAGTGTTTACGAGAATTAATTTTTACTGAAAGTAAAATCCTCATTTGATGTGACAGTGGAGGATTGTGAGGCAACCATAAATGTAAAAGTGGGGAAGAAGCGATACGTTAGCAAGTGTCTGTCGTATGCTTGATTTGTTGAAGGGTTGATGAAAAAAACAACAGCGGCCTATGCGGGGTGTGTTTTAGTGTGAAGTGTTAGATTTATGAAATGTTAGAAATGTGTAAGAGGTGAAATGTTTAGCAGCAAATTTGCAGCACCTTTTTTGCTTATTTTGTTCAAAAAATTAATGTATTCAATTTATTAACCAGTTTTCTTTCGACAAAAATACTTATTGAATAACAATAATTTTGAAGTACATAAAATAATGAACCTTCATTAGCTTTTGTTTTATTTCTCCTGTGGCATTCCGTGAACTTATTGAATTCATCTTTGCCAATGGACAATATCAAAACAGTTTCTCTTAGTGAACTAGAAAAGCCTCTGTCAGACTTAAAAACTCGCAAGGCTTCAGGCTTTGACGGGGTAAGAAAAATTTTCCGAAAATTGGTTTAAATTTCCTTCAAAAAATTTTTTACGACTGCTTTAAGATTGAGTATTTTCCCAGTGCATGGAGGGTAGCAAAAGTCATACCCATCTTGAAGTCAGGTAAAGAAGCTACTTCCCCCTCAAATTACAGGCTCATAAGCTTATTAAGTTCGATAAGCAAGTGCTTCGAGAAATTAATTTAAAATCGAATTACATATGTCTTATATAGAAACAAAAAATATTTTACCTTCTGAACAATTCAGGTTCAAACCTTTTGAGTGTGCTGACCACCAAGTGCATCATTTGACAAGATACGTGAAACAAAATCTTAATACAGGAAAAATCTCAGGAATGGTAATGCTTGACGTTGAAAAAGCATTCGACACTGCCTGGCACAATGGGTTACTACATAAGATGCCCAATCTTAAAGTTCCGATGCACCTTGTAAGAATCACCCAATCCTTTTTATGTTCTCGCCGCTTCAAAGTTGCCCTTTCAAATATTTTCCATATTTCAGATGGAGCGCCTCAAGGATCAGTACTAAGTCCTGTTCTCTATAATGTGTACACCTCTGATTTCCCTCGCCTGAGTAGCTGTGATTTTGCGCTTTTTGCAGACGATACCTGTATATTTTCGTCAAATGTAATAGGTTTTAATATTAAAACCAATCTACAATCTGCCTTAAATACAGTCCAAGCGTACTATAACAATTGGAATATAAAAATCAATGCTTCTAAGACCCAAGCTATCTTTTTTTACTTGTAAAAGCAAAGTCCTTAACAAGGTTAACATCACTATAAAAACTCTTTATCCTTTTATTAACAGAAAATCAAAGCTCGGCAACGAGAACAAATTACTGATTTTCAAAGCAATTTTTCAAGTAATTATGTTTTATGGTTCCCCTGTATGGAGCAAATGTGCTAAGACACATTTACGTAAAATACAAGTCGCGCAGAACAAGACACTCAAATTGATCTTGAACCTTCCTTGGCATTTGTCAACAAATGAATTACACTACCTGGCGCAAATTGAAACTGTTGAAGCGAAAATTGCAAAACTTTATCAGCTGATAACGACTTGATTTCAAATCTAGCTTTGTAAAATTTATTTATTTAAGTATATATTTATTTAATTATTCACTTTTTAATTTATTTATTTATTAATATGTTTATTTATCTATTTATTTATTTATTTATTTATTTATTTATTTATTTATTAATTTAATTATTTTTTTACCAACTCTGTGATTGGAATCAAGTTCTACTTATCTCAGCAACTGATCTGAATCCTCTTCTTTCTTGCCCTGGGCAACTTAATTCTGATTGATATTTTTTCTAATGGATTTTCCTTCAAAACAATTATTCTGTGATATATATTTAATACTATATTTTGTAAAGAAAAATCAAATAGTACATTTTTGGCCACAATAAAAATTTCTGTCTATCTTAGAGAACAAGAGCCACTTAGGCTCCACATGAAATAATATAGCGTGGGAAATACTGGGGATCAAGGCTCACTATGACAAAAGGTCGTGAGCTGAATCTGTATCTACTAGTAAACCTACATATTGGCCGACGGACGTCAGCAAAACCCCTGATCTGATAGACTTTTTTTTGATAGACAAATTGTCAAGGAACTTTATCCAAGTTCAAGAAGGTTTGGATCTCGACTCGGACCACTCACCAATTTATCTGGCACTAACTGAAACTATTGCAACCAAAGAGGTTATAACCTTTCAAACAAATTCACAGATTGGTTAAGTTTTAAACAGATCCTAGAAGAGAAAATCAACATTGGTACCCTTATCGAGACAAAAGACCAGCTGGAATCCAAAATGCGGCCTGGAGCTGTACTCCTCCATCAAAGGAAAAACGATTGGTATTAATATCCAAAGAAATAAAGGATCTCATAAGCAATAAAAGAAGGCTCCGACGAAGGTGGCAACAAACTCGGTCTCCGTCCGATACAGCAAAACTAAGGAAGAAAACACAAGATCTTAAACTCGAGATAAAGCTTATTCGAAATGAGACAATGCAAACATATCTCTCAGAACTATCTGCTGATGAGAGCTCCGAGTACTCACTTTGGAAAAGTACAAAATACCTTAAGCGACCAAAAAATCATATTCCACCACTTAGATGGGGTTACGGACAATGGGCTTAAAGCAATGATGAAAAAGCCGCTGCTTTTGCAGACCACCTCACGAACACCTTCAAGCCTAATGATGCTGTTTGTGATGAGTTTTTAAATTGGAATGAAAGTGACAGCTCAGTGATTCCTCCAGTCACGACGCGCGAGATAAAGTTTGAGATAAAGCGCCTAAATGACCAAAAAGCTCCAGGTTTTGACTTGATTACTGCGGAAGTTCCCAAGCAACATCCAAACAAAGGTTTAGTCAAAATCTTTAGGTAAATGAATAAAACAATAAGCCTTGAGTATGTGCCAAGCGTTTGGAAAGTAGCTGATATAATAATGATCGTTAAACCTGGTAAGGACACTCACGAAGTTTCCTCATATAGGCCAATATCTCTACTTCCCTTGATCTCAAAGTTGTTTGAAAGATTGATTTTTAAGCACCTCAAACCAATTGTAGAAACAAGGAGCGTAACCCAAACATTACAACAAGAATAACAACAGAAAATAAAAAAAAAAGTACAACAATTTTCCTAGACGTAGCACAAGCTTTTGACAAAAAATTGCATGAAGGCCTGCTATATAAACTCTAGGTGTACCTCGAAGAACAGTTTTTCCACCTTTTCGAGTCTTATTTAACATCGTATAACTTCCGCATAAAATAGTAAACTGTTACTCTAACCTAGTGCAGATTCAAGCCGGAGTTCTTCAAGAAAGTGTCCTCGGGCCTCTGCTATATCTGCGCTACACTAAAGAACTACCAACAACATCATCCACTAAGACAGCAACCATTGCCGACGACACAGCAATACTAGCGGTGGAAAACACAACGCTAGATTCGACGCAAAAACTACAGATCTAATAGTAAGATGGACTCAGAGATGGAGAATAAAACTTAAATCGAGCAAATCCGTACATATTGACTTCACAAACAAATCTGTCTCGTACTCCTCAGTAATGATATCAGGAACGACTATACCATACTCTAATACAGGAAAGTATGTTGGTATGACCCTAGATGTAAAGCTTTATTGGAAAGAGCACATTAGAATAAAAAGAATAGAAATAGATACTAAATGGCGAGAAATTGAATGGATTTTAGGCAGGACATCATATCTTTCTATTTATAATAATATTCGTTTTTATAACTAGATCCTAAAACCAGTTTAGAACTATGGCGCTCAACTCTGGGGATGTGCTTGCCAAACCAACATCGCAGTTATCCAACGTTTCCAGAATAAAGTCCTCAGAAGCATTGTGAATGTTCCATGGTACATCAGAAACAGCAACCTCCACCGGGAACCTAGGACCAAAGAACGCAAGAAAAGACTTCAGGAGCATGTCAACGAGGAAGCAACAAGTCTTCTCAATGTATATGGCGTGAGACGACTGCAACGTACAAGACCCTAAGATCTTTCTAATTACTCGGAAGTTGCAGGATCAACAGCGTTAGCATAGAGGTGATAACAGAGCTACAACAACGAGCGACAAGAGGCGCTCGGAGTGAATTTAACCACCAACGCTTTGGATAGATTAAATCCTTTCTATGCTCTCGTTACTATAATTTCAAAATCATTATTATCAGAATTTTTCTGAAAAATAGCAGACTGTAAGCCCTCCACTTACTTACCTCTTTTCATTATGAAAAATAAACTGCTTGTTAGTTATATAACTAGTCATAGTATTAACAAACATTTGTAAGCCCTTGTAGTTTATTCCTTATTATGTTTGACATAAAGAAAAATCGTGGGAAATTCTTCCGCTTGCTCCAATGAGCGAAAAAAGGAACTCGGTGGAATGTAAGGGTTACAAAAATGAAAATGATGTTCAGATGACTATCCCCCGTTACCAGAATCAGTTTAGTGGAAGCAACATTGTTTTCTGATTGTCAGTGTATAAATAAATACTAAGAAATCACATGTTATGTTTAAATTGAAAGTGGATTTCTATGCCATTTATCAAATTGGCATTTAAACGGAAAATAAGTAAGCATATGCACCACTCTAATGTCAGTTATTTCTTATTTCTTATTTCTTTAATAGCGTTAGACCCGTAGATAAAGTTAAAGATACAATTGCAAAAATAATCTAATCAATTACATTCCTACGTCTCCCTGTCCATCCCCCAATATCACAACATGCAATTTATTCTGCTTAATCTTAATGACCTTAATCAATTAATTCCAAGGAAACATTGTCTGAAACAACGGTGTTTGAAGGAAGTAAAGAGAGAGCAAAAATATAAGAAATCCCACAACTATGTCATTAATCATTTAAGAGTTGAAAGGTTTGTTTTAAAACCCCCTTCATACTTGCTTTCTCGTATTCCGACGAACACAGAACTTGGTCGGCGGATAGGTTTAGCACAATATAGGGTCATAAGGAAGTAAACAAGTTGATTTATCCTTTTAGGTTGTCCCCGATAAAAAAAAAGTTAATAGCAAATTTATTCACTGGAATATATTGTATATCCTACCCAATTCGAAACTATTTTTGGAGAATGAAATTGTTGTTTATTATCTAAAAGAGAAATTTTCCAAGCGATATTCAAGCATTCTATAGAGTAGCAGCATTGATTTGTTAAATGAAAGGAAATTTCAGAAAACTGTGGTGCAATTCGACCAGCCCTCATCATGAACTTCCTGCCTTATGATCAAAAACATTCTTACCATAAACTAACATTTACATTGGGTTGGATGATGCTTTAGAAGGGTCGGTTTTGAGTGCACATCTTATGTCTACACGGAAATCGTTACAAATTCGATAATTTCCAACATTCTGGTACGTAGTGCGTCTTTTGCAATTGCTCAACTTTCGTCTTAGTCTTAGTTTGGAGAGAAGCTGCGTTTTCACATTCTAAAGTGTTGTGGGGACCGGCAAAGTTAGCAGAGCATTTTTGATGTGAGAGCTTTTTTCACAGCTACTTGTGTGTGCAGTATAGAGTTCTGCACCTTTTGAGTTCACCGAGTTTAATTTAATAAATAAAGTCATTTCACTGAACAGTCTGAGACGGATAAAAGTCTCATAATTTGATGCACAACGGATAACGGATGTGTGTGTGTACGTACGTACGTACGTTTGTACGGATTCTTTCGTACAGCCTAACTCGAGAACAATTCAAGCTATCGAAGCCAAATTGGTTTCAGCGTGTGTGCATAAAGATCACCTGAAAAGCTTTTGGTTGAATTCCACAGGGTTTGAATTTTAAGACGAAAAAACTGTCAAAAAAGGGACAATTTCACTTCTTCAATTAAAATCAATTTAGTTTTCCAATAAAAAAAGTTCAAAATTAATTAAATTTATAGTTTACAGCTACCTCATCAGATAAAAAAATATGCATAAATATATACACTGCCGTTCATAAGTTTCCGGACAAATTTATATAAAAAATTTTTTTGTTCAATTTTAATACCAAAATGTTCATCAATATTATGTTTATTTAGCCAATTGACTAAACTAAGTAAGTTACTAACTATAGAGACTACCAAAGAGACTAAAACAGTATTTAGTTGAGGCCATTTCATACATTGTGCCCCTTTCTCTATTTCCTGATCCAAATTTCCACGGAAGTTCTTTGAAAATTGTTTCAAAAATGTGAATCCTGTAAGTCTTTCCCATTTTTCAAGACTCAGAGTGACGTCTGCAACACTGACACATGAAAACATCCTTAGAAAATTATGGAACCACCAGTGTTTTTGTTCAAAACCTGCTCGGCTGTAGCTTGATGCTTTTTTATCGTTATAATATATAAGCAAAAAGAAGCTCATGGCGAAGATCATAAAATCTGATTTAGTTTGCTTTCCCCTGTTTTGGTGTCTTATCATGAACCCAATCCTAGAGGTCTTTCCAGAAAATGATACATGGATAAAAAATCTCTCGAAATCGGAATGTGAATGACGGAATCGGAATGAATGTGATTCTATTAAAGCCATATATTAACGAGACAGAAAAAGAGCCATTGCTGAGCAGTTACCAGCTCGGAAGGAAGAGGTGGTGTAAATCTCTGGATTGAAACTATGTACTTTTGAACCCTTTCAAAAAGGAAAGACATAAAGCTAATCACGCCTTAATATTCCGAGCAGTTGCTAGTATCTTCCAAAGAAAAGCATCAAACAAATTTGATTGATTAAAAATAATTCCAAAAATACATCAAGTTGAGATAAGCAGTTGGTCCTCAAACTTTTAATATATGAATCCCTATACACAGAGTTCTTACAAAATGTAATACTTTCCAAACTTAGCTATATAATATTTGATAATTCTGGCTGTCCGATTTATAACACTTTATTATACAAATTCAACTTCCAATGTTAAAGTTGTTGTTATGAAATCAATTTTCGCAACTCTAAATTTAAAATATCTTATCTTCACGTTGAGTTGGATACTCTTAGAGGGATGACTGGCTAAGATTTTGGGTCGTTTGTCCTATATTACAGTCGAAAACGCTTTCATTGAGTCGTTTAATGCAAGCCATGGACAGCCAGCCAGCAAAAACAATTATCTCAAGGTTACACATCCCAAACCGAAACCTGCAAAATTCGAAATGGAAATATCATAGTAGAATTGCAGTCAATGCTGAGGACATGGTACAATGCCATCTATCTGACCTCGACGAAGTACAGATAGCGAGATAGAACTTCTTAAAACGGCGGCGATGACTTAGTTGGGAATTATGCAGCAACTCATCTTCAAAACATGGTCAGAAGAAAGCATGCGAGATGAATGGAATCTCAGTATTGGTTGCCCAATCCTGAACGAAGGAAACCAATTATAGAGGTATCAATCTCCTCAAAATTGCCTTTAACATCTTTTCCGCCGTATGATGTGAACATCTGAAGCAGTTCGCCACCATTCTGATAGGTCCGTATTAATGGGATTTGGACCAGAAAAGTCCACCATAAACCAAATATTAACATAACGGCAGATCTTGGAAAATACCCAAGAGCGTCAAGTCAGTACGCACCACCTTTTCTTCAATTTCAAGGTTGGTTTTGGTGTCTGTTTCGTCCACAGAGACGAGATTTATGAAGTCATGTCAAGGTTTGGCATCCCTGCCAAGCTCGTACTTTTGTGCAGGATGGCGATGGAGGTCACCGCCATCCTGCACAATTTGAAGTCGGCAAAGACGTCACTGACCCACTTGATGTCAAACAACGTTTTAGACTAGCTGATGCAAGGTAGTGCAAAAGAACCTTGTCAACAAAAGAGGGCAAAAAGAAGCATATGCTGCCATAGACAGCTATAACTTTGAGGTAGTAAGAGCTTTGTCTATCTTGGCTCCGCTGTAAAAACAGATAATAACACCAGCGCTGAGGTCAAATGAAGAATACCTCTGGTTAAGAAAGCAAAGCCCTCTTTCGAAGAACTGAAGCATCGCTCTATCAGACCCATATCATCGCCGTCCTTCTATATGGTGCGGATGATGGCCCCTTAGGTTGTTCCGAGAGAAAAATGTAATCTTTTGTCCCATCTGCATTGACTGTGAGTGGAGGAGAGTGGACAAATCGTTGTTGAGATTTGTATACTAGAAGGTGTACAGCGACATGGACTAAGCCAAAAGGATAAAGTACCTTGCCACGCGGACTGTTACGCCACCTTAAGTTAGTAATTAAATGATTAATGACAAAAAAGTCCAACCAGTTATCATTCACAAAAAAACGGTAAAAACTATTTTAAATTATATTAATATAAGTAAAACTAAAAATCTAATTTTCTTTTAGTAGAAATGTAACTCAGTCAGAAAAAAAGTATTTCCAAATTGAAAATATGTTAATATATCAACGTTAAATACGCAATTCGTATTTTAAATGATTAAAAAAAAAGAAAACATATACGACTATATGGAATTCCTCAAAGGCAGCTAAAAATATATGTATCTCATCTTTTTGTTTGCAATGCATTTGATTAGGGAATTAATGATTTTTCATAATCCTTATTGAATTTCATGGTGTAGGCAAATAAAATAGCACCTATTTTTGTTTCTTGAGATGGGAAGTTCATGGTATGGGCAGGCCTACTCGCACCCCAAACCAATTTTTTCATTTTATAATAGCTCCTGGAAAATAATATTGCAAATATTTATAAAAAAAACCTAAATCTTAACGTAACAAAACACATAAATGGAGAAAAATAACGATGAGAGCTATAAATTAAAAGAAAAATATGCATGTTTATATAAACGTGTAATGAGCAATGAGCACGAGTTTTTTTTATTACGAGTTGAGTATTTTGCTTTTGAATTACAAAATAGCTCACATACATTTCTTATTGATTATTTTATTTTGATTTCTATTAATATATATAAAAATAAAACTTTCTCAAGTAATAATAAAATAATAGAAGGTGGTAAATAATTTAACAGTTTTTGTTTTTGAAACGATATATCATAGAATCTTGGTAGCAATATTTTCTAGCGGTCCAAACCTAATAAAAGTTTTATATCCATCACTACTGTGCGATATTGGACAGTATTTATTTATTTAACATTTTTCGAAATAGACGTTTAATGTATCAAGAGCAGATTACAAATTATTTTCGATTGCAAAACCAAAAGTATCAGATAAATGGATACATGTGTTATTTGCGAATGAATGAGAGTTAGATGATTGAGGCATTCTAGATGTATAGTGTATGTATTATAAAAGACTAGACTAATGACAACTCTCCCGGCAGGGACATAATGAATGCATAAAAGTGTCTTATTTAATTTCATTTGAGAGCTCCGTCCTGTCAAAAATGAATGCCCTTTTTAAGTTTAGTGCCACAATGAATCAAACCCCTTTGAATGTCTAGGAGTACCACACCCAGAACTATAACTCCTGCCGAAGTTTTGTTTTATAAGTCTGTTGAGTTTAGCTTTGTGCTATAAAACGGCCGAAAACAAAATTCGTCAGCTGGAAGTATATAATGCTCTTCCATTGAACTACTCATAAAACAGTGTTTTATACGTGTTTAATGAGATACGTCAGGAGGTTCGTATCTGACCAAATTATGAAGCATAATTTTGTTATTTTCTTTTCTCCGTGTCATTCGTTACTTTTTGATGTGACAATTTGCACAATCACCCCAAATCAGCCGTGTATTTATTTCTAAATTATTTTCTGGAATAGATAATTGGTAATGGTTTCTCATTCCTGAAATTATTCAACACTTTTATTGCTTTAATAATTTTGTCAAGCGTTTGCATAGTATCTTTTTTAAATGCCAGTTTTGTGCAAAGATCTTATCCAAAGTTTTTACAGATTTACAGAAGTTTTCCAAATCAATGAATCTGCTTCAAAAGAAATTATATTTTATACACTAACTTCGGAAGGTAGAAAATGTTATGCCCTTAATTAATGTTTTGCTTGATAAGTGTACTTACAATCACCTGAAAGCGGGCAAAATGTTAAAGAAACGGAAAAATTGGTTATTTAACCTGGATACGAGTAGTTACACATGAACCAATCTAGGGCCTCTATACATTCCAAGACACAAATCCAACGAAGGTTGTTCTGGACTGTTGTTTTCGCATTAATGGATACGTGCTTGCAGGAGCACAAATAGCCTATTGTCAATGAAACAATAAGTTTGGCTTTTAGGTCATAAATCAATTTTACTCAAGACAAAAATATGCCCTTCATAGTTTTAAGATTTTCACCAGAGTACAAATGACTACTCCAGTTAAGGACGTTATAACGTTCCGCTCATGTTCGTGCAACTATTACTAGCGTCACCTCCGATCTACTTCAGCCAGCAATGTGCACATTTATAACAATCCTTGCTTATTGAATTAGACTAAAATTGTAGCTTAGCATGTTAATACACCGAAAATATTTGTAGACCCTCTACCGTTAACCACGCCATTAGATAAAGAAATCTATTTCGTTAAAGGTTGACAAGAGAGTAAATTGTTATGTAGTACCTTTATAATAGGAGCTGAGAAAGGGGCTCTACGGTGCCCAAAACTAAAAATCCGCCACTGCTTTTTTTTTTTATTTTTTCGTTTAAATATCGTCCATTTCGTTGCTCGCGTTATTGGACACGGAACAAGGTGTCTCGTGCCACGTGCTGCAGTAGCTTGCCATACATTTCACAGCAGATATTTGGACTGAAATCCTTAAAAAAATCCGGGTTATATGCATAATAATTGTTGTTGAAGTGCGCCATACATAAAAGTCCATCGGAGTAAGATCTGGCATCCTTGGAGGCATCGGCCCGTTCCCAACACGACCGATCAGTTTTTATTGCAGTTCATTAAGCAAATTCGTTGAGTTTTTGGCAATTGGAGCTTGTTCACATTTGTGACCTTAGCCTCTGTAAAATCATTTGTATTTAGATATATCAGCCTTTGGTGATGGAGATGCATAAGTTTCGTTTTCTCCTGATTAACCACCAAGCTTTTGTCATAACCCCACCTAAGTAGACTGTCAAAATCCCTCTGCATTGTATCAATTGCAGTTGCAAGATATTTGTGCCTCACTAGGAATGCATTGGTACAAACTGCACCTCGTTCAAAGACGCGAAGAAGCTGATTAGTGAAAAGTATAAAGAGCAAATTCCCAAGCTTTGAACCTCGTGGAACTTGAAAGTAATTGCGTCTTTCATCACTGGTAGTATTCTATGCTCTTCTTTCAGTTATCTAACTCTTAAGCCACTTTCCCAGTGTTAACCATAATACTTTTCAACGAATAAGCCTTAAATAAGTAAAAAGGGCAGAGGGTATCAAATACCTTTTTAAAATCAACTCACATTATTAGAACATGTTGGTTGTGGTTAAAATTCTTTCGTTTAAAAAAAAAATAAATAAATAAGTGGCACAACAGCTTCATCATTTGTGTGTACGTCTTACATTTTTGCAAATGGCGAAGGTTGGACCCACAGTTTATTGCCAACTCCGAACGGCCCCAGAATCTTTTCTTGACAGTTTGTACTCATCGGATTGATTGTCATTCACTCGCGAGAGGTGGAGCCGTGAAAAATGCCACATTCTTGTTTACCACGGTGGAAAGTTCTAGCGGCAAGGGAATCCTTTACTTTTCCCTTTTTAAAATCCATACTAGTTTTTTGCTTTATGACAAAGCTGGCCTTATGAATCTTTCATATTTTAAAAGTCATTAGAACGTCAAGCTGGTATTGATTGTCGGCTTTATTAAAGGCGCAACCGCCACTGCGGTCAAGCTCAAATCAAATGCTCTAATAGTGTCTGCAGCAGGACCTTTTCTTTGCATATGCCATTCAGCAAGTTGAGAATTTCTAAGTCATTAGCTTCATCGACTTATCTGTTGAAGTGATATACTGATTGCGATCATTGATTGTTTTGTTGTTGAATGTTTATATTGTTTTGAGCGCTTAGTTAGTGAATTGCTCAGCGAAGTGTAATTTTTTTTGACCGAAAATGTCTGGCAGTTTTTTAATTTGCTATAAGCTCGCTTGTTATATTCCAAGTTCGACGCGAATCAATTTTTCGCGTTGAAAAATTCTTTTTTTAACTAACTCGTACTCTCTGATATTCGACGATTGCACCTCACCTCTCCCCCAACAAAAAATGTTCCATTTCAAAACACAAATCCGACACCGAACACCATATTAATAATAAATTGAAATATAGCATTTGGTTTCTGTGCGTTGCGCCGCACCAAAAATAAAACAAGGGAAGATTAAGTTTTATATTGATTGCATAACTATTCAGAAAATAAAAAAAATTAACAAATATCAGAAAACTTCGTTGCGAATTTTGATTGCAATATATTTTCAGTCAGTTTAGAGGAGTCACCATTTTATGGTGGATACATGCGATAAATATTGCTAATGGAACGCCTGAAGGTGAAATGAGATAATTGCCTGGCTTTTGGCAGGATTATCTTGCAAATACAATCAACGAAAACTATCTGCGATGTTGTTTCGCGGTTAAGCGTGAAATAATAAAAGTATTCTGGGTGAATTTGTGTTTGGTTTTTTTCTTTTTATCATAATAAAATATTATATTTCAAAAACGGTTTTTTTGTACAGTAAATGTTAATTATTGTTATGATTTTGGTATGTACAGCGTGCAGCAAGTATATTGTCAAAAGAATTCATATTTTTAAGAGACAGAATTCTTCTTTTCAGGCTTCCTGAAATCTCACATACACCACAATGAACCACAGACAATGGCATTCACATTCTAATATTACTTTTCTCGATCTCCTATAAGCTTATTACGTATGTCATCCGTGTCGATTTTTATTTTATTACGGTGATTGAATGTTTAAGAATTACAAATGTGTTCTGTTCTACAGATTTGAAGGTTTGCACTTGTTCATCCTCTCTTTTCATCCAAATTTTTCTCTGCTTACTGCCAGCAGCACTAGTGGGCAGCGTTGTGACTTTACTGCAATTGTAGTAGATCTACTGCACTATTTTCGAAACTTAAATCTACTGCCTTTAAATAAAACCTAAAATCTTCTTCACTTTTGGTCTTACGAAAAAAAATATTCAATATGTTAAAATAAAAAAAAATATTTTTCACTTCCCATCAGGAAGTTCTTGTTTTGATGCATCACACCTTCTTCTTACAGTTCTAGGATGGTATTCAGTATTTCCATCAAGGTGTTCTATGATAGGATCTTTTATGAACTATCGTACTATAAAATGATCCTGTCGTGCAGTTGTTTTTCGGTTTCTGCCGCCAAATTATAAATTTGTTTTTTAATTATTTTGGATATGTAACAGATTTTTAAGCAAATAAAATGTTGATATTTTTTAGTAAATAAAATTCCAAGTGTTTTTATGATGAATAGTTAAATAAAGGCACACGTTTTCTACGTATTTCGTTTAGTAAACAAAGGTATTGCGCTCTGTAATAAAAAGTTGCTTTAGTTTTGTCACACACTGTATGTTTAAAGTCTTTGCATAGCAACAAAATAAATTTTGAAAGGCATAGTTTATCGAAAATACACATTGACAAATTGAGAAACATCGCAAGATCTTTTCCTATAACAGAAATGATGCGACAAACAAGTTCTCGAAATCCAAACACTATTAAGCTGTCAGGCACAATTTGTTATTCAGTTTGATGGATTCAATTCCTTCTCTTTTACGCAGAGTGTGTAAGGATTCGTTAATTGCGAAGAAGTTTAAGTGTGGTCGTAAAAAAGCTTTTGCCCAAGAAAAAATCAGTAAATTGCTGAGAAATTGCAATTTTTCCATAATTATTGACGAAACAACTGACGTATCAAGTATAAAGTGTCCGGTAGTTGTAGCTCGTTATTTTGATGAAGCCAAAAACATTTTTTGGGCTTAAAGAAATAATATTGAATTTAAAGACTTTTTTTGAAACGAAAAATATTCCTCTAAAAAAATTTATAGGACTAGCAACAGACAATGCTTCTGTCATGAGGGGTAACTTAAGTGGTGTTAAAGCGAGGTTGGAAGGAAAGAATTAAGATTTATTTTATGTAGGATGTATATGCCATTCCTTGCATTTAAGTTCATCGGCAGCCTGCAAAAAGTTGCCGACATTTATCGGAAAAATAATAAAAGATAAATACAACCATTTTTCTCATAGTCCCCAGCATATCTGCGCATACAAAGATAAAAATAACAGAATTTTAAATATTTCAAATACCCGATCGCTGTCGATGGAAAGTGTTGTTGATCGATTTATAGAGCAATTGTGTTTAATCTTTTAATGCAATTGCAAACTTTTTACTTAATCCAACAAATGAATGTATTTTCGTTTTCTTGCCTATGTCTTAAACCTAATTAATCAAAAAAATAAAATATTTCAAGCCGAATATACGCTTATTCACCTATTTGACCAAACCATAACTGATTTTTATATCAACATTTTGAAAAATATTTTTAGAATGGATGCAATTAGTACTCATAAAGATTTAGGAAGTACTTCGCATTATATATCCTATTCGGACATGTATTTTGGGACCGAGTTCCAGAGTTATATTACTTCTCACGATTTTGAAGAAAGCAAAATTAATGATTTAGAAAAACATTTGGCCCAATTTTATGTAGAAGTTTGTGGCATTTTAATATGAATAATATAAAATTAAAACTTATTAAATGTTTAGACGCCAAAGATGATGGTGACCTCAATTTTGCCTATTGTAATATCTTTTCCGTTCTGTAATGATAATCTTGAAAAACGTAATATTGTTTGGAGGTCTTTGTTGGGAAACCAATATCATTTACAAAAATATTATGATGCTGCTGCAATAACAGCATTTTGGGTTAAATTACAAAACGAAGAAAGATTTGGGGCAAAAAAAATTAAAGATTTATGTAAATATATGTTACATATGGAGACAAACTATATACAAATACTTTACAATATGATAGCCTGCGTAAAGAAATGGGCGATACAAATAAAGATTTTTGAAAACCTCGAGATTCTGTGGGTCTTATAGATTATTTGGACCTGTATTCGTCGACGGACTATTTAAAGAAAACAAGCTTTTTATACTATCTATTTTTTGTATAGAAGTTAAAGCCTGATGTTTATGTATTTTTGTTTTGTTCTGTTTTTGTTATGTTTAAAAGAAGAATTTATGTTTACTTTACGAATTTTAATAACTTGCAATTTGTGTTAAATTCTATTTATATTTTGAAAATATAAAAATCTACTACGAAACAAATGAATCTACTGTCCCATCGCTGCTAAGGGGTTTCCGTCAGTAATGAAGAGATTCCTGGCTAGATTCCACCCATGTTTAATCCGACTTGTCTTCTGGGTTTCAGCTCATTTAATCCACAAGCCTTCTTTTCTTGAGTTTTTGCATGTCTAAGATCTGCAGCACAGTTCATCATATAAAATACTGGCCAAGTGCAAGTTGGACTCGCGCAACTAAGCGATCGTTCAAACTTGTAGATATGCGAGTTCGTTCGTTTATCAAGGGAATTTTTCCCGCTTTTATTTGCACTCTTGGTTTTGTAGATTAAGTTTTTTGGTAAGGTTCCGGCATTAACAGTATAAACTTTTTAGTGCGTCGATTTTGAAGCAAGAGCTCGGAACAAACTTTTTAGCTCCACGCGTTCCTGAGATCCCGTAATGGTTCCATTTTTCGTTTTGAAGTATGGAACCTTGACAACACCTCAAAAAATGAGGTGACACGACTTTTATGTAGAATAAAAAATTATGTACAATTATATAAGAGAACTGAAGGACTTTATTGAAAATCATCCATTGCACTAATTGCGGTTGAAAATCTTAATACAAATGACAGTGAAGAAAACACACCTTGGAAAAAAATTATCGCTTTATTGCAGTGCAGTGCAGATCGTAGATTCACTACAGGCATATAGCTAAGGTTACAGAGAACTCGTATGAAAATGTTCAAAGAATCCATGCCAACGAATTACTTATGAAGAATGTCTCTGCATTTTGGGTGTCGAGAATGTTAACCAATGAGCAAAAGAAGAAGATTCGACATTTCGAAGTTGAATCTCAAGTTCCAGGCAGATCAGGAGAATTTTTGGTCACGTTTCGGGACCAGTGACCAAAAACCAAACAGCAATCGATGACTTGGAAGCGACCCTCTTCACCAACGCCGAAGAAGAGTCGAGTTCGGCAGGGAAGGCTCTGGCATATTTTTTTTCGAACGTTGAAAGAATTGTTATGGTGAAATATTTGGAAAAATTGAGTCACTTTATCAGACTCTTAGAACGTAAGCCAAATATGAAGATTGCGAGAGGCTATTAGGTAAAAAAGACGCGGCAAGACAACAATGCAGTTGCGATTACTGCAATTCAAGAAACAGAATTCGAACCTCTGGAACACCCTAAAAGTGTCCCGGGTTTAGAAAAATAGATGGACTTAATGTTTTAACTCAAGTTGAGACAATGGTATGTTGAAAAATATTATTTTTAATTTGATCACCTTGGTTTATATTCAAAACCATTCCTTTTGGATCGTCCTGGTATTTTTACCGAGTGAGATGGGTTTCCCAACCCATTCTTCTCTAAGCCTTATTTAACTAAACGCAAATATAAATTTCCTTTCTTTCGATTGGGATATTTATAAATGAATGCATGATAAATCGCACCCAAACCAATGTCTTATATTTTGTTATTTAATTTGCTTGGTACCTTCGTTAGTTCTGTATTTTTTATCCTCTTTCTGATTCTCATTAATACGAAATTCGAATTGAACAAATTATATTGACATTCCAATGACAATCAAAGAGAATTTTTTAAAATTTGACCTGAAGGTTTGAAATTTCTGGAAAAAGACCAAACTCTTGGAGCTTAAACCGCAAGTGACCCAATCATTCCATATTTCCCAATCGTGAGCATGCATTGAAAAACGCGACGTGAATAAATTCTCGACTTGGCTCTAAATGTGTTGCATTTATTTCGCAATAATCCAAATCCTTTATGTCTAGATCGATTGTATTTATTTAAGTATCTTGCTCGAAAATGAAACAGGAACACCATTGTTTGTTTTTTCATTCAAAAGAATTTAAATTAGAAATGAGTGGCGTGAAATTCAGTATCGTTAACCCAGTTTTACGACCTGCCCACGACGGAATGACTCCATTAGACCCATGGGAGTCATAATACTAACACAAGCCTTGCTTGCAAAACATACTTCATAAATAATTTAAGCTTACTTAATCATTAAAAAGACGTGTTGCTCTGCCCATATACCGAGTCCTGCTACAAAGAAGAATTATATTGAGCTCAACTGTTGTCCAAACAAGAGGAATGACGTTCCTGGAATTTTCACAAAAGTATGAAATTCTTTTTTAACGATGCATCTTTTTCCCTTTCAAGTTGTTTTCTCTGTTACAAAGCAATCTTGAAATTCCATGTATGTCATGCAATCCGATCTCTTATAAGCATATCACTGTTGTTTATTCTCCTCTGCATGTGCCATTCAACGAGTATCCGTCTTTGACGTTTAAATCCAGCACACTACCACGACCGACCAACGGCGACGTCAATGGAACTGCTCTCTTTTTGCTTTCCGCAATTAAAATGGAAAAACGAAGAAGCGAATTGGTTTAATCTATACTCTGCATACAATACGAGGGGTTGAAACAACGGAACCAGTCCAGTTGACCGCATTATAAATATCTTCTTTTTTTCCATCGTATGTCATGCGATAAACATGCACTTTTTTCATATCTTTTTCTGTTCCAACCGAAGGGCACATTGACGATGGAAAAATTGATTAAGGCGCGGTCTAAAAGGTTCTGTGTCAGAAAAGCACTCTCCAACCATTGGTGTCCTCGGCCAGAAGATGGACAGCGTGAACACCATTATGAACAGTAGGAAGTGACAATATAATCATTCAGACAGGCTTTGCTTTATAAAAGCCGCCATTTGAAATGCGTACTTAATTCAAAAAATTGTTTCAAGCCTTAGTTATGCATGAGAAATTTCAATTTTCAATGTGAAACCGGTCAAAAATATGATAATTTCTTGATCCCTAAGTGAAAACGGAACACTTTTTTAGAGTCCCCTAGCCACAGAGTGCCAACGGAACCCTTCTATTAAGGTTGTAGTGGCTACCTTGGTCCTTTGTGTTACCACGAGGGATGCGTTGATTATCTTTTTGCCAATATTGGGGAGAGAGGAGGATATGTGAAAGAATCAGTTTGTTTCCCCCAATGGACCCGGCGCGAGGTCTTTTGGGCTTGCTTCAGCAAGTTCTGGCAATGATGTGATCAAATGAGAACCCAGATTCCTATATCTTGAATTTACTGCGGCCGGGGATTCGAAGAGGGGATAAGAGACGGTTTGCTCCTTTTGCTTTGTGCGGTAAGCACAGATATGGGGACGCCTTAGGAGTTGTGACTTAAGTCTGGTTCTCTGTTTGTTAAGAAGGGGCCAGTTTGTCTGGTAATGTTGCAAGTAGGTTCATTTACCCGAATGTTATTTGGGGACTTGACAACTTTGAATTTGAGTGGATCAATAATGACAATGATTCTTTATTGGAGATCGTTATTTATACAATTAATTTGCTTTCTAAGCACAATGTATTGACCGAAAGAGTACAAAAGAAACAAACAATTATTTTGTTAACTTAGCATTATTTGGACTACAAGAATGAATACAAAAGAACAAGTAAAAATGTATGGAACATGAAAATATTAAAGTGTAAGGCAAGCAATATTGTAAATAAAATAATATAGAAAGACTACAAGTAAAACATACGGCAAGACTACAGAGTAAATGAAAAGTGACAATTATAGTCACTGTCAACTTATTCAGTAAGCATGACATCTTCATTATGGTAAAGCTAACGAACGAGCAACGTTTGCAAATTATATAAATGTTCTTACGTAATTCGGAGTCGGTGACCGCAACTTTAATAGCGTTGACTCCAATTTTCCATCTTAATTCTCGCCCTACTAGGCAGGCAATAACAAGTTTCAGTCAATTCCACGGCGTTCTCGAAAACTGGATATCGCTCAGACAACATAATTGCGTATTTTGGGTAAGGATCTTGGTTTACACCCATACAACATCAAGCTGACCCAAGAATTGAAGCCGATGAACCATTTGAAGTGATGAATGTTCTCTGATTGGGCTCTGGAGAAGATTGGCCAAAATGATGAATTTCATCGCAAAATCATCTTCATTGACTAAGCTCATTTTTGGCTCAATGAGTTTGTCAAAAAGGAAAACATACGTTATTGGTCGGGTGAAAATCCACATTTGCTTCATGAATCATCACTTCATCCACAAAAAATAACTCTTCGGTGCGGTTTGCATGCCGGCGGCGTTATTGGGCCATATTTTTGGTCGACAATAACAATCGTCTCATTACTGTGAATGGTCAGCGTTATCGCGCTACGATTACCGATTTTTTGTTCTCCCGAATTGGAAGATATGAACTTGCACGACATATCGTCTCAACAGGATGGTGCTACAAGTCACACAACACACCTTACAATTGGTTTATTTTATTGTTTAATTTTTATTTTGTTGAGGGGATGTCAATATATTATGAGACCGCAACTGCGGGGAACATTGTACCTACACGCTTATTTTCATATGCTTTGCCATTTTCTTGAATGTCCCTATGTCTTGGTACCCAGAACAGGTGACCGGAGGAAAAATCCGCTATCTCGTTAAGGGAAACCCGGCATTCCTTGATGAGCTTAGATGAAGTGTTTACACCGGCGAGGAGTTTTAAGGCGACTTGGCTGTCGGTGAAAATGAATATTTCCTATGCAGACATGTTAATACACCCCAACCGGCTTGTCGCATGGTATATCGCATTGATTTCAGCCACTGCCAGGCAGGCAAAGATCCCATTTCATGGACCAGTTGACGACTGTGGTAACCCCTATAATTCACACAAAGTAAAAGTTTAAAATCGGTTTAGTTGCAATTCCCATAAGAGAATTTCTTTAAAAAAAATCTATGTTATTTATGAATTGAAAGTATGAATCAAAATTAGAAAGTTCTATTTTTTATGCAGACTTACTGCACAAACTGAATTTTTTTGTAACGTCAGACTGAAGTGTTGTAGGTGTTTATTCCAAGTCCCAAATCTAGCGTGTCACATCAGTGTAGGTGCGCTGATATCACGGCGCGTTCTTTATCTCATTTTTTACAAGGTCTGTACCATTTAATTTAGTTACTTTTATATCAAAAATTTTTTTTTGAGTAAAGATTTTTTTACTTCTCTTATATGTATGTAAATTGATTTCGAGGTTTGACTTTGTGTCGGATAGGGTTCCGAAAATCACTGCGAGATGTCGTGTCGCAATTCAACATTACATATTTATGTAATGCGATGCTATGAGAAATCGTAAACAAAAGAAACATAAAGCGTTGCGTAATGTAGGGTTGTACGGCACGCTTGGTATTTTTTTTTAACAGATTTTTAAGAGTCCGGAAACTCAATTCTCTTAGCTCGATAGCTTCTTTAGACTTCGAAGAATAAGTTGTCTCATATCAAGGACCATACCGTGTGTGACCATATTATCTGCGGCATCAATGGAGGAAGCATAGCGATCATGAACTACACTAGTCTCTTTGGAATTGTTCGATAGCTGTAGGGTTAAGGTACGAGAAATCAGTCGATTTCGTACAGTGATACCCCACGCAGAAGCCTAGAAGCGATAGTACGTCCATGAGGTAATGCAGAAGTGTGAGGTATTGCCCCTTTGTTTGAAATCTATCATTTACAAGCTGGGATGAATTTTGTACCGCACCGAAGATACCATCATTTCTTTCTTTTATTATTATCTATGTTGAATGACGACACCGATCAGAATTATTGAGCATGAGCATAAGAGGAAATTTTTAATACGTTTGACTTTGTGAGCCCAGTTGATATTCATTTCTACTTGCAGTTGTACGTTTATTTTCAGAGAGTACCTAGGCCAGAATCTGCAGCTTAACGTACCACTACAATCGCAAAAAGACACTGAAAGAGCTGTAGTACATTTTTATGACGTAATAACCACTGCCGTGGTTTTTACCACGGCATTAAGCCCAAGCAATAAAAACTGTATTACGCAAATCCCAATACGACGACAAATAGACGAAAAAAGAAAATTAAGGAAAAGATGGCAAACTACAAGACAACGCAGTCAAAAGACTAAGAAACACTTAGGCTGGGCGCTCACTTGGCAACTTTCGTTGCGCAACGAAAAGTTGCTCAGAAAAAGTGTATTGGCTTATATGGTAGAGCGCTCACTAGGCAACGGAATTTGAGAGCAATTTTTCGTTGCCAAACATCGGCAACTTTTGAGCAACGCAATCGTTGCTCAAAAGTTGCTCTCTTAGAAAAATGTATTCAACCGCTCACTAGGCAATTAGTTGCCGGGCAACTTTCTGTTTTTTATTTATTTTGACCCACGGTCGGGGTAGGTTGTGACCAGAAAAATGTGTGCGGTGCTTATTGGTGAAAATACTTTGATCGATGAAGTGTAAAAGCGGCCGTGCTTGTTTAATAAACATTTAAAAGACCAGAAAAAGGCTTTGATATTTTCCTTTTTCCTTTCTATCACGATTTATAGGATGCACCAAGTACTTTTTTTTGTTTCTTGTTTTTTTTTTCTCAGTATTATCAATAATGCACAAACAATAAAAGTTAGTTCGAAATCCATAGTTTTTGCAATTTGCACACATTGCTGGCAACTAGTTGCTTAATGAGCGCTGTATAAGCAAAAGTTGCTCGGCAATAGTTGCCGGCAACAGCGGCAACTTTTCGTTGCGCAACGAAAAATTGCCGAGTGAGCGCCCAACCTTAGAAGAATACAAAATAATCAATTTAATGACTATTTAAAAAACCTCACACCAGTATCTTGTACGAACTATTCACTCTGGAAAGCGACTAAGAAGTTCAAAAACAGTATCCCACATCAGACACCTATTCGCAAAGAAGATGGATTAAGGGCCAACATAAAGCAGATGCATTAGCAGAGTTCTGCGAAAAAGTTTTTACTTATGAAGAAGACAGTAATTCAGACCTTCAGAGTAGAGACAACCACAAAAAAGCCCCAGGTAATGATTCCATTAACGGCAAAATACTAAACGAAACACCTAGACAAGCTAAAGAATTCTAACGAAATCTATAGAACGCACTACTCAGATTACAAAACTTTCCTAAAACATGTAAGGTAGCACAAATATTTCCTTTACCTGGCAAGGATCCTAAAAACGTCTCGTCATACCGACCAATAAGTTTACTGCCTTAACTAGGAAAAATATTTGAAAAACTAATGTATGATAGACTACAACAAATATGAACTGACAACAAAATTATACCAAACCATCAACACTCAACTTTACAACAAATCCATAGGGTTGTCAATAAAATTACGACTGACTTTGAAGAAAAAAAGCACTGCATAGGAATTTTTCTTGACGTAATTATAGCGTTCGACAAGGTTTGGCATAAACGACTACTGTGTTAACTACAAAACTTCTTCCATGGGACTATTTTCACATTATTAAAAGCTATCTGAGTGAACGATACTTCTTTGTAAAATGTTTTGACCAACAATCGAAAATATTACAAAGGCAGGTGTGCCCCAAGGACCACTGCTGTATGTACTATATACTGCTGACATTCTTCTCCCAAGAGGGCCAACAAGTACTACTATGGTAGCCACATTTACAGACGACACAATCCTACTGACGTCCGATGTAAATCTAGATACTGCAACTACTTGTGTCCAGCGCCTCCTGAACCGAACAATGCAATGGTTTGACGACTAGAGCATCCAAATAAACAAAGACAAACCCAACATGTTATATTTACCAATAAATCCAACTTCTACCCTATTCCAATAAAAACTAAGGACAAAATTATTCCAATTGACAACGTAGCAAAATATCTTGGAATGCACATGGACAATAAGCTCACCTGGAAGTTCCATATACAGATGAAAAGAGATCAAATAAAACTAAGATACTACTGTGTCGAAAGAATAAGGTGACATTGTATTTATTTTGAAAATTCTTTATTTATTCTTCCAAATCAATTTCATCCCCTTCAAAGTAATCCCCTCCCGATGCAATGCACTTATGCCAACGAATTTTCCAATCTTTGGAACACTGGTTGTAGTCACTTTCCGGGATGGCCTTCAGTTCCGTCTTCGCTGCGGCTTGAATCTCCTCTATCGTATCAAAACGGTGTCCCCGGAGCGGTCTTTTGAGCTTGTTGAACAGCCAGAAGTCGCACGGCGCCAGATCAGGTGAATACGGTGGTTGCGGAACGATATGGGTTGAGTTTTTGGCGAAATGATCACGAATTACGAGTGCGGTATGGGATGGTGCATTATCGTGGTGTAAAAACCAAGAATTGTCTTTCCACAATTCCGGCCTTTTTAGGCGGATAGCGTTACGCAAACGACGCATAACGTTCAAATAATATTCCTTGTTGACTGTTTGGCCGGTTGGAAGGAATTCATAAAGCACAACACCACGATAATCGAAGAAAACAGTCAACATGACCTTGATTTTTGAGCGACTTTGGCGAGGTTTTTTTGGTCTCGGCTCTCTTTTGGCACGATATTCGCTCGATTGATCGGTTGTTTCGGGGTCGTAAGCATAGATCCAATTCTCATCGCCAGTTATAATGCGTTTCATGACATCGTGGTGGTCGGAAAGCATTGTTTCACGCACTTCAACGCGACGCCTTTTTTCCAAAAAATTCAATGTTTTCGGTACCAGTTGAGATTTGACTCGCTTGAGGCCCAAAGCATCCTTCAAAATGGTATTGACTGAGCCTTTCGATAAGCCAACTTCATCAGCAAGGTCTCTAATCGTTAATCGATGGTTTTTCAACACCAAATCTTTGATTTGTTGGACGTGAGCTTCATCGGTTGAGTTTGATGCTCGCCCAGAACGCTCTTCGTCTTCGACACGTTCACGGCCGGCTTGGAAATCACTATACCACTTGTAAACATTTTTTTTAGACATAGCCTCATCATCAAAGGCTTTCTGCACCATCCTCAACGTATCCGCAGCAGAAAATTGATTCCGCAAACAAAATTTAATGCAAATTCTTTGCTCAATAAATTTCGACATCGCAAAAAACGAAAAACTCACTTTTAGCAGCTCACAAAACGACGCGTATCTCAAACACTATGAATATATTTTGACATGAAATTTCACATAGATGTCACTGACAGTACTACCAACCTAAAAAGAAAGAAAAATTTCCAAATCCTTCTCTGGACATATGGGTTACAACTGTGGGGGACGTCAAAAAAGAGAAACATTGCAATAATTCAAACGCAACAATACAAATTACTAAAATCTATAACTAATGCAGACTGGAAAATATCTAACTCAGACAGACGACTTGAAAATTCCAACAAAAGAAGAAGAGATAATTCATATAAGCAGGAAACATCATATAAACCTAATATCACACTCTAATAATGAAATAAACTCAATACCAATTAAATAATTTTTTTGTCAGGTGCCGATTAAAAAGAAATAGACCCATTGATCTGTTAACTTTAATTACAACCGAAAAAAACATGTTTATTGTTTTTTAATTGTATTAATTGTAGTATTATTAGTGATTATGAGTAACATGTTGGTATTCTGAACCATTACGCTAGAAAGATTTAAGACAAAGGTCACTAAGCCTGTCATTTAAAACCCAACACAAATTGAAAAAACATGTACCAGGTGTTTTTCCAAGACAAATGTATGTTAACATTTGGGAAATAATAATAAAAAATATGTTGTTTATTTTATCAAAAACTACCTGTCAGATATTGTCTTATTTTGGCCATGAATGCTAAAAAAAAGACAAAGAAATAAATTAAACTTAGCCTAAAAATGATACCCAAACTAGTTTATGGGTCAGTAGATATGAAGGAGAAACGTAGAAACGACAATAGATGCTCGGTGTCAATTCGACGAATATGGATTTCATAGTGACAGCACCAGACTTGGAAAACAGTTTCGAGGACTGATCTAGCAAATTCAAGCGCCCTCAATGGATTACGAATACAATTTTAGGAAGAAAAGAGAGCTAACGATGCACATTGTTCAGGAATTGCTACTGGTTTGAATAAGCAGGAAAAAAATTCGTGGTCATAGAGTACATCTTGGGAAGGAATCTCTGCGCTTTAAAGTACGTCTGAAATTAAGCTTAAGGGTAAACTGATGAGCATTTCCAGCGATGCGTGTGTTACGGTGAAAAAAAACGCGAATAAATGAGGAAGTGTGAAGTGTTTCACGTCGTTGAAGTGCGCTTATTCAGTTTTCAACATATTTGGCTCCTATTAGCGTTATATCTTAATTATGAGCCTGTTAAGCAGGCTTGCTTCGGATGTCCATTTTTACATAGACCCCTGTAATTAAATGCGTTAAATATATAAAAATTAAATAAGCTTTACATATGCTGCTGATCCATTCCACGGATGACGATTAGGGACGTCAATCCGAGAACGAAAATCAAAAATAGAGTGGGTGACAAAACGGAGCCCACCTGCATTTCTATAATGAACTGCAGACTTGAAATTATTCATCTCCACTCCATGGACCATAGATTAATGTAGCCAATTGCGGATTTAGCTCACTTAATAATAAGTCAATGTTCGAGTGAATAGGTCTTTAGTTTACTATCGCTGATGTCAACTCTTATCTCGTGAAAATTATTTCGTTGCAGATGGAGGAGGTTCTATAAGGTTACGATGGACATGTGCATGTGAAAGACTCACATTTGATTATGTTAAGATCGAGGATATTTTTTTGCACCAGATTGAGAACCTGGCCAGAGCATCTGGAGGGAGACGAGTGTAAATAGCGGATGATGATTATGATGATATGTGACCTTCGAACGACTTCCGACTATAAGATAATCCAACCCCTAAAAAACAGAACAGAAACACATAAGAATGTATCTCAACGATTAATTGTGACAGGTGATATAGCAAACAAAATTCGCCAGAGCATAAATTCCAATAATAGATCACTTCACTTACCTGACGTGGTGAATCATCCATCAAAGATTTCCCCGTCGTTCCAAATGTATTTGGCTTAGTTTTTTCTTTATTTTAATACTTGAAGTTAATATGCGAAAACAGACACATTTCTCGTAGTGCTTATGAAACGTGAACTGCCTGTCATCCAAATGATATGGGATGTGTTTTGCCAAGCGAAAGGAGGACAGTCTCTGTCAAGCATTGGCACTGGCCAGAGCAGCATCTACAAGTTTGTTTAAATTATTCACACTTCGATTTGCATATGGCTGCTAACTGAAGTGAACTTGAAAAAACGACATCTAAATAAAAATTAAATTCTCTGCGTATTTTTTTTTTTTTTTTTAATGTTTCCAAACGAAACTGAAAAATGTTGGCGTCAACTTTTTGGACATTCATTTCTTGTAATTCCTTGAGTTCAGATTTTTCAATACAGTTGGCCAATTTCCTTTAAAATATAAAAACGTTGCGAGCTGTCAAATTACACTCTGGTACGTTTGCAGTAAAGCTACAATTTTGTTTAATAATTACTCTCATATAAAAATTTTTTACATATTTCTTCAAAACTATCTACAAAACTCCAACAAGTAGCATTATACAGTTATAATAAATGATTTGCGATCACTCGTTAAAGTTGAGTCTGCGAACAACTTTAAGGGAGACCCACAAAATGTCCAAAATTGAAATCCCCAAATTTATAAATCCACAATTTTTGAAAAATGTACAAATACAAAATCCCCGAACACAAAACCCCCAAACACAAAATTTCCAGTTTATGCCAACATAAATTACAGTAATTTACCGTTTATTGCCATAGAGATGATTGACTGATAAGAAAAAAAATTACAGCTTACCACTTCATTCGTGTATTTTCATTTGATAAAGAAGCATCGCGTTAGGAATAATGGAAATTCAAGTGGTGACGTCGAATAAAGGCAAAGAAAAATTATTTGTTGATGGATATGACTATCATTTTCATTCCCAAAATAAAAGAAAAGAATTTAGATGGTGCTGTGCAAAACGAAGAGTTAATTTTTGTAAAAGTTTAAATTTTTGCTTAAAAAATCTCTCTAGCGAATGCATAAATTATCTACTGCAGCTGTTCAACAACTGTTTAAAGTTGGGTTACTTTCCTTCTGCATGGAAAGAAGCAAAAATTATTCCAATTTTAAAACCTGGCAAGGATGCTGCTGTACCTTCAAGTTATAGACCAATCAGTTAGTTGGGAGCTATAAGCAAATGCCTTGAGAAAACAATAAAAAATAGACTTTCTGCGTTCATTGATGAAAACAACATTCTGCCAAATGAACAATTTGGTTTCAAGGCCCATCACAGTGCAGTCCATCAAGTACACCGTCTTACTGCTGATATTAAAAACAATCTTTAACTAGGTCTAAGCACCGGGTTGGTACTACTCGATGTCGAGAAAGCGTTTGACACAGTGTGGCACAATGGGTTACTTCATAAAATGGTCAGCCTTCGCTTTCCACTTTATTTAGTGAAAATTGTGTAATCTTTTCTATATTCTCGCAGCTTCCCTTAACAATAGTCTTTCCGATAACCAACTTGTCAATGTAGGAGCCCCACAGGGAGCTGTAGTTAGCCCCATTCTATATAATATATACACCTCTGACTTCCCTCATCTAGAAAACTGTGACTTTGCACAATTTGCGGACGATTTACTCCTCAAATGTGATTGGTTCCATTATCGAAACTAATTTACAATCTGCTTTAAATACCGTCCAAGACTATTACAAGAATTGGAAAATTAAAATAAATGCTTCTAAGACTCAAGCCTTCTTTTTCTCCCATAAAAGACAAGCTTGTTTTCTTCCCAGCAACAACTTAACACTCAACAACGTCCAGATTGAATGGAAGTCAAGAGCAAAGTATCTCGGTGTGCACTTGGATAGACGTTTAACTTTTAGCGTCCATATACAAGAAATAATAAATAAGGTCAACATTACCACCAGAGTCCTTTACCCTTTTATCTGTAGAAAATCGAAACTTAGCAAGGAGAACAAAATGCTTAGTTGTCATTATCTTAACATTAATTGTAATAATATTATTATTTATAATACAACTAAAACATTATATACTAACATTTTTTTTTTATTTATTTATTATTTATTACTTATTTATTTATTTATTTATTATTTATTTATTTGTAATTATTTATTTTATTTAATTAATAATGATTGATTTATTTATTTTTTGTTTATTTATTTATAATTTATTTATTTATTATATATTTATTTATTATTTATAATTTTTTATCTACCACTTATTATTTATTATTTATATTTGTCTAAAACACACATTTATTGTTTGCCTCTCGACAAGCAGAAATCAAGTTTTGTCCTCCCACTCTTCTCTCTTCTCTCTTCCCTCATATCGAATATGGGTTATTAATTATTTAATGAAGGTTTTAAGTGGCTTTTCCTTCAAGAGCATGATAAATCTGCGATATTAATTTAATTCAAAAAAATTTATATTTCAGTAGTAAGGTAATAAGAAACCATATCTCTGTTAATATATAATCATTATTATAATCATTAATGTATATTTATTGCCACAAATAAAAAAAAATCACAAAAAACAAATAAATGAAAAACATGAGATACATGTGTCGCCCTTAGATCACAACCATGACCCTTCCGCACATAAACTGCAAGTTTCCAAGGTTAACAATAGCTTAAATGAAAATGGCAAGTTGTATGTCTTTGCGTCCGTCTCAGATTATAAGGGAAACTATAGTTGGGTGTGAACAAGAATGTCGCGTATATTTGCCAACTAAACGGGCGCAAGAAATTAAAGTGGTACGTACTCGCCGACAAGATACAACAACAATTGAACCAACAGACTTGAATTCAATAAACATTCCCGAAGAGTTAAAGTTTCTAGAGGGAGAACTATTTGTTTTAAGTGAGAAATCTTTCGGAAATGTAAAAAATATTATTTTGGGAACAAATACCTCATTGAAGGTATTAGAACAAGCTCAATGCTGGCTAATGGATGGCACATTTTATGTTGTTCCAGCTTTTATGCGGCAATTATTTAGCATACATGGCCTAATTGGTAGACAGGTTGTGCCTCTGGTCTTTTGCCTTATGAGTAAAAAAACTTTGCAGGCCTACTCTGAATTCTTTTATGAGTTATTTCACTTGGACATATTCATTTTAATCCGCAAGTGATTATTGCAGACTTTGAGAAAACCATTTTTAGTGCAGCAAAGCATTATTTTCCATCTTCCCAATTTAAAGGTTGTTTGTTTCATTTTGGACAAATTATTTGGAGGAGGGTACAAAAAGAAGGTTTTTCCAGCAAGTTTAAATATACGTATGCTTAAAAGCTTGGCATTTGTACCATCCGAGGAAATACCAGCGTATTATTTGGAATTAAGTAGAAGTTTCGAGGACAGCAATTTTAAGCAATTATGTTCATGGTTTAAAAAAAATTACGCTACCGGAAATATGGTAAGGTATGAACCTGAGTTTTGGTCAGTTGCTGATTCTGTGAAAAATAATTTCCCACGAACACAAAATTCTGTCGAAGCTTGGCACCACCGGCTCAAGTGCATAATTGGCAAAAAAATGCTGGTTCGTATGAAATTATAAAAGATTTGGCAAAAGAAATGATTGTAGTGAAAACCACAATGCAAACAATGAATAGCGGTGAATGCGCAGTTTTAAAAAAATGAATCGCAAAACGTTACAAAAAAATAAAGAAAATCATATCAAGACGACAGGATACAGACAAATTGCAGTACTTAAAATATATTGCAGCCAACATTTCATTATTCTAAAGCTTTTCTTACTTTTTTTCCATTATAGAATTAACTTTTTTTCAATATCTGTGGTAATTTCAGTTTATGTTATGTGATACGAGGGTACCTCAAGTGAAATATATTGATCTTATTTCATTTAGTTTTGCAATATACAAACAAAATGACAAAAAAATTGTAAAAAGGTATAAAATTTTGAATATAAAAAAAATAAAAAATAAAAAAATTAACATTATGGTCTTTTATTTGTCCGTCGTAGACAGAAGAGAAAATTAAGGTTATCTTGAATTCACCAAGCACCAAAAATCCTTTATAGTTCGAGTCTATCAAAGAAATTATGTTGGGCGCCAAACCTTAAAGGATTTTGTGTTTAGGGATTTTGTATTTGGGGTTTTTGATTTATGAATTTTGATATGTGGATTTTAGTTTGGAGATTTTGAGACTGAAAATTATGGAAGCAACCCCAACTTTAAGCTTTTTATTCAGCGTAACATAAATTATTGGTTCTATTGACAATGATATGGTTACTGAGCTATTCTTCTACTCTTTGACAACGCGGGACTGCCACCTGCGGAAACAGAGACATGATGCGAGCACAAGGTGCAAGCGACAGCCAACTTTGTCAGTCGAATAAAATTCGCCATGCATTTGGTGTAGCAAGTGTCCAAGCTATTGCTGACTAATCTTTATGACAATCAAGAAACCACCATCAACAGTCCAAAGTAAAATTATCTTACCTTTTAGGCAACTTATATATAGACGACGCGCAGTCCTTCCAAAACAAAGTATTTGCGATTACCTAGTTAAATATTTTGTTTGCAAACTTTCGAAACTGTCACCACGCCACTCTACTCTTAGTGTCTAACAGCATAACTTGTAATTTCGCATCACAGGAGCACAAAGAGTATACCTTTGGTTCTTTGGAAGACATTTATCAAACCCCTCAATGACAAAATAAAGTACCTTCAAAGCTCACGTCCATTTATAATTTTTTTGACATTTTTCAATTAGGGGTTTACACTCATTTAAAGAACCCCCTCATCTGTCATTAGCATTCCAACAAAATAATCTGCTTTTCTTCCATTCTCTGTGCCCCCCTTTTAATCATTTTGAAATCACTTAGCCTGCAGAATTCCCATATCTACAGGTAAAATCTAACCACCAACACCACACAAACGTAAATAATTCTACGAAAACTATTCTTCACAAGGATCGTATTTACGTTCGTATATAAAATATCTATGCGTGTAATTTTTGCTTACTGTTGTGCGGCTTACGTACCATTAACAACCGTCACAACCCTACATATGTCTTTGACAAGAACCCTTCTTATGGAGTCATGGGGTGGTAGTGAGGAGATGCCATGCTTCTTTTTCAAGCATCAAAGTCATTAGCACAAAAAAGGATGTTGTGTGACCAGGGGAAATGATGATGATGACAGAGTAGAACGGGCAGGAGGTGAGTCGAGCCAAAAAGAGGAGAAGTGAAGAACATTCTTTAGTGCGGAACCATTAAAATAAAATTTCAACAGATTGTGCTCTAAAGTGCTGCGCTCCTGAAAATATATAGATGTGTGTGCGCTCACTCTACTAAGTACTTAACCCAAAGAATCAAGAATCAACCCCACCCCCATTCACTGAAATGGACGCAAGAAATCTAGGAGAGAAAATAAAATATTATTATTACTTCTCTATGTAGAATCACAAGAGTCTCGTCTAATGGCCACATTTCAGTGAATGGTCAAACAATAAGCATAAATGAAAATAAAAATAAAAAAATGAAGGCGAAAAGGAGAGCTCAATGCTTTACCCAGAATTGCTACGTCCTATTTCGTATAGTGTGTGTATCCTTTTAAAATGTTCGCTAAAATGTTCGCCTTGGCTGGCTTTCGGTTATGTGTTGTCGCACTCAATGTTACATTGTGGATGTTTTTCCTCGTTTCATCGCGTTTTTAATTCATCTTTGGGCTTTTAGGATACTTTCAAAAAGGCTATAAAAACATGATCATAATTGTCAAAGAAATGCAATAAAAAGCTTGACTTTGGAGCAAAAAAGGTAAAAGTACACCATACAATATTAAAGGACATTGTTCGTAAAATATTGTTTTAAACGTTAACGTTTTTCTGTAAATTGCAGAATACCGCAAGATATCTTCTTTTAAGAATTTCAAAAGAGATAAGCATATGGATATTGACAATGGGCTTCAGAATGACGTGGAATACAAAGATCTAGAGTTTGATTTTAAAAATACTGATTTTAATCTTCTTAACGAATTAGTTTCTAAGATAAACTTAAACAGTATCTTTAAAGGAACTGTTGACCAGATGGTTGGTAAATTTTATGTGAACATGTTCGACTGCTTCGTTTCATCTGTTCCCGATAAACAAACACGAATGGGCTCGGTAGTAACTGTCCCATGGTACAATCATGAATTACGAAGTCTACGTAATAGACGGAATAAGGCATGGAAAAAGTACCTTTCAAGTAATAATCTAAAGACCATGATCTCTACTTTTCCATTCATATGGAATTTCAGTCACTTTCAAGTCGTCTTTATGGCAACTATCTCTTCTAAACGACCCAAAATTGTTTTGGAAATTTATCAACTGCAAGAGAAAATCTGATGGTTATCTTTCCACTCTTTCATACTTAAATAACTCAAGTAAAAAACCAGATGATATATGTAATTTCTTTTCCTCTTTTTTCAGTTCCCCCTATGATTCTCATAACTTTATTACCGACCCAACAGAATTCGCTCACCTAGAGACCTTTTGCCCTAGTTCAATGGGTCAACTAGCAATAACTCCTAATGACGTGGAATACCATCTTGTTCGCCTTGGAACTGACACCATCTGCCGACCTGACGGGATACCTCCAATAGTCTTTAAGTATTGCTGTAGCTCTCTTGCAGCTCCTTTGGCTTTTTTATTTCAAGCCCCTATTAACCAAAAAGTTTTTCCAAAATTTTGGAAAAATGGTTTCATAATCCCGGTGCACAAAAAGGGCTTCCGGGGAGATGTTACTAATTACAGGTCCATAGCTAAGCTATCATTTTCGACAGCGTTTATTTTAGTTGTAAACCTTTCCTAACTGATAAACAGCCTGGCTTTGTTAAAAACAAATCCACAGTAAAAAAATTGTTAGAGTTTACTTCATGTACAAATAAAACCCTAGAAGTAGGAAATCAAGTCGACTGCGTGTACACTGATTTCAGTAAAGCCTTTGATAAGCTTTCCCATAAGCTAATTACTTTTAAAATGAAATCCCTTGGTTTCTCTTTATCTTTCGTGGAGTGGATTTGCTCGTATCTTGACGGGAGAACGTATCAAGTTTTGTTTAGGGGATCGACCTCTAAAACAATAAACGCTACCTCAGGTGAGCCCCAAGGTAGCCATCTTGGTCCTCTTCTATTCATTCTAGCCATTAACGATGTTGTAAGTATGCTCAAGAACCCAAATGTTCTAATTTATGCCGACGATATAAAAATATTTAAGTGTATCCACAATCAATCCGACTGTAGCGCTTTACAGGATGATCTTAATTCGTTTGTAAAATGGTGCTTCAATAATTACTTATCATTAAACATATCTAAATGTTTTAGCATGTCCTTTTCGAGAATACCTAATCCTCTCTCCTCTGTGTACACCATAAATGGTTCTACGCTGGCTAAAGTAAAACTGACAAAGGACTTAAGTGTACAATTCGCTCCAAATCTTGACTTCTCAATTCATATTGAGCAAATAGTCAACAAAAGCAACACCCTTCTCGGCTTCATCAAACGGTAGAGTAAAGAATTTTCATGTCCACTAATCACGAGTACCCTGTACACTACATTTGTAAGGCCACAGCTTGAGTATGCATCCAATGTGTGGTCACCGTATTACTTAACACAAATTGACCGTATCGAGTCTGTTCAACGCAAATTTGTTCGTTTCGCACTTCGGCATTTATCATGGACTGATCCTCTTCGTCTTCCACCTTACAAGGACCGTCTTCTACTTATCGGCCTTGATTCACTACAAAAACGTCGGGAAGTCTGTGATATTGTGTTTTTACATCAGCTTATTGCTGGTAATATTGACGCAGCACCACATCTTAACCAAGTCAATTTTAGCGTAAAGTCTTTCAATTTTAGAAACTCAAACATTTTTGACATAAAATACCACCGTGCGAATTACGGATGCAACGAACCTGTTACTCGGATGTCAATAGAAGCGAATGCAAACTGTCATATGTTCGATTTTGTAAACTGGCACTCAAACAAAAACTTTTTGGACGTGTCAATTCTTAATGTGCATGCTACGTCTTTTTTCAATACTCTTGTCTTTATTTGTATTTATTTTATAATTAACATTTGTTAATACAATATATATTTTTTTTTTAATATTTGTCAAACATTGTATTTGTGTATGGTGTTAGGCTTTATTTATTTATGTCTACTAACAACTAACACCACGCTAAATGATGACTGCGACAAGATGGGTATTACTCTATGAGTAACACTGTCACTTACAATGCTTGTTTTATAAGCAGTACTGATAGCGTTTATATGTATGTTTATTATAAGTACAAGGCAGCATCAATTAATAGTTAATGCTAAAATAATGACTTCTAAATGTCACTAAGCCATCTTTCTGTTTTTTTGATTCATGCAAATGCGCTCTTTTTTGGACTGTGGACAGTATAGTACTACGGGTTGATTTTCAAATTGTCAAAAAATAGAATATTGCAAAAGGTTGTACAAACATTTTATTTCAGATGATTAACGAATGCTTGTCTTTTAATTTTTGAAGATAATTTCAAATTTTAAATGGTTCTTACGGAGGTCAAAGTTCGAGTCACGTCTTCAAGCACATTGGCTTGAATATTCGTATTTTTGAAAAAGTCTAATAGCATACAATAGGCGGACATATATAAATCACCGACCTCTAAACACCCAAAATAGATTGACGTTGGTTTCACCCATTTTAATAATATCATTCGTAAATTAATAATCGCTGTCTCGCCAATATAAGTATTTTAAATTTATATAAGATAAAATTATTTATTTACATAAACAAATATATACAAATGAAAACCACAAAAAAGTAATTAACAGCCAAATAAAATATAAACGAATAAAAATTTGTAAAACAGCTATAAAAATATTGAACAAAATGTGTAAATATATTGATAAATCAATTAATTTATGAATAGATAAATAAATAGATAAAGAAGAAAATATATGAATAACTAAATAAATAATTTAAAAAATAATATAATTAATAAGCTGAATATAAAATTGTTTGGTAATCTGAAGAACTCATTCTCTCCCTAAGTTTCATTAAAAGTTTAGAGTCCTTTTTTCAACCTCACGGTTTCATTATAATGAGGGGAATAAATTTAAAGCATTCCGTTTCTGTGAAAGTTTGGAGTCTAGAACATGAAGTTCAGTCGCGCCGAGAATCTTGCTTTCAAGCTTAGCTTGGGAAGCACGGGATCCTGTGTCTTTTGATTAAAAAGTGGCATTTTGGTATTCGACAAAAACGCCCGCTCTACTTTGGTTTGCAGATTTTGACAGTTTTTACCAGGCGGACTTCAATAGATTGCTTATCTTGGAAATAAAAAATACCTTCTCTAAGTCTTTTTCCTTAAATACCTCTATGATTTGGTTCACGATAAGAAACAGCAATAGCTTTACAAATTTCAAACTGTATTTCACCAACTAATGGTCTCTTCGTCTTCAGGAATTTACAATACAAGGTGTTCATCCGCCACTATTGCTGAATAAAGCCTCGACTTATCGCGCTTTAATATTAAGTTATAATAATTTTTTTCACGAAAAAATAGGAAAATGCTCATTTTATTTATCTCATAATTTGACTATTCGGTAATACTAACAAATTTCATCATATAAGTCTTTAAACCTATAAGGCATTCGTGATGTGCTTTACATAGTGAAACATAAAGTTTCAACGATTTGAATATCAAATAAAGGGGGGGATGAAAATCCAACCTCTTGAGTGTTAAAAAAACACAGTTTTAGTACTTTGCATGTTTGTTATTTTTTGTCATCTTCGCGAATTGTAGGGGCCAATAAAAAAGTTTATGTTGTTTTCTATTTTTCGTAACTTTTTATGATAGTTTTTTTTTCTTCCAACCCACTTATGTGTACATATATATAAAAATGTAATATACCTTTGAATTGTAAGCAATTTATTGCCTAATTCCGCAAGACACAACAATTTTTTCAAGATTGATGTTATATCGTAGGCGACGAACGGATCCGTCTTTGTTTACAATTTGTACGTAATTTTGTCCTCGTTTAGATCAAGTACCTACAAAGGCTATAGGACGGCGAAACTGAATCAACTGACGACGTCGATATCAATTGCAAATCACAGCAATTGGAGATATTCGTTGAAGATTGTATTTTTCGTTCAATCTGTCCCAGCGTGGAAACGAACATTTATATGATACGCAACTCTTTGTCGAAATATGATTCATGTTTATTGTAGTTCCGAGGAAAGTCAGTCTCTTTTATAACTCTACCAACATCGAACAGAACCGGCACAATCAGGAATATAAAAGAGCAGTCAATTGAAAATTCGAAATGCACGAGAAGGACTCCACACTATCGTTCCATATTCTACAAGGTTATTAACTTTCCATCAGGAAATTCTTGTAATCGGTCCGGTAGTCGGATTCCATTGTTTTTAGAAAGATGGCTGTGAAAAAGCTTTTGGTTAAATTGATAGGGTGGTTTAAATTTTATGACGAAGAAGCTGTCAAAAAGGAGCGATTTAACTTCTTCAATAAAATTCAATTTAGTTTTCTAATGAAAAAAAGTTCAAAATCAAATAACTAATAGTTATCAACTACCTTGTCACACACATAGTTTTATACACTGCGGCTCATAAGTTTCGTAAAAAATTCATTTAATTTTTGTTTGCTCAATTTTAATTCCGAAACTTTCATCAATTAGCCAATTGACTTACATATATGAAATATGAAAACTAACTAAAAAATTAAAACAGTGTTAAGTTGAGTCCATTTCAGATATTTTTCTGCCCCTTTCTTTATATCTTGATCCACGTTTCCATGGAAAATCTGTGAAAACTTAGATGCGGAAATTGATTTCATAAAAAAGGCAACAATAGAAAGCTAAATGCCAAAGTAAAAACACGTGAATAAAATTGCATTGCTCGTATATGTAAAAGCGTTACAAAGAAGAACATACCATCCAAAGATTTAGTTTGTTTACCAATATTGTGGTGTCTTATCATGAATCAGAGTCTGGAGGTCTTTCCACAAAATGACATTGAGATAAAAATCTCTCGAAATCGTCCTGGAAACAACTATCAAAATCTCCAAAGCAAACTGGACTGAATGGAATCCTGTGCTGAAAATATCCCAGCTCGGGAAAAAGAGGTGGTGGAAATCTCTTGACTATGTTCTTATGAACGGTTATGAACGGTTTCTAAAAGGACATAAGGATAACCACGGTTTTATGTTACGAGCAATGTTAAATTTCTTAAAAAAAACAATCTAACGAATTTGGTTAAATTAATATGGAAACAATTTCGAAAATACAATCGGTCTTTCACGATGTGTATATTGAAAAAAAAACTATTTAAGTTTCCCTTTTGCTCATTTCAAAGCTTTTTTACTAGGATAAAAGTGATAGGTAAGTACAAGTTTCAATAAAGAGTTTCCTTAGGAAGGGACAATTTGTAAAGAAATTGTAGAGTTCAACCGAATCAAACGAATTTTTATTCCAGATACAATCCAGTTCCAGTTATGTTTGCCGACTGAGCTTTTGATCGTGCTCGTTATCCATGCATTCAAATCAATGCATTCAAATTATTTAATGAAAATGATAAAATAATTATTTTTTCTTTTTTTTTGATTGAACGGAATGATAAATTCATTTGGCTTTAAGTTTGAATAAACGGGTTGTTAAACACCTTTGTAAATGCGAGATGTATGCTGTTATTGTCAAGTGTGAAAAATTTTCAAGTGTCCTAACTGATGTCGCTCGTTACTTAACTCATCTTGTAAGGACGCTCAGCTTCAACGTGAAAGCTGATAAAGGAGACCATCTTTCATCAATTTCAAGGTTTGTTTTGATTTTTGTTTCATCCACAAAGACGTGAAGTAGGTTTGGCATCCCTGCTAAGCTCGTTTTTTTGTGCAGAATGACGATGGAGAACTCAAGCTGGGGGGGGGGGGGGGCCTTAATTTCTTTTTTTTATCTTAAAATTGGAAGTTCAGGGTATAAGCAGGTCTTCTCGCATCCAAACCAATTTTTTTTGTTGGAAATTTCTTATGACCTATTTCTTGGCATCAAATTGAATTGCTTTTTAATAGAACAGTTTTTTTGAGACTCAGCTGTATTAAATTACTTTTATTATTTGCTGTTTTAGCGGCCAAAGAAGTACTCATTTTAATTGAAGATGCAGCCTTGTGACAGACAGACGGACGAGCAAACAGCGGAGGCTTAGTAGTACGGTTCCGTTGGCAACTTTCGGGAACAGAACGCTGAAAAGTTAATTGAAACAATTGAAAGTTATTTTTCTTTAATAACAAAACATTATCTTCACGACTTAAGATTGGGTACTCAAAATATAACCGAACGTTGCTGGTAACTTAGAGTAACAATCACACTAAAACCAATAAATGATCCCATTTCCAATGTTATCCTTCGTGTAAGAAAAAATCCTCATCATTTCTCATATCCCCTCAACGACTGATGCCATAGCCCTTTGGTCTAGGACTTTTAAACGGTGCCATTGACCTAAGTCATTAAATTCTGACATTGATAGCCTTATACAATGGTTTTTACTAGTGATCGACTGATGACTCAGTTCCTGCTAGTTTCGACTTCAATATCAGTTTCAGCTGAAACTGAAACTGGGTCGAAGATTCAGTTACGGTTTCGACTGAAAGTTCTGTTTCTGCTGCCTTCAGAGCGAAAATTTAGCACTTCCATCACTGCTGAAAAGTTTGTCCCTGTTCTTCTCTTGTTTAAACAATTCTGTGACGCAACAGCTTAGCATAGTAATGCAATACGCATATATCGTGCAAGGCCCCTCAATTTACCCTTAAGCTGGCCTTAGCTGTAACTGTTAAGTGCTGAAACAAAAAAACATTCATCTCGAGGAATTGCTCCCCCATTATCCGACTTTCGCAATATAGTTTATAAAATAAACCGGCCAAGTGCGAGTCGGACTCGCGCACCGAGGGTTCCGTACAAACATGTAGGTATATAAGTCACAGTTCACTCATCACGACAATATATCAAAAAAAGCGTTCTAAGCGTTGGCTTAGCTCCAAGCGGCAGTAGACTTGAGTATTTGATTTAAATTCCAGCTTGATACCCTTACGCGTTCCTGAGAAAAATGATCTTGACAGATGGACGGACGGACAACAAAGTGATCCTATAAGGGTTCCTTTTTTCCTTTCGAGGTACGGAGCCCTAAGTACAATAAGAGATGTGATGTGGTAGAAAAGTTGTGGAACCAACTTAATTTACCACTTACAGATTAAAATTAGTCTGTTAAGGCATAAATGAATGCGATTATTATTGTGTATTAATTTGAACATAAAGATTTATGTCATCGCGGTCTTTTTTATAAAGCTTGTTGAACTCTAAGACTATTGTTATGGAAAGCATTTAAATATATCTGAACGTTACGGAAGCACTTGCAAAAAACGAATTCGCACGACTGTTTTTTCATCGTCTTTAGTTACGAAAATCGACGCGTCGAAAGGCCTTTTAATTTAAACGGAATAATTTGTAGCCTAGGTTAACACTGTAAGTCCACTTTAAATAATATTGGAATACGTTTCGAAACCCGATTAGTAGTTTTGAAGATTCAATCCAAAGTTCAAACTTAGAAACTCTAGCTCTTTATATTTTAAGATAAGTAAAACATGTCTCTCACTTAATCTGTAACCAAGATAAAAATTCTATTCTTCCTTTTAACATCTTTTATTTTAAATTCTTGTTTGTCCAGATTTTCGAATGTGTTCCATCCCCTTGCATGTCCATGCATCATGCACATTTTTTTTTATTTTAGTTGAATATAATATTACTTTCTCTTTTCCACTTGGCCTAATAAACATAGGTATGAAGCCAATGTTCGTTTTAGTCTTGCGAAATTAAATCCAAGCCTAACGTAGCATTTCAAAATCACTCTTCTGCGGTCTACCGCATGATTGCGGTATTGTAACGTAACAGCCGACGGTGCTCCACATAATATACAAACATACGAGTATACTCGTTGGTTTGCCCTAATACATACAAAGGCAATCTAATAAAATGGAACGCCCATTTCGATGAAGGGTAGTCCGAGCATGCTGAGTTGATTGTGTTCAATATTGCCTCGGTGGTGAAACGCAAAGCCCTTGAGGGACAAATCAGGTAGAAGTGGAAGTTTTTTTTGTCCTTGTCTGCCATAAATGGGGGTTTGGGAAGATACTTTGGCCTGCCAGATGTCACACTTCTTGAGATGCGGTCCTTAGAAACGACGCTGTCGCTCTTGTAAGGACCCCTCTTCAATTCAATTAAAACAAATTGTTTGCCACGATAAAAACTAATAGGGTTCACCTATCTACATACCGTTCCAATTATGTCCATCCGAATCGGTTTTCGACATTTTATGTTCCAAAAGTGTTATGTGTCTCACCTTAAGCGAACTAAGTTTGGCCTTTGTATATTGATGAGGGTGGTGATGGGCGCGTGCTTCGGATTTATCACACGCACACAACAATTTCATTACCAACAAAAAAAAAACGCGCAGTATACCCTGACGTGAACTTAAATATACATATGTATTGATTCCGTGTGGACCTAAATTTTTTTTTATTGCAAAATGTTTCTATTAACAGAGGAGGCATGTTACAAATTTCAAAAAATCGATAAACAATTTTCGTGTTTATACTTCGTGTTTTTTTTAATAACTAACGCGTCCAATAAAAAATAAACCGCTGAAACCTTCACAGTAGCAGTTGTCGTACTAATGAATCGTTTCAATCAGAAAAAAAAAATCAATGTAGAATTAAAATTGCAAAAGCACATGAGCGCTTCTTTGTGGGATTTTACCGCAGAAACACTCGAAACCTCGTAAATTGATTAGCCGACCAAATGATGTGCCTCAGCCCAGGCAGCAGAGTAGTAGCGGGCCAGAAAGTTTCTGAAAACTAGGTCGGCGGCAATAAAAGAAAAAAAATATGTATAAAGCGGCTAAGGACTGTGATTCCTTTCTGCGATTAATGTCAGTATTTTTTTTTTTTTCTGTTAACCATAACTTTATTTCGAAAACACAAACAAGTTGTTTATTTGGCAATATTTTTTTAATTTCATATTTTTAGTTTGACCATGACTGGCAAGTGCAATTTATGGGAGTTTCCGATAAGAGGTGACTTTTCGTAGTAGCGCATTCAATGCGTGTAGAAAAACAGGCACATAAAAGAAAACATCAACCAATATGTTTAATACGCCATATGTAAAAACAAGAACTTTCGAAATTTGACAGATGCTTTTATTGATATTAAAAAAAAAATACATATTCATGAGTGTATGTATATGCTATGGAACAAGTGCCTAAGTTTTCTGACATTGTGAGAGTGTTGACTTATTTAAGCAATTTTTTCAGCAGTTGCGAAATTAAGTTCTGATGGAAAAACAAGTCTGAGAATGCAAACTTTATTAATTTAACTACAGATTCAAGTACATGACCACGGTTACGACATAAAAGAAAGATATTATTTTAATTATCACTATGCATAAATGCGAGATTTGTTTTTTTAATAATATTTTTAAAAGAATTTAACATTTTACTGAGTTTAAAATATGGTTCATTATTTATATATGATAGTTAGCAGAGAGTATGACAAGAAGGAACATCATGAAGGAGCAACATGATTGTTAATTTGATGCTTATATTTCTCCAGTGATAATTTTGTTAATAGGTGGCATTAGTTGATGCTCTTATATCAGCAAGTGCATTCAAGTCGGCATAAGATGTTGATGATAAGTAATACCAACAATTTTGCCAGTGAAGATGTCAAAGTGCAAAACTTTGTACGTGATACCTTACATTCTTTGTACGGAGACCTAACTTGAAACGCGTATTCCAACATAGAGCGATCTAATCCTTAGACCAGGTTTTTAGTAAGTAATGAGTCCCTTAGTTCTTTGGACCATCTCCGAATCATTTGCAAGAAGGAGTATGCTTTATTCACCAATGCATCATATGCAACTTGAGGTTTTTATCTTATATTTAGTAACATTAATAACAATTTGACATTTTTTATAAGAAAGAGAGATCTTTTCATCGTCAGAATAGTGATGGATATCACAGATGGAAGGTTATTAAAATGGAACAGCAACGCTACAAGAAAACTTCCTTGAGGAGCACCCGATGTAGATCTGGATGCCATACTTTTAAATAAAGTATACTGGAGACGTGAAGACAGATGTGACATAATCCAATCATCATAAGGCGGAGACAAAACATAGCGTAAACGTTTTTTAAACAGCAATCTGTGATTAATTTTGTCAAACGCCTTTGACGCCAGCCTAACTGACGTTAGTTTGAATGCCCATTTTTAAACCAACAGGCACATGGGATGTCAACTCCAGGAGGTTTGGGACCGTTGATTTACCTTGTACGAAGCCGTGTTGATAGCAAATGTTTCGTTGTATGGTTTCAAGTATATTCGATATTGTGCAGAGTTTTGCAATAGTTAGATATCCTTGTCCTCTGTAGGGATTATATAGTATATGATAACTTTCGAATGTCAGGATGGTTTTAATGACAAGTTGAACAAAAATCAAGAAGGCCAAGTTTATACATCGCAAAACGTCCTAAGAAGAAGAATTTTTTCAAAAGGTTGAATAACAATATGCCGCTGATGCCTTGCCAAGAATAATATACCATGAGGGCCGCAAGCTCGTAGATTGTTATATTAAGTTCTATAATATTGTCGCCTGCTAAATCATTTTCTATGCATAGCGAGGACGTCTAGCAAATAGATAGACCAAATTTTCGCACTTCGTCACATACTCTATAAAATGTATGAGTTTCCAGTCGGTATTTGTACCATCTTTTTTGATTTTACTGATCCAAGTTTATTTATTATTTGACTACTGGATGGAAATTGATAAACAATAGAGGGAAAAGAAATAACGACATACTCTAAGAGCTGTATAAAGACGTGATTATCGTTCGGAGGTAAAACAAAAAGTAGGACAGTCGAAAACTTTACCTAGGTGACCTAAAATAAAGCATTCAGTTGTTTGTTTTTCAATTTTACCAACTTTTGAAACGAACGTGCCAAGGTCCAAGACCTAATATAGAAATTTGAAGCAATAACCGTCAGTAAAAGCATGTATAAACTAAGGCACGGGCTTTCTATCGAATTTTTCAAATAAGTCGAAAAGGACTTAATGCCTACACCAACTCATTTTAAAACTTCAGTTGGGTGTGATGAATAGAGTCTCAGCAACGTTTACATGATCCTCAAGAGTGAATACCCTCGTGATTAGACTGACTTTCGAGTAACAATTTTTTTTTAACGTAACGTATGAGGCGTTGTCTGTCATACTGTGTGAACGTGTAGGAGTCGTTCTTCACAATTTGAATAATTCATGTCAATGCGGTTTTGAGCTGAGAGAAAAGTAACGATAAATTTAAACAGGAGCTAAAATCGATAGTCACCATTTCTCCGATCAGCGTTTGACTGCATTAATATAGGCTATATGCTAAACTTGCCCAACTGTGTCTGTAACATCGTTCTCGATCAATTTCGAAAGGAACGATTGTTCTTAAATCTATCCAGCTATTTACATATGCACTCGATATGGTTGTAATTAGATGTACATAAAAAGCAAGTAACAAAAGTGGAGTGACGCGTCCCATTGTTCGCTGAAATTTCCAAAATATCTATCTTTTGGAGATTTTGACGTCACTGTATTGCAGCAGTGACTATAGGTAATTACCGCAATCGATATAGATGGATGGCTTAGATTGACTCTGTAAAGCACAAGGCAGCAATATTGGTCCATCCCTTTCTGTAACATACTCTAAACACTTGAATTCCATCGTCAAGCCCTCTCTTATTGTTTTTTTTAAAAAAAAAGTGTTATTGTAATCGTTCTTCTAAAATTGTGCAATAATTCCATGACCTATAATCACAGCAATATCTGCACAAATCCATATCCGTCTGTTGTAGCCACCTCTCGCGAATGTAAGTGGGCTTGCAAATCAAGAACTGACAGCTAGAGCAGGTCCATTTATACTTAATACCAAGGTACGTTTGCTCTCGATAAATAATGGTTATTTTGTTTTCAGTATTTTTGCAGCACTTTGGCAAGTTTGATTCTCTACCTAGAAGAGATATAAGAGCTGTGTAGTTTAAGGGCGCCCTCAAGACGACACCAAAGAATATATATTTGCTTCTTATGTGGCGCCAAACTATTAAGTTACAAATTTCTGCGTGCATCTATTAAAATGAGATTTTTAATCAAACGAAAGCTATTGGCAGCTAATTTTGTCAAAAATATATTATTATTTCCACACAAGACCTTTCAGTTTGTCAATAAATGAGGTCTCTATCCCTCATTTATTTCATTCATTTTAACGCATTTTTATTACTCAAGTTATTTACTTACAAGCTAGACAAAATGCATAAAGCTAGCTTAATTAACTTAACTAAATTAAACCTAACAAATTAAAATAATGTCTTTCGACTTATGTCTATTTATTATATGTAAATTACACTAACTTATTATAAAGCTTAGAAAAATTATATCGTTCAAAAACGAAAAAACTAAGTATATTGACTTTTTAAGTTAAGTTTTATCCAGAAAGTTATCAACTCTGATCAGGCTGGCCCTCATTAACCTAGAATTTTTTGTACTCAGGCTCTGGAGTTCTATATAAATGGAGACAAGCCCATAGACATCGTCTCTTGAAAACCCGTATCTTTTCCATTAAGCATGTTCCCACGTTGAACCAAACGGAGAGATCGCCTGTGAAGATCGTAAATAAAATTGGCCTGTTGACCGTTGTTAATTTTAAAAGTACCAGCAGACATTACACTGCCATTTTTCACACTAAACTGTCGGCTAGTGAGCATACCTAAGCTTATGTACAGCAGCGTCAGTCAAGCTTGAAAAAGAGCCCCTGCAACCATACATCGTCAAAGGTCTTCTCCAAGTCAATCAACAAGGCACCCGTGCATTGTTGGATGAAGATTGTCCGAAGATTTGCCGGATTGGATGTGTCTTTATTCCATTAAGGAATTGGTTGTACCACCGCTGTCTTTCAATGAGCTGGATAATGTGCATTATTCAGCAAATTGTTAAACAGGGTAGTATAAATGTTTACTGCCCCTAGAGGAAGGTGTTTAAGAACAATGTTTGGTATTTCGTCGATTCCCACAGATTTCTTACTTCTCAGTGAACCGAAGATAACCAGGAGGTCTTCCTATTAAATTTATGTAGGATGAACTCCAGCACTGGCGTTAACATTATGTGCCAGTTCAGAAGAAGTGCAATAGGACGCGATTTTCCAAGATATGGTTCGGGAGAATGCGAACAATCACCTTGTACACATACTCTAACGTCGCACCTTTCACTTCAATTTTCTCCTGAGGATCTTCGATTACAAAAAAAGTCATCATCTTTGATCGCTTCTACCGGATCTATGCCTGCTGTCAGAAATTTCTGTTGGTTGCCTATAGTTCGGGGGAGCTTAAGACGCGGAAGCTCATTCTGATTTTTCTTCGAAAGAATTTATTAATTTTCGGGCACAAACTTGGACTGCTAGCTTTAACAGCCCGAATTTCATTATTCCAATGCGAATGAATTGAAGATCGCTAATTCTGCTGAATTAATTGCTGTAGGTTTTTAAGCTGTGATTTCAGTATCCTAACCTCCGTACAGGGCTTAAGTCTCGTCAGAAGCGTATTATTTTGTCGGTGTAGAGCGTCGATTGTTACGTTGTGGTATACTATATATTTACATTGTCAGTTAGTTCGTACTTAGGAATTGTTCTGCCCATTGTTTGTTTTATGGTGTCGTCCATCCATTTAACACGTTGACTGCCACCATACAAAATAAAAACTATTAAAAAAATTTCAAAGTGTAAATATCGTTCCATATTGGTTATTACTCCTGTGTTAAGTGTTCTGTTATTGTCTTTTCTCGTTTGTGAAGTTTTACGCGTGTTTTTAGGCTGTGTCTACCGGTGGCTCACATGGCACTCTGCTAATATGAAAATTAATATGGTGCCACGTGTACCACCGGTGGTCTCACAATATTTTCTGCTTTTTCCGTTATTTCGATTCTGACTTTTTCTTCAGTTTTCAGGTTATTCATATAAAAGTGTGGGTATTTCTTATATTTCAAATTGTTTTATGGGAATAGAAATGCAGATGAAGATTCTGATAGTGGTGACAATTTTGATTTTGAAGGGTCCAATTCCAGTGACTACGTGCCATCTGGTACTGGATCGAGTGAATTGGATGTTTCAGAGGACAACTACGAATCCTCAGAGGATGAAGACGCTGATGATGTCGATATCCCATTAAATGTTTGGGCTGCCGTAAGCGGAAGGTCACTCAAGACGTTTGTGTTTACCGACCATCATTCTACGCCTGGAATATCAAATATGGAAATCAGCTCAATAAGGCCAATCGACTTGTTCAGCTTGATGGTAACTGAAGAAGTTTATGAACTGATTGTGTCTCAAACCAATTTGAACGCTAATCAGTTCTTGGCAAGGTCAACCGTTACTCGAAGGTCTCGAATAAAGAAATGGGACGATACGAATATACCAGAGATAAGGAAGTTTCTTGGCCTTGTCATATACATGGGCATTATAAAATATCCAGCGATTTCTCTTTACTGGAAGACAAACCAGTTTTATAAAAACAATTTTGTCCCCCGTGTAATGTCACGTAATCGGTTTCAATTATTGCTAAAATTTATTCACTTCGCCGACAACGCGACTATCGAAGGCAATCGTTTAGGAAAAATAAGCCATTTACTTGAAATTTTGGAAAAAAATTTCGTGAGTGCCCAAATTCCGGGAGAAATATTGGCTGTTGATGAGAGCATGATTCCCTGGCGAGGTAGACTTCAATTTCGTCAATATAACCCAGGGAAATCCCATAAATATGGAGTAAAGGTGTACAAGCTCTGTGACACTAATGGATACACATACACCAGCTCAATTTATGCCGGAAAATGTGGTGGTAACAATCAAAGAGGAAGACCAACTGAAAGCACTTCACACAGCACCCAAATTGTGTTAGACCTAGCTAATCGGTATTTGGACAAAGGCAGAACAATGACCACCGATAATTTTTATACTTCAGTATCGCTGGCCAAGCATCTGATTGAGCGCCAAACACATCTAGTTGGGACCTTGCTCAAAAATAGAGCTGGAAATCCAAAGGATGTGACAATCGCTAAATTTATAAAGAACGATATAATTGGGCGTGAAAACTCGGGAGTAGTTATAGCAAAGTGGAAGGACAAACGTGACGTGCTTATGCTTAGCACGAAGCACTACTTAGAGGTTGTTTCCACTGGTAAGAAGAATCGCAACAACGAAGATATACAACAATTGAAGATGATCATGGAATACAACAAAGGCAAGCAAGGGATAGACATCTCTGATCAAATGGCTTGCTATTTTACGCCATTGCGAAAAACAATAAAATGGTATCATAAGATCGCATTCGAGTTTTTGCTTAGTACGTCTGTTGTAAATGCATTAGTGATTTTCAAGCAGTTCCATAAAAATGCACAAATTCTTGAGTTTAGGCAATCGATCTGTGAAGCTCTTTGTGAACTTGAGTTAGAGCCATCGGCTTCTGCCAACGTAAAAGTCAATCATGTCATAAAAGAGTTTGAAACTCGAGACAAAACAAATCGAAAAACTAGAAAACGTTGTTCCAGTTGCTACACCAATATTCAAGAAAACGAAGGCAGAGTTGCAGCTCAAAAAAAAGCAAAGAGAGTGTCCACATATTGTGACAATTGTGATGGTAAACCTGCATTGTGTTTGGATTGTTTCACCAAAAAACATTAATTTTGTAATATTTTGAATTATTATCTTTTTATTTTGTTTAAAAAAAAAATAGAATTTCTACTTTAGTTACGTTATTTATCATGAATTTTAGAAATAAGTTATAAAGAAAGACAAATAAAACAAACCAATATTTTGAAAATAATAAAAGGAAAAAGCAAACAATATCTTCTCTTTTTTTTACATCATATGAAAGAATAAACCTTTACCCAAGTGCCACTGAAGGAAAAATTTACTATAATCAGCAGACCGTAAGATTATCTTTCATACAAATGAACAAGTTCTGTGAACCACCGGTGGTACACGCGGCCTCACGGTGAAAAAAATTGTGTACCACCGGTGGTTCACGTGGCAGCCAACGTGTTAAGGTCAGTATCGATCTCCTCGTTCGACAAATTCCTATTGTATGGTGGGTTGAGCAAGGGCTCTATCCCTTTTCCGCTACATGTTTGCGTTTTATTTTCCAGAAATTTTTTTTCTTCGCGGTTTTGAGATATTTCCCCTGTTCTTTAGAGTTTCACGGATGAATTTTTGTCAAATATAAATATAACTTGATTGGCGATGCACAAAGAAGATTTATTCGATTTCAGTAGTCCCAACCAGGTATTCAACTTTGGCCATTAAAATATTACGATTTTGTTTTTCCATGTTGTATCTTATTGGTGAGATTTTTTTGTCTTTCAATATTGGAGACATATAAATACTCTGATAAAATTTTAATGCCACTTTGATAAAATGTCTTGCATCAGCGTTCGTGGTAAAACACTGTGTAAGGACCAGTTCACATCTGGTTTTCAAAGATTTCAAAATCATTTTCAGCTGACTACAGACAAGAAAACAAATTGGCTTCCTTAGGACATGAATGAGTTTTCGGAAAGTTTTTTCAGCCTCACCTTGCCCTTGTTTGTTATTGAGCAAATAATATTCTACACATTTGCTAAGACTTTAGATTTCGAATCTTCTATCAGGTTGGCAACTAAGTAATTGCGGATTTTTTTAGAAAATAAAAGTCAATTTGTTCATGGAATGAAATAACTTTATTCTCTAATGTATTGCCAATTTTGAGCAATGACCTTTTGCCATCTTTCAGGCAGCATCATAATTCTACGTTCATAAAACTTCTGGTTTTTATTAGTAAAAAACTGAACCAGGTACGATTTGACGTCATCATTTTTATTGGGGGATGTGGCAAAACATCCCAAGCAAATTCCAATAATTTTTGCCGAGTGACCAAAGATGTGTGCAATGATAGAATACAACAACTTTTCGATTTGTCAATTCGGGCCGCTTTTCTTCAACTGCATTGTTCAATTTTGTTAGTTGTTCAATGAAGACATTTGAATTGATCGTTCGGTTGGGTGGTAAAAGTTCAAAGTAGACAATTCCTTTGTAATCCCGACAAACTGCTAACATAACTTTCTTTTGATGAATATCAGCTTCTGATGTTTTTTGAGCTGGTTCACCTGGCTTGCTTCACAATAATTTCCGATTGACATTGTTTGACATTAACAAATCGCAGATGATAATGCGTTGTGTTAAATGATTTTCTTTCAGTTCATGAGGAACCCATATATCCAGTTTTCGTGCGTAGCAATTATCAATGCATTTATGTGATACATGAAGCGTCTTGCAATCTCACGTGCAGTACTGTGACGATCCGAATCGATTATTGCTTTGATATTTAACTCAAGCCATCTATGAGTGAATTCCGCAATTACTTAGTCGCCAACCAAAACTTCGTCTAGCTGTGATCCGAAGAGAATTCTGTAATAGCGCGGCGCAGTGGTCAAACGCAGTGGTTGTTTTATATCAGGCTCTTGCGTCATCGAATTATACAATCAACATAAACTGACTAGCCGGAACTGTCACCTACTGATTCAACGCTGAAAATTGAACTCATTACTTTTTTGTATTTTTTCTTCTGTAGAAAATATTTCTACATTGTGAAACATTTTTATCTCTATTGCGTAGAGGAAGACAAAAACTTGTGTTTTCATTTACAAGGCTAAATGATGACTGTGACAAGATGAGTATTACTCTATGAGTAACACTGTTAATTCCAAAGCTTGTTTTATAAGCAGTATTTAAAGGCATCCCACCGACCGTGCTGCTTCAGGCTCCCCTGAAAGTAAAACAAATTGAAAAGTTATAGCATCTTCCGAAGGGGTGGTATATTTTGGCCTTGAAAATGACCGAGAGTTCATCGAATTGCTCTGACATTTTTGAGTTTTACCAGTTTTCTAAGTGCCCCGACGGACTAAATTTTGGCAAAAATAGTTATTGGTCTACTTCAAATGCACTTGTCTTTGTCTTGTTGCCAAAACATCAACAAAATCAAAACATTAGACTAAACAAATTAGAAATTTACATATATCAAAGGGGACTATTTGGAAAGGAAGAAAATACTTTTCTCGTAAATAATAAATTTTGGTCAGGTAGACTCAAGAAATTTCTGAATAAATAAAGCATTATGAAGACCCAAAAAGCTTTCGTTGAACATGATTTAGTAAAAGGTTTCAAATAATAACAGTAAACAATTTCAATTTCTCTTTAAAATCAAATTAGTTTCCAAAATAGAACATCCAGATTAGAAATTATTAAAAAATACTGTCATGCATAAAACGTACAGGTTTCAAATTTTTGAAAATATAAACATGCAATTCGCAAGTTTCTGGACAGTTACACTCCTTCCTTAATAGTTTTTCTTACAAGTTAATAATCAATATTTATTGCATTTAATTTCATCAAATCACATAAAGTAAGCTCAATATGTAAACAGACATGGATGTTAAAATAAAATTTGAATTCTCTTTCGTCTAAAAAATTCACCCATGTCCTGTTTTTCAATGTTATTGATCTCAAGGCTACTGAAAAGATCTTCCAAAGTTTGCCTTTCAATATGAGACACTTTACCCGAAATTTTTTATCAAGACTGTTACAAAAAAATTGCACTGAGCTTGTCTTTTGACGTTCGAATTTTTCTGTCAAGTTAATCCCAAACTTGTTCGTGATGAGGGCTAACCATTTCATACTTTGAGGTATGCCTATTTCGTCTCCACGATTCAAGTTTCCAAGGCAAAGCATGAGAATATATTTCAGATCATGGACCTTATGTTATGAATGATGTTGCCAATAAGGAAACACCTTTTTATATCTCCATATCTAGGTTATGTATTGTAGACCTACGTTGTGTACCTAAAAATTTAAAGGGCAGCAGGCAGTTCAACATAGACTTACTGACGTTGAACCCAATATACTTGTCTGCCAAATTTTAAAAAAATGATTAATATCTTATAAAAATTCAACAGATAATAGAACGGACTCAATTCTTTTTAATGACCCTCGGAAAAATATGTGCTCTGAGTACATAGGACCACCAGACACTGCAACTGTTTTTCAAGTGAAGGTCTATGCAATTGAATGCCAAAAGTTATTCAGCAAAGTTATCTTCCCAGTTATTTAACATAAGCCTCAGACTTAAAAACTGTTGAAGAGAATGTGTCACGTGCATCAGAAATAGAGTTTTGAGTTGTGAGCCAAAGAAAGTTTTTTGCGGAGAATATAATGGACGTTATTACCGCGGCGATCACAAATTTATTCTTTGGGGCGGTCTGCATTTACACACATTTCTACAATAAGTCTGCATTCTAAAACCTTCTTATTGTGATGCTTTTAATTCATAAATAATCGTTTGGAAAATTCCTTTTTGTCCCTTCTCTCATGGGAATTGCAGTAAACAATGTGTAGGATAGGATGGGTTCTTAAGAACACCAGCAGTCATTGAATTGAGTTGCTATTTTAAGAGGTACGTTTTTTGTATGGGACCCCTTTTATTTTTAACTGTACATTGTAGTACACATTTTCAACTGTACATTGTAGTACACATTCTGTGAAAATTGAAAGTATCTACCTATTATGGTTCAAGGAAACAGCCCTGTGACTGATGAACGGACAAAAGCCTTTGTGGCGTTACACAAAAAAGATAAGAAACTTGTAGATAATAAAAAAATAGCTAATAGCTAAAAAAGCTGAAGAAACGTCATTCAGAAGATATCAGAATGAATGAAAATGCTTAAATTTTTGGAGAAAGCACAAGAAACGGTTGCATATGCAAGACTAAAAAAATCAAGAAAATTGATATCCTTACCTCATGCAAATCAGGCTTAAGAAAAAAACATTCATGCGAAGCCTTTTTCTGGATGATTGGAGTGGCTTAAATCATTGCAACGTTTGTTAACTTGCAGCGAGGTTTCAAAACAGTAAACAGAAAATTATTGATGGACATATTATACCAATATCTCTAAAGTGTGAACATTAGGTCCCAATGTACAATATATAATGACGCTTATCCAGATCAAATGGAAGTCAATATATATTAATACCCTTGCGAAAAAATTTCTAACTGATAAGAAAGCGTTGAACGAGTGATTTAAAATTAAAAGTCTTAAATTAAACATAAATCAGACTAATGACCAAATTGATGGACAATACTATGTACAAATCGAGGCTAAATATCTTGGAATAATAATTCACAATGATGAGTGAAGATTTTTTTTGAAAAGTGAGGGATAGACTCGCTTTTATGAATGCAATAAGAGTATATGATATAATATTGTTATAAAATAACTTTACGAGTACTACTCAACAGTCCTTCTTCAATATTCCTGTGAGGGCTTCAACAAGCTGCAAGGCCACAAAACAAATCTACGCGTTCTATCCCTAAAATGCCGTGTTACACATCGACTTTGTATATGCTAAATGCCCTTCAAGTAGAATCGTCATCGTACTACTCCTGATCAATTTCGGCCTACGTACAAAGTTCTACAACCAACGAACAATAGACCAACGGCAAAAGAACCATATTAAAAAAATAAAAAAAAAAACAAGACAGAGAATCGATTTGAGGATAGAACCTTATGGTACCTCCGGAATGGGACTGTGACCTGTTGTCTCGATGCGATCTAAGCCCTATAAATCCACAGGACAGAAAAATTTGCCCGAGTATATTACACGCTTTGATATCGTTCAATTGGCCAGAACATTTTTTGCCATCGAGGTTTTACGTTAGTTTGCCAACAAAATAGGTTAAATCACTTTAAGAAGTGATAAGTATTTAATAACATATTCCTTAAGAAGACACCTTGTTCAAAACAATACAGCATCATCAGGCTTAACTTCATCCTAACCAATCTCCTCATGTATCCAATGACTTAGGGGGATACGATCCATTGTTCAAAATCAATCAGTTGTTGAAATTCTGAATTCACGATTTGCCTGGGTTCTGGCAAAGCCACAACTCTTTGTCAATGAGCAAATGTTGCCAACAACCGATTCCCAAAATGTACGTCGAAGAAACCACATATAGTATGAGTATGTGCGGTGCTGGTGACACACAATCCATCCAAACATAACTGATATGGGTGCAACATCTAACGTTGTTGCGAGTTTGTCTCAAACGATAACCGGATTCAAAAACCACATCTTATGTCGAAGCAAATTCAAATTCTTCGTTATATTTCTTTGTTGGTGTATTGACGAAGCAACATTTTCGTTTTGCACAAACAAATCTGAATCAAAATACTTAAATACGACGAAGTATGACAGAAACAAAAATAATCAATTCATTTCTCAAGCATCATCAATAAATCTATGAAGCTGTGTACACAAAAGACGGCGAATAAATTGCATTTAATTTTTTTTCATTTTACCAAACTTCAACAATTTTACAATGGTCGACGTCAGAATGGAACACGAGTGCATGACAATATTATAGCCAAGGACCAGTAGATGAACAGTTTTCATTTTTAAACATTAAAAGGGTTACTCCTTACTGTAAAGAAGTAAGACAGATTATAAGCGAAGAAGGTCGAATGCGGTCAAATAATCGAAAAATCATAGGGTCAAACGATACTTGATTTAGGAAACTCACGTCCAGCTTTTCAGGATTCTTATTTGAGAGATGACTCAATGCCAAAAATTGAACAGAGAAAGTTACTGAGCTTAACTACAAGCCATGAAGATTATTGAGGGGGTATAAGACAGGAGGAAAATAGTGTAACTATCTGATTATGTGTGAGCTTTTCATGGGTTAATGAAACAAAGATGAAATTTAATGTTTAAGGATCATAATGGAAAGCAATTGTGACTGCTTAGAGGAGAAACATATTGCGTTGCTAAATTTTTTCAAAGCTTACAATAATGAAAGGGCAATGCCCGCCGAAGGCGAAAAAGAATTCTAAATTAAAGTCAGTCGCCTTTATTCTTTGTTATATATTCTAAGCCTTTAATAAAGAAAGAAAGAATCGAAACTCTTTTGTTATATAATTTTCCCACTCTTAAAAGATTATGACTACTGTTTTAATGCATTTGCAGACTGGAAGGAGTAGAAATAAAAGATGTGGTTTGAAATGCAGGTCTTTTTAAGGTTCCGTAACTCAAAAGGAAAAAAGGAACTCTTATAGTTACACTTCGTTGTCCGTCTGTCTGTCACCAACCATTTTCTTAGGAACACGTAAAGGCATCAAAGCCAAAAGATACAGCTTTTTATGCCGCATATTTTGTTACTCGCGAGAGGGATCAAAACTATATTTCCGTTTACCTACGTTAGGCAACAATTACCTCTTGCAGTCGTCTAAGGGTTGAAAAAATGAGTTTTTGTAAAACCTTAGAACGTGCCAAATACATTGAGATTCGGACACTGAGGTGGTCATTTCAACACATGCTGCGATGTTTCCAATAAATATTTTTTTTCCAAATTTCCAGCACATTTGAATTGCTGCATTAGCCATACCTTGAGCCAAGCCTATCTACTGAAATAAACTTACTACCCTAGACTACCTTTCATAAACATAAATAGAAAAATAAACTTATACTAAGCCTTATCTTTATTAAGCACACCTTCTCCTATCCAGCCTCTTTCCCCTCCTTCTCTCTTAGATCCACCATACAGGATCGCTATAATCCTAGCATCAGTCAACAGATGCTATTCCCGACCTTGCGTTCCCATACTAGCACCACCGTGGCGCAGTTTTATTATCAGCATGGACAGGGATTTCTGGAGATACAGTCCCTGAATTTGTAGTCCGCTTTTACTTCCTTGTCCTGCTTTTCTATCCAAGCCTAACAAAAATCAGCGACCGTTACTAACATAACTTTGAGTTATTCTCAGAAGGTTTTTTATTGACATTTAAGAAGGATTATTATTCATGAAAAACACATTGGTTAATGAATCTTATCCATCCAAAAACTCACTCAAATATACAAAAAAAATGTCATCACAAACGGTCCAGCCGTTTAAGAGGAGTTCAGTGACTAACATAAGTACAAAAGAATTTTACTTATTGTTGATATATGGAGTTGTTTTATTTTTTGGATTACTTTATTAGCCAACTTTCTGCGTTGTGGCTTCACAGAAAAACCAACGACAGTATCTTCAGAAATCATTATTTGACGTCACGTATTTGTCATACGTCGATAGAATTTCTACTACACCATAGCCACCCTTAAGTCAGACCAGTATCGCTGATGGCGCCAGTTGACCGCTCGAGATTCGAAAACCAGGTAAAGGTTCAACTCTTACTCCATGATAAACTGACTTGGAACACACAATTTTATTCAATGGTTTGGCGCTTAGCCCTTCAGCCGTTGTTTTTTTCTGACCATAGAGACATAAAAGGCGAGGATCAAACGTGCAAATGACTGATGGATGATAGATATGAGATAACTTCCAAATACATTGAGTATCTATTCAAATCTTTTTACTCTTATACTACGAGTCCGTTGAAAAAGTTGGTAACAAAAAAGGTACCAATGCAATCCATTTTATCACACAATTAGTAATTTTGTAATTTGGCTAGATAGTCATTTTATCGATGAAGCTACAATTATATGTTCATTTTCACTTCGAAATCTTTTTTTCAAATTCATTTTCATCAAATCAAATCAATCAATTGGCGGGCTTTTTCTAATTTCTGACCTCAGTTTTATTAAAGAGGAGATAATTGGATCTGATAACAGGAATGGTTGGATCTCAACATCTAGAACTTTTGCAGATGAAACATGGTATCCGGGACGAATGACGGACGAGCTCAGATTTAAGACCTGTCCTGATGTTGGACTTTTTCAGGACAGGTAAAACAAAAAAAATATTCGTCGATTTTGTAGTGCAATACTGTGTGGTCGAAACGCAACCTTGATCTAGGCACAGAATTTCAATTTCCGTATTTCGGATACTCTTGCGGTTGAAATATACAATCTTTTCGCATTGAACTTTAAAAAATTTTAGTGAATGTTAAAGATTAGCGCAGGAGAGAAAAGAATAACCAGTCCATCTACGATGCGGAGGATCACACGGAGATCCGCTTTCTCCAGCCCTCTTTGTGGTGGTACTTGACTGGTGTTTCAATAATGGAATTGGGACGATATGTAGTAGATGACAAGCTCACGTATTTTTATTGCACTTAAAGCATCATCTAACTGGTGGAAAAAAAAGGAAACCAAACTAACAACAAAAAATATCAAAGATATTGTAGAAAAAATTGAGCTTGCGTCTTTTGAAAACGTCCAAACCTACATTCACCTAGGAAAATTGGTTACATTTACGAGTTCCTATAAATTAAAAAAAAAATCCTTTAAATTTAACAAAAATAAGACAGCTGTAAATGGTAATGAACAATACTGGACAACCTGATAGATACATACAGCAACATACCGGAGAGAATAATTGAAAGCTCCTTAAAGGCAAAAATGCAGGTGGAATAGTTGTGTTAAACCGTATGGTATACTTCTGTCCATCCTACCAAAGAGACAAGAATGTTTGGAGACCACAAGGAAATTAAATGATGATATCAAACAATGCAACGTAGCTGGCGATACACGACAATAAATGAATATTTATTATTGTTTATATAGAAAATAATGTTATAAACGTCAACAAAAAAAAGATATTTTCATTTATATAATTTATTTATTTGTTTTTAACTTTGTTCTCATTCATTCACCAATCGCAATAGAATCGCTTTATTTCAAAAGTATGTAATTTATTTATTCACTATCCTTTTCACATTGATTTAGCATTATGTCGGGACAAACACACACATTGCGTTGACACTTTCATCCTTTTTGCGAGAATTTATGATACAGTGGTGTATTCTATGATATTGACGAACAATGTAGACGTCTTGATGTAATCTGTCCCTGTTATAATTTTTGAAACATAAGCGCTCAAATGTGCCACTTAATTGCGAGATTAAGTTGCCTTAAACCTCATACAATACTGCGCTGAATATACGAATCCCTATCAAAGCTTTTTATGAATAAATTCAAAGTCTTTTCGTTTGCCTTAAATGTGAAAAATTTTAATTGGCATTCCTCATATCAGCTTAAGCATTCCTCAAGTGTTGCATTATATGATACATCTCGACATTCTTTCAGAAAAAAAAGCATAAAGAACTTAAGTCAAGTTAAACCGCAAAACCAAAAGAACGACACAACAATTATCGTTTCCCTTCTCCCCACAGTCCAATCCGACCTGGTACAATTCGCCTCTAATGACTGTCGGATTATGAGGCCAAGTCTCCTTCGGTTGGGAAAAAAGAAGACCTCTGGAATAAGTGAATCAAAGGGACAATTTTCCAAGACGAAACTGAAATTTTCTTATATTTTAACTTATCTAAGAGAATATTTAAAGACATTTAATGCTTCTCATGTTAGTACCTTTGGAAAACCTGTTTGTTGGTATGTGACGTGGATGATTACTCCCACACCTGCCGAATACCTTAAGACATATAGCGCAAAGGTGATAAACAAAGGTGAACACACAAACAGAGACGATGGAGTGCGCGCCAAATGATTAATGCATATCCATTTGGTATATATGCGATGATATCATTATGCCCTTTACGGAATTTTCTTTTTTCCTTTCACTTGTGATTATATCTCTCCTCCATTCATCTGTATCTATGCATAGAGAATTTCACTTTCACTTCACTTCTATTATCTTCACCTCACGATATTATATTTGAATAACTTGACAAAAAAAAACAAACACTAGGGATAAAAAACTAAACACGTCGCGCTTCACAGGTGCTTCGCGTGAAGAGGGGAAACGGGTGAACTATTTTGTCCTTTCAGTAAAGCATACACGCTGCATGAATTTCGCGACAAACTTATTTAGTGTAAAAAAAAAATAGATCTGCGAGAAAAACAAGACAAAGATTTGAAGTATTCTCACAAGCTTTTATGGAATCTAACTTAAACAAAAGGCGCGGCAAATAGAATCACCAGTAGCAGACACAAAAAGGATAACACACCCAATCACTTGTTACACATAATGAATGCGGCGCACAACAAGGAGCATCATCACCATCGTAATGTGCTCTGCTGTTTTTCCGTTGTTGATGGGATTTTATTTCATCCACTGTTTGCTAAGGTCCTTCACTGAAACCGGACCGCAAAAGACTCGCTGGGTATCAGAAATGTATCTTAGAGGGACATTAATTGTGTTCCGAGTTATATTTCTCCCACTTTCTTCGAATACAATTAGTGTAATTAAGAGTCTCTAATCACAACCGAAGAAGGGCAACAGCAATTTTTCCTGTTGCCATATGTACAAACACAGACAGAAGTGCAAAAAAAAAATCAACTGATTTCGCGGCGAAAGGACCTGACTTAACACGAACAAGTTAAATATACCACTGATGGATGCCAGAATGTGCCGAGCACCTCAGAAGTCTGAAGGATACGAGAGATCTCCGAATAAAAAAAAAATCCTTGTTCTCTTGAATTCATATCAAAGTAGACATTGGGGCGCTACTCCTGTTGTGCACGTTTTATGCGTCTGCTTCTGTTCTATTCTAGCTGATAACGCAAGGACACACTCATTGAGAGAGTAAGTGTTTGTCCGAAAATTCGGAGTTGGGAAATGGTGAAAAGCTTTCCTTTTTCACTTATCATTGGCTACGGCTGTTTCACTTGTTGTTGTTAGTCTGGCAAAGCTTTTCTTGCTATTTGAACGTTGAGGTTTGTCATACATGTATGGACCCATGGTGTAGATATTTTCGTTACTAGGACACAACGCACAATCAGTTTTTGTCCTTAAACTTGTAACTTGATTTTCACTTTGTTGGTCTTCAGTTACATACCGAAAAGTTACTGCTGCCAAAAAGAAAAAAAAAACGAAAAAACCATGTTCACCTCTTTCCAACTGTTCGAGTTGTGAAATAGGACATGGCTGTGGGTGGACGTGCACACTGTTCACTGGGTCGAATATTTTAGCACAGTGGGGTCGCCAAGTATTTCATGTACTATTAAAAATGCGTTATTTACTTTGTGATTTAAAATGTGTACAAAATTAAAAGAAGATACGTTATTTAGCTATGACCATAACATATACAATTTTATTTTCTTATGACAGGACACTATCGTCACAGACACTCAACACTGAATTTTGTATTAATTTTAAATGAAACAACGAGATTTTAAACGAAAATGTAACCTTGTTTTTCCTAAGTTTCAGCTTCTACCCAATCTTGCCAACCAAATCATTCAAAGTAAGATCTCTTGTTACTATTTATGGCTTCAAGAAGTAAGCCCCAAATACAAGATAATACTATTACAATTATAATTTGAAAGGAGTTAAATAACATTTTCAATAACAGCGAGTTATTGCAATTATATGACAAGTTACTTGTAATGCTATTTAGAAAATTACTTTATTCGAGATTTAATTCAAAGATATCTCAATTACTTTTAAAGTTAAATCATAAATGTAATTAGACTACATATGTAATTATAACTACCTAACTCTGCTCATGTGCATCCAGGTATAAAAATACAACAGGCTGGTATATTTGCACTTGAAATGAGATCCTCGAATGTTGTTTGCTTAATAAGGATAAAACAAGTCCGATACTGACCGGGCGAAGTCCGAAAGCTTACTGACCGCGCGAAACGCTCCCTCATAAGGTCTAAGATAACATTTTCACTTCTGGTTATAAAGGAAGCATCCAAAAAGCTATTATTAGGAACGTATTATTACTAATAGGAATGAGTAAGTGCTCCTGTGAAATCCCGCACAAGCTCGTAAGCATTCTCTCGAAAATTCTGTATTTTTCCATGTTAAATTGACTTTTGTTCCGCGCAAAGGCTTGGCAGCAAATGTGAACATCGAATCTTACTTAGTTGGAATAAGAAAAGCCAAGGAAAGGAAATAAACTAATATGGCTGAAGTTTAAGGGGTCTTTTTGCAATAGCTCGCAAAAGTACCAGCTGTTGAGCAAATTATTTTCTTCTTATTCAGTCTCCCAAATATTGCATTCTTGTGTAATCGTTTTTCCTGTAAGTACAATCTAGTTCATACACATTTTTTCGAACTTTTCAAACAAATTTGCAAATTTCTTGGTCTGCTTTTTATCGATGCAAAATTTAATTTCAATTCATTTCATCTCATATATTACCTAGATCCCGGGTCTGGGCAATGTAATATTATTTCAACGTGACCTCAGATACCTTTTTTGTGTATTTTGCTGCAACCAGCATTCCTGATATAAAGGTCTAAATTTTTTTACAATTCTTTGGCTTATAATATTAAGAAGGACACAAATCTGACATCTTTAAAAAAATGCGTAAAATTGCGTAAAAGCAAATATAAATTGACTAATTTATTAATAATTTTATTCGTTATTAATCCAAAGACTATATTGAAATTGTTTTAAATGTAAATGTCTTGAATGTTAATCTTGAAATAAATCTAGAAATTCATCCAAAATCATCAAAACCGTCATGAACCGAGCTTAGATAAATAATTTTGTCACATTACTGATTTATTTTCTGTACTTTAAATACTTTTAATTGCGTCTGTGATTTTGTACCAAATAATCGTCAATTGCTGGAAGTGTTGATAAAATGTTCCTTCATTCGAAGAAAACGGCGGGTGAAGCGCATCGAGAACTCTAAAATGTTTACGAAGATATTGCTATAAGTGAAACAACATGCCGTGATTAGATTGAGAGAAGGCCAAAATCCTTCAAGATTGGTTTCGTTGCTCGATGAGGATCCATGCTTTTTGCAAGAATAGCTTGCTTTAGCATAATGATTTAAACGCCAGCCCATTTTCAAGCGATTGTATGCATTGGGAATCATTCAAAAACATGGAACTTGCGTTCCTTATGCTTTGAGCCAAGGGCCGTGAAGTTTCGTTTTTTTACCTGTCAATAACTGCTGCAGCGGCAAATAAGGAAGGGTTTTCTTTATCGCATTGTGACGGGTGATCAAAAATGGATTCATGCAGCAAACCAAAGCTATAAAAGTCGTGAGGACTACCCGATCATGCTTCTACGTCTTGTTTATTTTATTAGATTAATTTACAATTATTATAATTATTGCTATCAGAATTATTTGCAAACACTGATAAAGAAATTATAAATACTTTAGGCTTCTCATGCGAAGATGTATCAATTGCAATGGCGAGCTCTTTGTAGGTAGTAGGCCTCTAGTCTTCGATATTTTACTGAAAATACTATGCCATCATTTGAGGACTTCCTTATCTATTAGAGATTCTAGCCTTCTCACTACCTTAGCATACAATCTCAGCTCCCTTGAGCCATCAAGCGCTTTCCGAGCTTCAAGCTTCCATATCACCAAAGCATTTGATTATCCACCAGGAACCTTTTCTAGATTGTCTTGTCTTCTTCGAGCCATTGCCTATTTTCACTTCTCCCGATCTTGCTTCCTAAAGGTTTTATGGGAAATGTGGCCATTTGACTTTTCGCGGCGTTTAATGCCGATATGCATGTTCTTCATGTCATGTCAATTCGCCTCGCTTTTCTCTTTCAATAATAAAATTACCATTAAAAAATTTTGTAGTAATACTTATGTTTTAACTGTTTGGCATATAAGAAACATTTCTAATGAATTTTAGAGGTGATGAGTAACAGAAATGGTGTATTTGTATTTGTATTTATTGTAGCATATTGAATACATTTGTTCCCTAATTATATTTCACATTTGTCTAGATATAGTACATTTAACCTCACTACTAAAAATATTATAATCGTATACAAATATTATCACAGATAATTATCTCTTCAATCTCTAATTGAAGGAAAAGCTACATGAAAAAGCTTCTCGAATGTAAAAATGGTGAAGTCAGAGAGAAGCGGATTTGGTTCGCAATCTTAGAGCAAAAATGTATGAAAGTTATATGTAAATAATTAAGGGATAAACATTGAACTAAATTAATACAAAAATAAACAAGACCTTCCTGATGGGAAGTTAATAAATAAATGAGTAAATAAATAAGCAAATAAATAAATAACGAAATAAAAAAATAAACAAATAAATAAACAAATAAATAGATAACTAAATATATAATTAAATACATAAATAAATGAAAAAGTATTAGACTAAATATATAACTGAGACAACGCAAAAATAAATAAATGAATAAATGAATAATTAAATAAATTAAATGATTAAATAAATAAATAATTTTATGAATAAGTGATTAAAGAAATAAATAAATAAATTAAAAAGTAAATATATAACAAAATAAATAAAAAATGAGTTAGTAATGAGTAAATAAATAATTTTATGAATAAGTGATTGAAAAATATAAATAAATAAAGTAATGAATAAATAATTAAACAAATAGATTTATAAATAAGTAAGTGAATTATTAAATAAATTATTAAATTTATAAATATATAAATACATAAATAATTAAAAGAAAGGTCAGGTGACACGGATAAAGAGGTTTTTAAGTAATAAAATAAATGCATAGGGATAAAATATATATATCAATTCTCTTTGCGATTTGATACTGCTAGATTGGAGACAAGTTCGTTGTCTGATATGATACATCTTTTGTAGTTGCGGTCAGACAATTTATGTATTCTTGTGTGTACTTTTTTAATGCAATTCGTCTGTTGATAAGTATCTTGGTAAGTCCAACATCATTTTAAGAAGCTGTGTGTGTCTGTATAATTTTGACATTATTTAAACGTGTTCGAATGATTTTGTAACTCTCTTCTTTACAATTTCCTTTAATTTTTGTTGGATAAATCTTCTGTTTTTTTTTAAATTCATGTCTTAAGCGTTTGCTGCACTATAGACTAACGAAAAAAATTTTACTCATGTTTATTATTCAATTCATAACCCCACATGATAGACAAAAATGCTTTGCTCTAGCTTAATTAACTTAAATATTTAAAAAATAACTTACTGGACCTATGAGGGCGCTCCAAGCTAAACCTAACAACTAAAAATATGTCTTTCGACTTAATACTGTAACAAACCAGCGATGCCCCAATATTTGTGCTAATCAAAATGTTTGATGAGACTTCTTGTGCTGTGACGAGCACGCTTAACATTGTTGAAGTTCCAACGAATGTTCATATACTATTTAAGAATTTAATGAGAATGATTTAAGTATCCGTTTTAAAAAATCAACTTGTTGCATACAAGCAAAATTATAGTTCTTTTCATTTCTTTCTTTTTTAACACACACGCCCTGTATACGGATACGTATACGTTTGCTTATTATATCCAACATAACCACTGAATTTAAAACTTTCCGGTTTTGGTCATCGTTTCGTCAGTGCGGTAAGTGGAAAAAAAAATTGTTCAAGGTTTGTGTCCACCCATTCCTGTACGACCTTCCAAATACCGACAGACACGTACACACCCTTGCGCTTGTTTTCCATTACCCTTACTCCCTTTCGAAATACATGACCGCCATAAAGTATCGTTGTTCATAACGAACGTGGGTATGATTTTTCCTTTTTATCCTTTCCGGGGTATTCGGAAAGCTCTTGAGTTCATGCAGTAGAAAAATCCTTCCCGATTTCTAAGCTTTAAGAGGTGCTCTTCCTAAAGGAGTACACTATGGCCTTAGAGCATGAATAAGGTAACGCTTAGTCGTTGCCTGATAATCTGAGCTTAAAATTCAAAACAACAACTACAAGTACGATAACTGAACAGTGGCTACAAATTTTCGTATTAAAAATTCCTTTCCTGTAAATTCTGTGTTTGTATTTTAGATTTATTTTTCGTTCGAAGAAGATTTTCTGGTATTTCCTGGCATCAAATCGACCTGGCCGGGACTACAGTGTCCTGCAGAACGACTCAGGTGACAATGATGATGACCATACTTCTCGTGATGGTTGCCTTCGTAATGAAAATGAGACGGGGCCTGGTGAAAGTAAAACACCGGATGGATTTTTTGATTCATTGGGTAAAACGATTTAACGCTAGGATGGCATTTTGACTGCTTGGCTGTTGTTGTTGTTGTTGTTGTTGCTGCTGGAACCCTGAACAGCTTCTCGTTTCTTTTGTAATAAATACTTTACAGCAGAATCGTCGTCCTGCACGCTTAGGTGAGAACTTTTACAGAGTATTGTTTATTGATAATTGAAAAATGATTGATTATTATAATTTCAGTAAGAGGGGGTGGGGGGAATGCTCTGGATGTCGAGGCAATCCAACCCGGCTCGGACGAGGATATCACGGGAATAAATAAGTTTTTTGTTTATATGTTTGCTTTTGAAGTTCGTCGTATCGCTGTTGGGAATTAAAATAACAATGGATCCACGAGGAGGGCTACCTAATTAATTTTTGTTTGCTTTGCGCTGGTGGTTGAGAGTCTCTTTAGGGACAGATAACTGAACGAATATTCAAATTAAATTTGGGTATAATCGCGCAAGAGCCTTAAATCTTTTAGATATGTACGCGAAATTAAATTATCGACATTTTTTGATTCCTTATTTAAAATAAAATACTGAATATTTATACCGATGAGGGCTCTGATTGTCGGGTGTCAACTCCTACCTTCTCTACCTTGAACTTCCTCATCATGTATCAAGTTATTGATTAAAACAAGTAAAAGTACGATGACAAAAACTAATATTTTTTCATCGAGTTAAATTACATAATTGGTCGAAACGAAAGGCTGTTTCTTTAAAACGGGATAATATCCATTGTAAAGCGTCTTTCATATAGCACTTCCTATCTTAAAATTTATAAAACAAAATGTGTGAGATATCATCGAAAGTTTTTATTCTTTTGAAAGGCCTATCGATGCCATTAGTTTCGGAATATAGAATCGTTCAAATGTCCGCGGCGGGTTCTTCGGGTGGGGCGCATCCGAAATGTCAAATTATCCATTTTGACGACGGCATTGGTTATTTTGGATTTGAAACGGCTCTGGCTTGTGGCTTATTCGCATGGACCTGGGATTTCAGAAAACCGCACAAGAAAAGGTATAATGGGGTCAAATGGCATGATCACATCAATTCTACAGCGCCATCCTGTTGAAACCGCATGTCGTTGGTATCCATATGATCCAATTCAGGCTAAAAGAAGTTGGTAATCATCAACATTTAGCTGACCTTTGGTTAGCGATCTTTCATCGAAACAAATACTTTTACAGGATTTATTGGACGCTCTTGGATCTCATCTGGATTGGTATCATACCAAATTCGCCAAATTGGTTCAAAGTGAATACATTGATATAAAAGTAAAAACTGAATTGTAGGTGATTTAAATTACCTACAACTAGAAGTTTACAATAGGTTTAGTTGCGAAAGTGAGTCAAGGAACACTGGTGGTGTTGTTGTATATGTAAAGAACAATTATTGTAAATGTAGCATTGTAAAAATCTGTAATGTCCCTATGGTGTTTAATGTTAAAAGTATAATACGAAAACAATCCTGTGATATCTTTATGTGCAATAGATAGATTCCCCAGAAATCTTTCATCGAAAAGTGCATTTTGCAATAAACTGTAAAATTGGCCGGAATTTTTATCTCAGAACGGTGGTAGTTTTATCATATTGCGAGACTTTAACATACATTGATTAGATACCACGGATGCGAGACTTTAACATAAATTGGTTAGATACCACGGATGGAACTAGGCGTCGTATTTTTAACATTTTAAATGACAGTGGACTACATATGTTCCTGACAGAACCAACGCGGATAACAAATCGGACAAAAACAATAATTGACAACGTCATCTCAAATAACACTCAAAACGCAACAGCAAAAATGTTTCATGAGGCAAAAATAAGTGATCATGAGTCAATTGAAATTATAATTAAATGCTTAATAAAATAGTATGACAAAAAACTTATCAAATACTGTTCCAACAACCAAAAAATGTTCTTGACGACACTACGGGAATTACCTATTTTCATGAACTTTAGTGATGAATGTCCATATAATTTAAATGTTTTGTGTGATAGTTTTGTAACTGAAATTAAGAGCGAGGTAAATTATATGATAAAAGAAAAACTTATACCATGTAACAACGTAGAGTGGTACAACCGCGAACTAAGGAAAGCGAAACACAAAAAAATAAATAAATTTATACAGATAATTTATATTGAGCAAAAGCATGAATGCCTGGCACGAATACCAGCAATTTAGAAATACATATGAGAGAAGCATTCGAATGACTAAATCTTTATATATTGAACGTCAAATGGACACTGCACATAATCAAAAAGACATGTAGAAAAAATCATTAGAGCAAACCCCTCTCACGACTTAAACTTTTGTAAAGACAGCTTAATGACAGACAAAACGCAGAGATTAAGACTAAAGTCGTTGATAAAAAACATCCAGCTTCTTATTAAGGAGAATTAAAGAAAATCCATTAATTCATACTGGAATAACAAAATTCGCGCGGTAAAGTTCAACAACCCGAGTATGTTCCCACAAATAAAGAAGATTTTTCGAAGAAACTATGAAAACGATCTTCCGTATCTTAAGATCCGATGAACAATAGACTACGAACGTATACTATTAACAGCTGGCGTAGATCCTATAAACGCCGCTGATCTTTAATTCTTTTTTATGATTGAAGATCCGTAGGAAAAGGTTGAGGTAATAGGAGCGACCTTTCAGGAGGTGCATAAGGCAAATGCTTGCATTGGCCCAAATCGCGAATTGGAGAATCGTGTCCTTTGCCACAACTTCCACCTTCGAAATGATATCCAACAATGGCGTTCAGAGAACTGAGTGCAATGACGATAATTTGGCACATAATGCCTTCGCTGTTGACAGGGAAAATCCCCCATTCACTTCCAAGGCAGACCTTCAAGCGATTTTTGAATCACTTAAGACACTTGTACATCGCCCTCTGGAAGCTATAGACATTTTCACTGTACTGTTTAACAATGCACTGAATAATGCAAATTATCCGGAGCACTGGAAAACATCAAAAGTACAGCCCATCTCAAAATGGGGCAAAGATAACTCCATCCGGCAAATGTACGGTCAATTAGTCTTCTTCCGACAATAAGCAAAGCTTTCGAAAAAGTTGTCAATAGATCCCTGACTAAGTGGGTAGACAAATATATAATTCCAGATAATCAATACGGTTTTAGAGCGAGGCATGATTGCATATATGCCGTCTAAACTGGTTTCAAATGTCCAATGGTACAAAGCTAAGAAACAATGCACGGGTGCCTGTCAGGTTGACTTGGAGAAGGTTTTCGATACCGTGTGGTAAGAAGTGCTCTTTTATAAGTGGAACAGGTTTGGCATAACCAAACCACTACTGTACATGCTTTATAACATGTTTACCAATAGACGGTTTGTTGTGAAAAATGACAATGTTACTTCGTTTTGTATTTTCGAATTAATAAGAGGTCTACAACATTTTTACAACTGATCTTGTAGGTTTTCTTCACCATGCTATAGCGTACGTAGACGATTTGATTGCGTACAGATCAGGACCGAAGATTGAAGACATCATATTGAACTTGCAATGTGACGACGGCGTTATTGTGACGACTGGAAATTGGAGATTAACAACCAGAAATCGGAGACTATTCTTTTCAGGACTTCGCTGTCTAGGGCCTCTTGGGATACAAGAAAGAATTGGGGAAAATTCGTGATAGTGGGACAACTCGGGCAGCCATTAGCAAATCGAAGTGTTGTCAGATACTTAGGGCTCTGGCTCAAACAATATCTATATTAAAATAAACATATAAATGTAGCTCTAGTCAGAGCCAAAGCGACTTTTGCTATGACAAAGAGAATGTTTTATAGCAGCCAACTCGATGCCAGGGTGAAAGTCATCTGCTACATGGCTCTTGTCAGGCCAATGATTACTTATGGGTGTCCCGTGTGGTTCAACGTGACAGCAAATTCGATGGAAAAGATTCGGGTTTTTGAAAGGCAATGCCTCAGGGCTTGTCTTCGTTTATATTGAACTCCAGAGTCTCAATACAAAAATTTCCTTCGCAATGAGGTCTTTTACAATGGGGCCAACCTGATCAGATCTTTATTAAGCTTATCGGAAGACACATTGCAAGAGTAATGACTTCGATCAACAACCTGATCTCCGGGGCCTTCAATCCCAACAATTTATACCACGAGAGTGTTCGCCTTAGTGGCTTTGTCCCTCCAGAGGCCTTCCTCTTCTTTGACTCAAAAGGTTTGATACAGAATAGTATGGCTTGGCCGCTAATCTTCCACATCGCCCGTTCAGGTGTAAACAGGCGACTCGACTACAATCGAGACATTATACATAGATCCGAGGACTGTTTCCGCTCCAGCAGGGCGGTATCAACCCGCGATGTAGCAGATGCGCAAATGCAGCACCGTCAATTTTGGTGGCTGTTAGGAAATTTGTATGGGGCTCTGTCGTACGTACCCTTATTAGTCAAGTCACCCTATGGGGCAAAGTCAGCCTCTTTTTCTTTATTGCAAAGCCATGGCGGGATTCCATAGACTAGTCTTAGGAATAGATTGAGAAAATATATATCAAGTTTTGCTTAAAAAAATGTTTCTTAGTTTAAAATTTGTTAACCTTAAAATATAAATAAAAATAGTTAGATCGAGTCGAAAGACATATAATTAAGTACTAGCATTAGCTAAGAGCGCCCGCATGGGGCCAGTAAGTTAGTTAAGCAAATCAATTTATATAACTAGTTCAAGCGTTATTGTCAAGTATATAAGAAGTTCTAATAAGTTAATAAAAAATGCATTTAAACAAACAAACAACATGTGGAAAAAATTAAAAAATATGTATTTGGGAATAAGTCAGAAATTATAACTAAAGTCCAAACGGAATATGGAAATGTGATAAGGCATAGTGCAATATTAAGTGAAGCATTTAACAAGTTCTTTGTGCAATCCATAAACGAAATAAGGCAATCTGTGATAAACTGTGATTATATAAACTTTCAGGAAGAGTGCAATACAGATTTTAAGGTTAGTGCCGTAAATTTAGAAACAATAAACCGTGCAATAAAAATGATATGTAATGTCATCATCATGGAATCCCATATTATACTTATAAAAAAGACGCCCAATGCAAAAACTTTCAGTGAATATCGCCCAATAAACATGATATATGAAAAAATTTTAGACAAATCTGTAGTAATGCAGCTCCAAGAACATTTAGAGCAACATAACCAATCGGGCGTTAGAGCAAATCACTCTTGTGAAACATGTTTAAATTTTGTTTTAAATGATTTGGGGAAAAGTGCTGATGAAAACGATGTAGTGACAACTGTTTTCCTTAAAATGTGCCTTTGAAACAGTTGACCATAGGATTGATAAATAAGTTAAGATTTTATGGGACTAAATCTAAGGAACTCAAATGGTTCAATTAATTTATAATAGGCAGAACTTAGTGAACCAGTGGAAACGCAAAAATTTCCACGACAATTTCGATAAATGTGGGAATACCTCAAGGAACTATTCTGGGTGTGTTGTCATTCCTTAAATTTATTTATAAATGATAAAAAAACGGAAGTACAGTTCTCAAGATTAATTTTATTCGCTGATGATGGACTTCTTTATGTTTTCGGAAAAGATGTGTCAGAATGCTTACGCCAAATCAACCAAGACCTTGACAATATAAATATGTGGATTAAAATGAAAAGACTAGTGTTAAACGTAACACAAACCAAATATATGATTTTAAGTCCCTGTCCTAGAAATGTGCCTGAAAATAGTGCTATCTGTATAAATAATGAACAAGTAGAAAGAGTTGACGAAATCAAATGCCTTGGTGTTGTGTTGGATGAAAAACTTAATTTTGACGAACTTTTTAATTATATTTGTAAAAAATGTCAAAAAAAATCGGTGTATTGCGGAAAAATAAAAAAAAACATTTCAGTAAATACTTCCATAAATGTATATAATGTGTTAATATAACCCTACTTTCATTATTGTGCTAGTGTAATGTATGTTTGCCCGCAGAGTCACAAGATAGGCTCCGATTGTTGCAAAACAAAGCAATGCGAATAATTTTAAAATCCAATTCGTTAAGATGGCTTAATGTGCATCAAATACTTTTTATGCTAACAATGATTTTTGTCTTTAAAATAAAAATTAATATGTGTTCAGGATATCTATGCGAAATATGCTACCACAAATATTGACGCAGTTTGAAGGAACTTTGGAAATCTCCACATATGTAGATTTAGAACTACATGAGGACAAAGAACAATATTTTATATTGGGTTTCAAGCATTCAACAACCTACCAAGCAGCATAAAAAACTTGAACAACTAAAGAGAGTTTAAGAGAGAAATTGTAAACTAAATTCATATGTATCAATAAATACAGAAATATGAAATCCGAGGCTTTTTTGCTTAATTCTGCTGGACACCATGGTTTCAAAATGAACTTTTTTCCTGAATTCGCAAATGACGATTTCTATGATACTGATAAGCTCGAGCATCACTTACTGAACACAAATTTGAAAATATAGCTCCGAAGACCTTTTATTGACAAAAATAGTGAGATTTGAAATCCAAAGCTATTTTGCTTAATTCTGCTGGACTTTAACCCATGGTTTCAAAATCCACTTTTTTCCTGAATTCGCAAATGACGATTTCTTTGATATCGATAAGCACGAGCATCACTTACTGAACACAAATTTTAAAATTTAGCTCTGAGAACCTTTTATTGACAAAAATACAGAGATTTGAAATCCGAGGCTATTTTGCTTAATTCTGCTGGACTATAGCCCATGGTTTCAAAATAAACTTTTTTCCTGAATTCGCAAATGACGATTTCTATGCTATTGATAAGCACGAGCATCACCTACTGAACACAAATTTGAAAATTTAGCTCTGAGAACCTTTTAGTGACAAAAATACAGAGATTTGAAATCCGAGGCTATTTTGCTTAATTCTGCTGGACACCATGGTTTCAAAATGAACTTTTTTCCTGAATTCGCAAATGACGATTTCTATGATACTGATAAGCTCGAGCATCACTTACTGAACACAAATTTGAAAATATAGCTCTGAAGACCTTTTATTGACAAAAATAGTGAGATTTGAAATCCAAAGCTATTTTGCTTAATTCTGCTGGACTTTAACCCATGGTTTCAAAATGCACTTTTTTCCTGAATTCGCAAATGACGATTTCTTTGATATTGATAAGCACGAGCATCACTTACTGAACACAAATTTTAAAATTTAGCTCTGAGAACCTTTTATTGACAAAAATACAGAGATTTGAAATCCGAGGCTTTTTTGCTTAATTCTGCTGGACTTTAACCCATGGTTTCAAAATGCACTTTTTTCCTGAATTCGCAAATGACGATTTCTATGATATTGATAAGCTCGAGCATCACTTACTGAACACAAATTTGAAAATTTAGCTCTGAGAACCTTTTATTGACAAAAGTAGTGAGATTTGAAATCCGAGGCTATTTTGCTTAATTCTGCTGGACTATAGCCCATGGTTTCAAAATGAACTTTTTTCCTGACTTCGCAAATGACGATTTCTATGATACTGATAAGCTCGAGCATCACTTACTGAACACAAATTTGAAAATATAGCTCTGAGAACCTTTTATTGACAAAAATAGTGAGATTTGAAATCCGAGGCTTTTTTGCTTAATTCTGCTGGACTTTAACCCATGGTTTCAAAATGCACTTTTTTCCTGAATTCGCAAATGATGATTTCTTTGATATTGATAAGCACGAGCATCACTTACTGAACACAAATTTTAAAACTTAGCTCTGAGAACCTTTTATTGACAAAAATACAGAGATTTGAAATCCGAGGCTTTTTTGCTTAATTCTGCTGGACTAAAGCCCATGGTTTCAAAATGCACTTTTTTCCTGAATTCACAAATGACGATTTCTATGATATTGATAAGCACACGCATCACTTACTGAACACAAATTTGAAAATTTAGCTCTGCGAACCTTTTATTGACAAAAGTAGTGGGATTTGAAATCCGAGGCTATTTTGCTTAACTCTGCTGGACTATAGCCCATGGTTTCAAAATAAACTTTTTTCCTGAATTCGCAAATGACGATTTCTATGCTATTGATAAGCACGAGCATCACCTACTGAACACAAATTTGAAAATTTAGCTGAGAACCTTTTAGTGACAAAAATACAGAGATTTGAAATCCGAGGCTATTTTGCTTAATTCTGCTGGACTATAGCCCATGGTTTCAAAATGAACTTTTTTCCTGAATTCGCAAATGACGATTTCTATGATACTGATAAGCTCGAGCATCACTTACTGAACACAAATTTGAAAATATAGCTCTGAGAACCTTTTATTGACAAAAATACAGAGATTTGAAATCCGAGGCTTTTTTGCTTAATTCTGCTGGACTATAGACCATGGTTTCAAAATGCACTTTTTTCCTGAATTCGCAAATGACGATTTCTATGCTATTGATAAGCACGAGCATCACCTACCGAACACAAATTTGAAAATTTAGCTCTGAGAACCTTTTAGTGACAAAAATACAGAGATTTGAAATCCGAGGCTATTTTGCTTAATTCTGCTGGACTATAGCCCATGGTTTCAAAATGAACTTTTTTCCTGAATTCGCAAATGACGATTTCTATGATACTGATAAGCTCGAGCATCACTTACTGAACACAAATTTGAAAATATAGCTCTGAAGACCTTTTATTGACAAAAATAGTGAGATTTGAAATCCGAGGCTATTTTGCTTAATTCTGCTGGACTATAGCCCATGGTTTCAAAATGAACTTTTTTCCTGAATTCGCAAATGACGATTTCTTTGATATTGATAAGCACGAGCATCACTTACTGAACACAAATTTTAAAATTTAGCTCTGAGGACCTTTTATTGACAAAAATAGTGAGATTTGAAATCCGAGGCTATTTTGCTTAATTCTGTTGGACTTTAACCCATGGTTTCAAAATGCACTTTTTTCGTGAATTCGCAAATGACCGATTTCTTTGATATTGATAAGCACGAGCATCACTTACTGAACACAAATTTTAAAATTTAGCTCTGAGAACCTTTTATTGACAAAAATACAGAGATTTGAAATCCGAGGCTTTTTTGCTTAATTCTGCTGGACTTTAACCCATGGTTTCAAAATGCACTTTTTTCCTGAATTCGCAAATGACGATTTCTTTGATATTGATAAGCACGCGCATCACTTACTGAACACAAATTTGAAAATTTAGCTCTGAGAACCTTTTATTGACAAAAATAGTGAGATTTGAAATCCGAGGCTATTTTGCTTAATTCTGCTGGACTTTAACCCATGGTTTCAAAATGCACTCTTTTCCTGAATTCGCAAATGACGATTTCTTTGATATTGATAAGCACGAGCATCACTTACTGAACACAAATTTGAAAATTTAGCTCTGAGAACCTTTTATTGACAAAAATACAGAGACTTGAAATCCGAGGCTTTCTTGCTTAATTCTGCTGGACTATAACCCATGGTTTCAAAATGAACTTTTTTCCTGAATTCGCAAATGGCGATTTCTATGATACTGATAAGCTCGAGCATCACTTAGTGAACACGAATTTGAAAATTTAGCTCTGAGGACCTTTTATTGACAAAAATAGTGAGATTTGAAATCCGAGGCTATTTTGCTTAATTCTGCTGGACTTTAACCCATGGTTTCAAAATGCACTTTTTTCCTGAATTCGCAAATGACGATTTCTTTGATATTGATAAGCACGAGCATCACTTACTGAACACAAATTTTAAAATTTAGCTCTGAGAACCTTTTATTGACAAAAATAGTGAGATTTGAAATCCGAGGCTTTTTTGCTTAATTCTGCTGGACTATAACCCATGGTTTCAAAATGAACTTTTTTCCTGAATTCGCAAATGGCGATTTCTATGATACTGATAAGCTCGAGCATCACTTAGTGAACACGAATTTGAAAATTTAGCTCTGAGGACCTTTTATTGACAAAAATAGTGAGATTTGAAATCCGAGGCTATTTTGCTTAATTCTGCTGGACTTTAACCCATGGTTTCAAAATGCACTTTTTTCCTGAATTCGCAAATGACGATTTCTTTGATATTGATAAGCACGAGCATCACTTACTGAACACAAATTTTAAAATTTAGCTCTGAGAACCTTTTATTGACAAAAATAGTGAGATTTGAAATCCGAGGCTTTTTTGCTTAATTCTGCTGGACTTTAACCCATGGTTTCAAAATGCACTTTTTTCCTGAATTCGCAAATGACGATTTCTTTGATATTGATAAGCACGCGCATCACTTACTGAACACAAATTTGAAAATTTAGCTCTGAGAACCTTTTATTGACAAAAATAGTGAGATTTGAAATCCGAGGCTATTTTGCTTAATTCTGCTGGACTATAACCCATGGTTTCAAAATGAACTTTTTTCCTGAATTCGCAAATGACGATTTCTATGATACTGATAAGCTCGAGCATCACTTACTGAACACAAATTTGAAAATATAGCTCTGAGAACCTTTTATTGACAAAAATAGTGAGATTTGAAATCCGAGGCTATTTTGCTTAATTCTGCTGGACTTTAACCCATGGTTTCAAAATGCACTTTTTTCCTGGATTCGCAAATGACGATTTCTTTGATATTGATAAGCACGAGCATCACTTACTGAACACAAATTTTAAAATTTAGCTCTGAGAACCTTTTATTGACAAAAATAGTGAGATTTGAAATCCGAGGCTATTTTGCTTAATTCTGCTGGACTATAACCCATGGTTTCAAAATGCACTTTTTTCCTGAATTCGCAAATGACGATTTATTTGATATTGATAAGCACGCGCATCACTTACTCAACACAAATTTGAAAATTTAGCTCTGAGAACCTTTTATTGACAAAAGTAGTGAGATTTGAAAACCGAGGCTATTTTGCTTAATTCTGCTGGACTTTAACCCATGGTTTCAAAATGCACTTTTTTCCTGAATTCGCAAATGACGATTTCTTTGATATTGATAAGCACGAGCATCACTTACTGAACACAAATTTTAAAACTTAGCTCTGAGAACCTTTTATTGACAAAAATACAGAGATTTGAAATCCGAGGCTTTTTTGCTTAATTCTGCTGGACTATAGCCCATGGTTTCAAAATGCACTTTTTTCCTGAATTCACAAATGACGATTTCTATGATATTGATAAGCACACGCATCACTTACTGAACACAAAATTGAAAATTTAGCTCTGAGAACCTTTTATTGACAAAATTAGTGATATTTGAAATCCGAGGCTATTTTGCTTAATTCTAATGGACTATAGCCCATGGTTTCAAAATAAACTTTTTTCCTGAATTCGCAAATAACGATTTCTATGCTATTGATAAGCACGAGCATCACCTACTGAACACAAATTTGAAAATATAGCTCTGAGAACCTTTTATTGACAAAAATAGTGAGATTTGAAATCCGAGGCTTTTTTGCTTAATTCTGCTGGACTTTAACCCATGGTTTCAAAATGCACTTTTTTCCTGAATTCGCAAATGACGATTTCTTTGATATTGATAAGCACGAGCATCACTTACTGAACACAAATTTTAAAACTTAGCTCTGAGAACCTTTTATTGACAAAAATACAGAGATTTGAAATCCGAGGCTTTTTTGCTTAATTCTGCTGGACTAAAGCCCATGGTTTCAAAATGCACTTTTTTCCTGAATTCACAAATGACGATTTCTATGATATTGATAAGCACACGCATCACTTACTGAACACAAATTTGAAAATTTAGCTCTGAGAACCTTTTATTGACAAAAGTAGTGAGATTTGAAATCCGAGGCTATTTTGCTTAATTCTGCTGGACTATAGCCCATGATTTCAAAATAAACTTTTTTCCTGAATTCGCAAATGACGATTTCTATGCTATTGATAAGCACGAGCATCACCTACTGAACACAAATTTGAAAATTTAGCTCTGAGAACCTTTTAGTGACAAAAATACAGAGATTTGAAATCCGAGGCTATTTTGCTTAATTCTGCTGGACTATAGCCCATGGTTTCAAAATGAACTTTTTTCCTGAATTCGCAAATGACGATTTCTATGATACTGATAAGCTCGAGCATCACTTACTTAACACAAATATGAAAATTTAGCTCTGAGGACCTTTTATTGACAAAAATAGTGAGATTTGAAATCCGAGGCTATTTTGCTTAATTCTGCTGGACTTTAACCCATGGTTTCAAAATGAACTTTTTTCCTGAATTCGCAAATGACGATTTCTATGATACTGATGAGCTCGAGCATCACTTACTGAACACAAATTTGAAAATATAGCTCTGAGAACCTTTTATTGACAAAAATACAGAGATTTGAAATCCGAGGCTTTTTTGCTTAATTCTGCTGGACTATAGCCCATGGTTTCAAAATGCACTTTTTTCCTGAATTCGCAAATGACGATTTCTATGCTATTGATAAGCACGAGCATGACCTACTGAACACAAATTTGAAAATTTAGCTCTGAGGACCTTTTATTGACAAAAATAGTGAGATTTGAAATCCGAGGCTATTTTGCTTAATTCTGCTGGACTATAGCCCATGGTTTCAAAATGAACTTTTTTCCTGAATTCGCAAATGACGATTTCTATGATACTGATAAGCTCGAGCATCACTTACTGAACACAAATTTGAAAATATAGCTCTGAGAACCTTTTATTGACTAAAATACAGAGATTTGAAATCCGAGGCTTTTTTGCTTAATTCTGCTGGACTATAGCCCATGGTTTCAAAATGCACTTTTTTCCTGAATTCGCAAATGACGATTTCTTTGATATTGATAAGCACGAGCATCACTGAACACAAATTTTAAAACTTAGCTCTGAGAACCTTTTATTGACAAAAATACAGAGATTTGAAATCCGAGGCTTTTTTGCTTAATTCTGCTGGACTATAGCCCATGGTTTCAAAATGCACTTTTTTCCTGAATTCACAAATGACGATTTCTATGATATTGATAAGCACACGCATCACTTACTGAACACAAATTTGAAAATTTAGCTCTGAGAACCTTTTATTGACAAAAGTAGTGATATTTGAAATCCGAGGCTATTTTGCTTAATTCTAATGGACTATAGCCCATAGTTTCAAAATAAACTTTTTTCCTGAATTCGCAAATGACGATTTCTATGCTATTGATAAGCATGAGCATCACCTACTGAACACAAATTTGAAAATTTAGCTCTGAGAACCTTTTAGTGACAAAAATACAGAGATTTGAAATCCGAGGCTATTTTGCTTAATTCTGCTGGACTATAGCCCATGGTTTCAAAATGAACTTTTTTCCTGAATTCGCAAATGACGATTTCTATGATACTGATAAGCTCGAGCATCACTTACTTAACACAAATTTGAAAATTTAGCTCTGAGGACCTTTTATTGACAAAAATAGTGAGATTTGAAATCCGAGGCTATTTTGCTTAATTCTTTTGGACTTTAACCCATGGTTTCAAAATGCACTTTTTTCCTGAATTCGCAAATGACGATTTCTATGATACTGATAAGCTCGAGCATCACTTACTGAACACAAATTTGAAAATTTAGCTCTGAGGACCTTTTATTGACAAAAATAGTGAGATTTGAAATCCGAGGCTATTTTGCTTAATTCTGTTGGACTTTAACCCATGGTTTCAAAATGCACTTTTTTCCTGAATTCGCAAATGACGGTTTCTTTGATATTGATAAGCACGAGCATCACTTACTGAACACAAATTTTAAAATTTAGCTCTGAGAACCTTTTATTGACAAAAATACAGAGATTTGAAATCCGAGGCTTTTTTGCTTAATTCTGCTGGACTTTAACCCATGGTTTCAAAATGCACTTTTTTCCTGAATTCGCAAATGACGATTTCTTTGATATTGATAAGCACGCGCATCACTTACTGAACACAAATTTGAAAATTTAGCTCTGAGAACCTTTTATTGACAAAAATAATGAGATTTGAAATCCGAGGCTATTTTGCTTAATTCTGCTGGACTTTTACCCATGGTTTCAAAATGCACTTTTTTCCTGAATTCGCAAATGACGATTTCTTTGATATTGATAAGCACGAGCATCACTTACTGAACACAAATTTGATAATTTAGCTCTGAGAACCTTTTATTGACAAAAATACAGAGATTTGAAATCCGAGGCTTTTTTGCTTAATTCTGCTGGACTATAACCCATGGTTTCAAAATGAACTTTTTTCCTGAATTCGCAAATGACGATTTCTATGATACTGATAAGCTCGAGCATCACTTACTGAACACAAATTTGAAAATTTAGCTCTGAGGACCTTTTATTGACAAAAATAGTGAGATTTGAAATCCGAGGCTTTTTTGCTTAATTCTGCTGGACTTTAACCCATGGTTTCAAAGTGCACTTTTTTCCTGAATTCGCAAATGACGATTTCTATGATACTGATAAGCTCGAGCATCACTTACTGAACACAAATTTGAAAATTTAGCTCTGAGAACCTTTTATTGACAAAAGTAGTGAGATTTGAAAACCGAGGCTATTTTGCTTAATTCTGCTGGACTTTAACCCATGGTTTCAAAATTCACTTTTTTCCTGAATTCGAAAATGACGATTTCTTTGATATTGATAAGCACGAGCATCACTTACTGAACACAAATTTTAAAACTTAGCTCTGAGAACCTTTTATTGACAAAAATACAGAGATTTGAAATCCGAGGCTTTTTTGCTTAATTCTGCTGGACTAAAGCCCATGGTTTCAAAATGCACTTTTTTCCTGAATTCACAAATGACGATTTCTATGATATTGATAAGCACACGCATCACTTACTGAACACAAATTTGAAAATTTAGCTCTGAGAACCTTTTATTGACAAAAGTAGTGAGATTTGAAATCCGAGGCTATTTTGCTTAATTCTGCTGGACTATAGCCCATGATTTCAAAATAAACTTTTTTCCTGAATTCGCAAATGACGATTTCTATGCTATTGATAAGCACGAGCATCACCTACTGAACACAAATTTGAAAATTTAGCTCTGAGAACCTTTTAGTGACAAAAATACAGAGATTTGAAATCCGAGGCTATTTTGCTTAATTCTGCTGGACTATAGCCCATGGTTTCAAAATGAACTTTTTTCCTGAATTCGCAAATGACGATTTCTATGATACTGATAAGCTCGAGCATCACTTACTTAACACAAATATGAAAATTTAGCTCTGAGGACCTTTTATTGACAAAAATAGTGAGATTTGAAATCCGAGGCTATTTTGCTTAATTCTGCTGGACTTTAACCCATGGTTTCAAAATGAACTTTTTTCCTGAATTCGCAAATGACGATTTCTATGATACTGATGAGCTCGAGCATCACTTACTGAACACAAATTTGAAAATATAGCTCTGAGAACCTTTTATTGACAAAAATACAGAGATTTGAAATCCGAGGCTTTTTTGCTTAATTCTGCTGGACTATAGCCCATGGTTTCAAAATGCACTTTTTTCCTGAATTCGCAAATGACGATTTCTATGCTATTGATAAGCACGAGCATGACCTACTGAACACAAATTTGAAAATTTAGCTCTGAGGACCTTTTATTGACAAAAATAGTGAGATTTGAAATCCGAGGCTATTTTGCTTAATTCTGCTGGACTATAGCCCATGGTTTCAAAATGAACTTTTTTCCTGAATTCGCAAATGACGATTTCTATGATACTGATAAGCTCGAGCATCACTTACTGAACACAAATTTGAAAATATAGCTCTGAGAACCTTTTATTGACTAAAATACAGAGATTTGAAATCCGAGGCTTTTTTGCTTAATTCTGCTGGACTATAGCCCATGGTTTCAAGATGCACTTTTTTCCTGAATTCGCAAATGACGATTTCTTTGATATTGATAAGCACGAGCATCACTGAACACAAATTTTAAAACTTAGATCTGAGAACCTTTTATTGACAAAAATACAGAGATTTGAAATCCGAGGCTTTTTTGCTTAATTCTGCTGGACTATAGCCCATGGTTTCAAAATGCACTTTTTTCCTGAATTCACAAATGACGATTTCTATGATATTGATAAGCACACGCATCACTTACTGAACACAAATTTGAAAATTTAGCTCTGAGAACCTTTTATTGACAAAAGTAGTGATATTTGAAATCCGAGGCTATTTTGCTTAATTCTAATGGACTATAGCCCATAGTTTCAAAATAAACTTTTTTCCTGAATTCGCAAATGACGATTTCTATGATATTGATAAGCACGAGCATCACCTACTGAACACAAATTTGAAAATTTAGCTCTGAGAACCTTTTAGTGACAAAAATACAGAGATTTGAAATCCGAGGCTTTTTTGCTTAATTCTGCTGGACTATAGCCCATGGTTTCAAAATGCACTTTTTTCCTGAATTCACAAATGACGATTTCTATGATATTGATAAGCACGAGCATCACCTACTGAACACAAATTTGAAAATTTAGCTCTGAGAACCTTTTAGTGACAAAAATACAGAGATTTGAAATCCGAGGCTATTTTGCTTAATTCTGCTGGACTATAGCCCATGGTTTCAAAATGAACTTTTTTCCTGAATTCGCAAATGACGATTTCTATGATACTGATAAGCTCGAGCATCACTTACTTAACACAAATTTGAAAATTTAGCTCTGAGGACCTTTTATTGACAAAAATAGTGAGATTTGAAATCCGAGGCTATTTTGCTTAATTCTTTTGGACTTTAACCCATGGTTTCAAAATGCACTTTTTTCCTGAATTCGCAAATGACGATTTCTATGATACTGATAAGCTCGAGCATCACTTACTGAACACAAATTTGAAAATTTAGCTCTGAGGACCTTTTATTGACAAAAATAGTGAGATTTGAAATCCGAGGCTATTTTGCTTAATTCTGTTGGACTTTCACCCATGGTTTCAAAATGCACTTTTTTCCTGAATTCGCAAATGACGGTTTCTTTGATATTGATAAGCACGAGCATCACTTACTGAACACAAATTTTAAAATTTAGCTCTGAGAACCTTTTATTGACAAAAATACAGAGATTTGAAATCCGAGGCTTTTTTGCTTAATTCTGCTGGACTTTAACCCATGGTTTCAAAATGCACTTTTTTCCTGAATTCGCAAATGACGATTTCTTTGATATTGATAAGCACGCGCATCACTTACTGAACACAAATTTGAAAATTTAGCTCTGAGAACCTTTTATTGACAAAAATAATGAGATTTGAAATCCGAGGCTATTTTGCTTAATTCTGCTGGACTTTTACCCATGGTTTCAAAATGCACTTTTTTCCTGAATTCGCAAATGACGATTTCTTTGATATTGATAAGCACGAGCATCACTTACTGAACACAAATTTGATAATTTAGCTCTGAGAACCTTTTATTGACAAAAATACAGAGATTTGAAATCCGAGGCTTTTTTGCTTAATTCTGCTGGACTATAACCCATGGTTTCAAAATGAACTTTTTTCCTGAATTCGCAAATGACGATTTCTATGATACTGATAAGCTCGAGCATCACTTACTGAACACAAATTTGAAAATTTAGCTCTGAGGACCTTTTATTGACAAAAATAGTGAGATTTGAAATCCGAGGCTTTTTTGCTTAATTCTGCTGGACTTTAACCCATGGTTTCAAAGTGCACTTTTTTCCTGAATTCGCAAATGACGATTTCTATGATACTGATAAGCTCGAGCATCACTTACTGAACACAAATTTGAAAATTTAGCTCTGAGAACCTTTTATTGACAAAAGTAGTGAGATTTGAAAACCGAGGCTATTTTGCTTAATTCTGCTGGACTTTAACCCATGGTTTCAAAATGCACTTTTTTCCTGAATTCGAAAATGACGATTTCTTTGATATTGATAAGCACGAGCATCACTTACTGAACACAAATTTTAAAACTTAGCTCTGAGAACCTTTTATTGACAAAAATACAGAGATTTGAAATCCGAGGCTTTTTTGCTTAATTCTGCTGGACTATAGCCCATGGTTTCAAAATGCACTTTTTTCCTGAATTCACAAATGACGATTTCTATGATATTGATAAGCACACGCATCACTTACTGAACACAAATTTGAAAATTTAGCTCTGAGAACCTTTTATTGACAAAAGTAGTGATATTTGAAATCCGAGGCTATTTTGCTTAATTCTAATGGACTATAGCCCATGGTTTCAAAATAAACTTTTTTCCTGAATTCGCAAATAACGATTTCTATGCTATTGATAAGCACGAGCATCACCTACTGAACACAAATTTGAAAATATAGCTCTGAGAACCTTTTATTGACAAAAATAGTGAGATTTGAAATCCGAGGCTTTTTTGCTTAATTCTGCTGGACTTTAACCCATGGTTTCAAAATGCACTTTTTTCCTGAATTCGCAAATGACGATTTCTTTGATATTGATAAGCACGAGCATCACTTACTGAACACAAATTTTAAAACTTAGCTCTGAGAACCTTTTATTGACAAAAATACAGAGATTTGAAATCCGAGGCTTTTTTGCTTAATTCTGCTGGACTAAAGCCCATGGTTTAAAAATGCACTTTTTTCCTGAATTCACAAATGACGATTTCTATGATATTGATAAGCACACGCATCACTTACTGAACACAAATTTGAAAATTTAGCTCTGAGAACCTTTTATTGACAAAAGTAGTGAGATTTGAAATCCGAGGCTATTTTGATTAATTCTGCTTGACTATAGCCCATGGTTTCAAAATAATTTTTTTTCCTGAATTCGCAAATGACGATTTCTATGCTATTGATAAGCACGAGCATCACCTACTGAACACAAATTTGAAAATTTAGCTCTGAGAACCTTTTAGTGACAAAAATACAGAGATTTGAAATCCGAGGCTATTTTGCTTAATTCTGCTGGACTATAGCCCATGGTTTCAAAATGAACTTTTTTCCTGAATTCGCAAATAACGATTTCTATGATACTGATAAGCTCGAGCATAACTTACTGAACACAAATTTGAAAATTTAGCTCTGAGAACCTTTTATTGACAAAAATACAGAGATTTGAAATCCGAGGGTTTTTTGCTTAATTCTGCTGGACTTTAACCCATGGTTTCAAAATGCACTTTTTTCCTGAATTCGCAAATGACGATTTCTTTGATATTGATAAGCACGAGCATCACTTACTGAACACAAATTTTAAAATTTAGCTCTGAGAACCTTTTATTGACAAAAATACAGAGATTTGAAATCCGAGGGTTTTTTGCTTAATTCTGCTGGACTTTAACCCATGGTTTCAAAATGCACTTTTTTCCTGAATTCGCAAATGACGATTTCTTTGATATTGATAAGCACGCGCATCACTTACTGAACACAAATTTGAAAATTTAGCTCTGAGAACCTTTTATTGACAAAAATAGTGAGATTTGAAATCCGAGGCTATTTTGCTTAATTCTGCTGGACTTTAACCCATGGTTTCAAAATGCACTTTTTTCCTGAATTCGCAAATGACGATTTCTTTGATATTGATAAGCACGAGCATCACTTACTGAACACAAATTTTAAAACTTAGCTCTGAGAACCTTTTATTGACAAAAATACAGAGATTTGAAATCCGAGGCTTTTTTGCTTAATTCTGCTGGACTAAAGCCCATGGTTTCAAAATGCACTTTTTTCCTGAATTCACAAATGACGATTTCTATGATATTGATAAGCACACGCATCACTTACTGAACACAAATTTGAAAATTTAGCTCTGAGAACCTTTTATTGACAAAAGTAGTGAGATTTGAAATCCGAGGCTATTTTGCTTAATTCTGCTGGACTATAGCCCATGGTTTCAAAATAAATTTTTTTCCTGAATTCGCAAATGACGATTTCTATGCTATTGATAAGCACGAGCATCACCTACTGAACACAAATTTGAAAATTTAGCTCTGAGAACCTTTTAGTGACAAAAATACAGAGATTTGAAATCCGAGGCTATTTTGCTTAATTCTGCTGGACTATAGCCCATGGTTTCAAAATGAACTTTTTTCCTGAATTCGCAAATGACGATTTCTATGATACTGATAAGCTCGAGCATCACTTACTTAACACAAATCTGAAAATTTAGCTCTGAGGACCTTTTATTGACAAAAATAGTGAGATTTGAAATCCGAGGCTATTTTGCTTAATTCTGCTGGACTTTAACCCATGGTTTCAAAATAAACTTTTTTCCTGAATTCGCAAATAACGATTTCTATGATGTTGATAAGCTCGAGCATCACTTACTGAACACAAATTTGAAAATTTAGCTCTGAGAACCTTTTATTGACAAAAATACAGAGATTTGAAATCCGAGGGTTTTTTGCTTAATTCTGCTGGACTTTAACCCATGGTTTCAAAATGCACTTTTTTCCTGAATTCGCAAATGACGATTTCTTTGATATTGATAAGCACGAGCATCACTTACTGAACACAAATTTTAAAATTTAGCTCTGAGAACCTTTTATTGACAAAAATACAGAGATTTGAAATCCGAGGGTTTTTTGCTTAATTCTGCTGGACTTTAACCCATGGTTTCAAAATGCACTTTTTTCCTGAATTCGCAAATGACGATTTCTTTGATATTGATAAGCACGCGCATCACTTACTGAACACAAATTTGAAAATTTAGCTCTGAGAACCTTTTATTGACAAAAATAGTGAGATTTGAAATCCGAGGCTATTTTGCTTAATTCTGCTGGACTTTAACCCATGGTTTCAAAATAAACTTTTTTCCTGAATTCGCAAATAACGATTTCTATGATACTGATAAGCTCGAGCATCACTTACTGAACACAAATTTGAAAATTTTGCTCTGAAAACCTTTTATTGACAAAAATACAGAGATTTGAAATCCGACGCTTTTTTGCTTAATTCTGCTGGACTATAGCCCATGGTTTCAAAATGCACTTTTTTCCTGAATTCGCAAATGACGATTTCTATGCTTTTGATAAGCACGAGCATCACCTACTGAACACAAATTTGAAAATTTAGCTCTGAGGACCTTTAATTGACAAAAATAGTGAGATTTGAAATCCGAGGCTATTTTGCTTAATTCTGCTGGACTATAGCCCATGGTTTCAAAATGAACTTTTTTCCTGAATTCGCAAATGACGATTTCTTTGATATTGATAAGCTCGAGCATCACTAAATGAACACAAATTTGAAAATATAGCTCTGAGTAACTTTTATTGACAAAAGTAGTGAGATTTGAAATCCGAGGCTATTTTGCTTAATTCTGCTAGACTAAAGCCCATGGTTTCAAAATGCACTTTTTTCTTGAATTCGCAAATGACGATTTCTTTGATATTGATAAGCTCGAGCATCACTTACTGAACACAAATTTGAAAATATAGCTCTGAGAACCTTTTATTGACAAAAGTAGTGAGATTTGAAATCCGAGGCTATTTTGCTTAATTCTGCTGGACTATAGCCCATGGTTTCAAAATGAACTTTTTTCCTGAATTCGCAAATGACGATTTCTATGATACTGATAAGCTCGAGCATCACTTACTGAACACAAATTTGAAAATATAGCTCTGAGTAACTTTTATTGACAAAAGTAGTGAGATTTGAAATCCGAGGCTATTTTGCTTAATTCTGCTAGACTAAAGCCCATGGTTACAAAATGAAATTTTTTCCTAAATTCGCAAATGACGATTTCTATGATATTGAAAAGCACGAGCATCGCTTACTGAACACAAATTTGAAAATTTTGCTCTGAAAACCTTTTATTGACAAAAATACAGAAATTTGAAATCCGAGGCTTTTTTGCTTAATTCTGCTGGACTATAGCCCATGGTTTCAAAATGCACTTTTTTCCTGAATTCGCAAATGACGATTTCTATGCTATTGATAAGCACGAGCATCACCTACTGAACACAAATTTGAAAATTTAGCTCTGAGGACCTTTTATTGACAAAAATAGTGAGATTTGAAATCCGAGGCTATTTTCCTTAATTCTGCTAGACTTTAACCCATGGTTTCAAAATGCACTTTTTTCCTGAATTCGCAAATGACGATTTCTTTGATATTGATAAGCTCGAGCATCACTTACTGAACACAAATTTGAAAATATAGCTCTGAGAACCTTTTATTGACAAAGGTAGTGAGATTTGAAATCCGAGGCTATTTTGCTTAATTCTGCTGGACTATAGCCCATGGTTTCAAAATGAACTTTTGTCCTGAATTCGCAAATGACGATTTCTATGATACTGATAAGCTCGAGCATCACTTACTGAACACAAATTTGAAAATATAGCTCTGAGTAACTTTTATTGACAAAAGTAGTGAGATTTGAAATCCGAGGCTATTTTGCTTAATTCGGCTAGACTAAAGCCCATGGCATGGTTTCAAAATGCACTTTTTTCTTGAATTCGCAAATGACGATTTCTTTGATATTGATAAGCTCGAGCATCACTTACTGAACACAAATTTGAAAATATAGCTCTGAGAACCTTTTATTGACAAAAGTAGTGAGATTTGAAATCCGAGGCTATTTTGCTTAATTCTGCTGGACTATAGCCCATGGTTTCAAAATGAACTTTTTTCCTGAATTCGCAAATGACGATTTCTTTGATATTGATAAGCACGAGCATCACTTACTGAACACAAATTTGATAATTTAGCTCTGAGAACCTTTTATTGACAAAAATACAGAGATTTGAAATCCGAGGCTTTTTTGCTTAATTCTGCTGGACTTTAACCCATGGTTTCAAAATGAACTTTTTTCCTGAATTCGCAAATGACGATTTCTTTGATATGATAAGCTCGAGCATCACTTACTGAACACAAATTTGAAATATAGCTCTGAGAACCTTTTATTGACAAAAGTAGTGAGATTTGAAATCCGAGACTATTTTGCTTAATTCTGCTGGACTATAGCCCATGGTTTCCAAAATGAACTTTTTTCCTGACTTCGCAAATGACGATTTCTATGATATTGATAAGCTCGAGCATCACTTACTGAACACAAATTTGAAAATTTAGCTCTGAGAACCTTTTATTGATCAAAAGTAGTGAGATTTGAAATCCGAGGCTATTTTGCTTAATTCTGCTGGACTATAGCCCATGGTTTCAAAATGAACTTTTGTCCTGAATTCGCAAATGACGATTTCTATGATACTGATAAGCTCGAGCATCACTTACTGAACACAAATTTGAAAATATAGCTTTGGAGTAACTTTTATTGACAAAAGTAGTGAGATTTGAAATCCGAGGCTATTTTGCTTAATTCTGCTAGACTAAAGCCCATGGTTTCAAAATGCACTTTTTTCTTGAATTCGCAAATGACGATTTTCTTTGATATTGAAGCTCGAGCATCACTTACTGAACACAAATTTGAAAATATAGCTCTGAGAACCTTTTATTGACAAAAGTAGTGAGATTTGAAATCCGAGGCTATTTTGCTTAATTCTGCTGGACTATAGCCCATGGTTTCAAAATAAACTTTTTTCCTGAATTCGCAAATGACGATTTCTATGCTATTGATAAGCACGAGCATCACCTACTGAACACAAATTTGAAAATTTAGCTCTGAGAACCTTTTAGTGACAAAAATACAGAGATTTGAAATCCGAGGCTATTTTGCTTAATTCTGCTGGATTTTAACCCATGGTTTCAAAATGCACTTTTTCCTGAATTCGCAAATGACGATTTCTTTGATATTGATAAGCACGAGCATCACTTACTGAACACAAATTTTAAATTTAGCTCTGAGAACCTTTTATTGACAAAAATACAGAGATTTGAAATAAGAGGCTTTTTTGCTTAATTCTGCTGGACTTTAACCCATGGTTTCAAAATGAACTTTTTTCCTGAATTCGCAAATGACGATTTCTTTGATATTGATAAGCTCGAGCATCACTTACTGAACACAAATTTGAAAATATAGCTCTGAGAACCTTTTATTGACAAAAGTAGTGAGATTTGAAATCCGAGACTATTTTGCTTAATTCTGCTGGACTATAGCCCATGGTTTCAAATGAACTTTTTTCCTGACTTCGCAAATGACGATTTCTATGATATTGATAAGCTCGAGCATCACTTACTGAACACAAATTTGAAAATTTAGCTCTGAGAACCTTTTATTGACAAAAGTAGTGAGATTTGAAATCCGAGGCTATTTTGCTTAATTCTGCTGGACTATAGCCCATGGTTTCAAAATGAACTTTTGTCCTGAATTCGCAAATGACGATTTCTATGATACTGATAAGCTCGAGCATCACTTACTGAACACAAATTTGAAAATATAGCTTTGAGTAACTTTTATTGACAAAAGTAGTGAGATTTGAAATCCGAGGCTATTTTGCTTAATTCTGCTAGACTAAAGCCCATGGTTTCAAAATGCACTTTTTTCTTGAATTCGCAAATGACGATTTCTTTGATATTGATAAGCTCGAGCATCACTTACTGAACACAAATTTGAAAATATAGCTCTGAGAACCTTTTATGACAAAAGTAGTGAGATTTGAAATCCGAGGCTATTTTGCTTAATTCTGCTGGACTATAGCCCATGGTTTCAAAATAAACTTTTTTCCTGAATTCGCAAATGACGATTTCTATGCTATGATAAGCACGAGCATCACCTACTGAACACAAATTTGAAAATTTAGCTCTGAGAACCTTTTAGTGACAAAAATACAGAGATTTGAAATCCGAGGCTATTTTGCTTAATTCTGCTGGACACCATGGTTTCAAAATGAACTTTTTTCCTGAATTCGCAAATGACGATTTCTATGATACTGATAAGCTCGAGCATCACTTACTGAACACAAATTTGAAAATATAGCTCTGAGAACCTTTTATTGACAAAAATACAGAGATTTGAAATCCGAGGCTTTTTTGCTTAATTCTGCTGGACTTTAACCCATGGTTTCAAAATGCACTTTTTTCCTGAATTCGCAAATGACGATTTCTATGATACTGATAAGCTCGAGCATCACTTACTGAACACAAATTTGAAAATATAGCTCTGAGAACCTTTTAGTGACAAAAATACAGAGATTTGAAATCCGAGGCTATTTTGCTTAATTCTGCTGGACACCATGGTTTCAAAATGAACTTTTTTCCTGAATTCGCAAATGACGATTTCTATGATACTGATAAGCTCGAGCATCACTTACTGAACACAAATTTGAAAATATAGCTCTGAGAACCTTTTATTGACAAAAATAGTGAGATTTGAAATCCAAAGCTATTTTGCTTAATTCTGCTGGACTTTAACCCATGGTTTCAAAATGCACTTTTTTCCTGAATTCGCAAATGACGATTTCTTTGATATTGATAAGCACGAGCATCACTTACTGAACACAAATTTTAAAATTTAGCTCTGAGAACCTTTTATTGACAAAAATACAGAGATTTGAAATCCGAGGCTTTTTTGCTTAATTCTGCTGGACTTTAACCCATGGTTTCAAAATGAACTTTTTTCCTGAATTCGCAAATGACGATTTCTTTGATATTGATAAGCTCGAGCATCACTTACTGAACACAAATTTGAAAATATAGCTCTGAGAACCTTTTATTGACAAAAGTAGTGAGATTTGAAATCCGAGACTATTTTGCTTAATTCTGCTGGACTATAGCCCATGGTTTCAAAATGAACTTTTTTCCTGACTTCGCAAATGACGATTTCTATGATATTGATAAGCTCGAGCATCACTTACTGAACACAAATTTGAAAATTTAGCTCTGAGAACCTTTTATTGACAAAAGTAGTGAGATTTGAAATCCGAGGCTATTTTGCTTAATTCTGCTGGACTATAGCCCATGGTTTCAAAATGAACTTTTGTCCTGAATTCGCAAATGACGATTTCTATGATACTGATAAGCTCGAGCATCACTTACTGAACACAAATTTGAAAATATAGCTTTGAGTAACTTTTATTGACAAAAGTAGTGAGATTTGAAATCCGAGGCTATTTTGCTTAATTCTGCTAGACTAAAGCCCATGGTTTCAAAATGCACTTTTTTCTTGAATTCGCAAATGACGATTTCTTTGATATTGATAAGCTCGAGCATCACTTACTGAACACAAATTTGAAAATATAGCTCTGAGAACCTTTTATTGACAAAAGTAGTGAGATTTGAAATCCGAGGCTATTTTGCTTAATTCTGCTGGACTATAGCCCATGGTTTCAAAATAAACTTTTTTCCTGAATTCGCAAATGACGATTTCTATGCTATTGATAAGCACGAGCATCACCTACTGAACACAAATTTGAAATTTAGCTCTGAGAACCTTTTAGTGACAAAAATACAGAGATTTGAAAATCCGAGGCTATTTTGCTTAATTCTGCTGGACACCATGGTTTCAAAATGAACTTTTTTCCTGAATTCGCAAATGACGATTTCTATGATACTGATAAGCTCGAGCATCACTTACTGAACACAAATTTGAAAATATAGCTCTGAGAACCTTTTATTGACAAAAATACAGAGATTTGAAATCCGAGGCTTTTTTGCTTAATTCTGCTGGACTATAACCCATTTTTTCAAAATGAACTTTTTTCCTGAATTCGCAAATGACGATTTCTATGATACTGATAAGCTCGAGCATCACTTACTGAACACAAATTTGAAAATATAGCTCTGAGAACCTTTTATTGACAAAAATACAGAGATTTGAAATCCGAGGCTTTTTTGCTTAATTCTGCTGGACTATAGCCCATGGTTTCAAAATGCACTTTTTTCCTGAATTCGCAAATGACGATTTCTATGCTATTGATAAGCACGAGCATCACCTACCGAACACAAATTTGAAAATTTAGCTCTGAGAACCTTTTAGTGACAAAAATACAGAGATTTGAAATCCGAGGCTATTTTGCTTAATTCTGCTGGACTATAGCCCATTGTTTCAAAATTAACTTTTTTCCTGAATTCGCAAATGACGATTTCTATGATACTGATAAGCTCGAGCATCACTTACTGAACACAAATTTGAAAATATAGCTCTGAAGACCTTTTATTGACAAAAATAGTGAGATTTGAAATCCGAGGCTATTTTCCTTAATTCTGCTGGACTATAGCCCATGGTTTCAAAATGAACTTTTTTCCTGAATTCGCAAATGACGATTTCTTTGATATTGATAAGCACGAGCATCACTTACTGAACACAAATTTTAAAATTTAGCTCTGAGAACCTTTTATTGACAAAAATACAGAGATTTGAAATCCGAGGCTTTTTTGCTTAATTCTGCTGGACTTTAACCCATGGTTTCAAAATGCACTTTTTTCCTGAATTCGCAAATGACGATTTCTTTGATATTGATAAGCACGCGCATCACTTACTGAACACAAATTTGAAAATTTAGCTCTGAGAACCTTTTATTGACAAAAATAGTGAGATTTGAAATCCGAGGCTATTTTGCTTAATTCTGCTGGACTTTAACCCATGGTTTCAAAATGCACTTTTTTCCTGAATTCGCAAATGACGATTTCTTTGATATTGATAAGCACGAGCATCACTTACTGAACACAAATTTTAAAATTTAGCTCTGAGGACCTTTTATTGACAAAAATAGTGAGATTTGAAATCCGAGGCTATTTTGCTTAATTCTGTTGGACTTTAACCCATGGTTTCAAAATGCAATTTTTTCGTGAATTCGCAAATGACGATTTCTTTGATATTGATAAGCACGAGCATCACTTACTGAACACAAATTTTAAAATTTAGCTCTGAGAACCTTTTATTGACAAAAATACAGAGATTTGAAATCCGAGGCTTTTTTGCTTAATTCTGCTGGACTTTAACCCATGGTTTCAAAATGCACTTTTTTCCTGAATTCGCAAATGACGATTTCTTTGATATTGATAAGCACGCGCATCACTTACTGAACACAAATTTGAAAATTTAGCTCTGAGAACCTTTTATTGACAAAAATAGTGAGATTTGAAATCCGAGGCTATTTTGCTTAATTCTGCTGGACTTTAACCCATGGTTTCAAAATGCACTTTTTTCCTGAATTCGCAAATGACGATTTCTTTGATATTGATAAGCACGAGCATCACTTACTGAACACAAATTTGAAAATTTAGCTCTGAGAACCTTTTATTGACAAAAATACAGAGATTTGAAATCCGAGGGTTTTTTGCTTAATTCTGCTGGACTATAACCCATGGTTTCAAAATGAACTTTTTTCCTGAATTCGCAAATGACGATTTCTATGATACTGATAAGCTCGAGCATCACTTACTGAACACGAATTTGAAAATTTAGCTCTGAGGACCTTTTATTGACAAAAATAGTGAGATTTGAAATCCGAGGCTATTTTGCTTAATTCTGCTGGACTTTAACCCATGGTTTCAAAATGCACTTTTTTCCTGAATTCGCAAATGACGATTTCTTTGATATTGATAAGCACGAGCATCACTTACTGAACACAAATTTTAAAATTTAGCTCTGAGAACCTTTTATTGACAAAAATACAGAGATTTGAAATCCGAGGCTTTTTTGCTTAATTCTGCTGGACTATAGCCCATGGTTTCAAAATGCACTTTTTTCCTGAATTCGCAAATGACGATTTCTATGCTATTGATAAGCACGAGCATCACCTACTGAACACAAATTTGAAAATTTGGCTCTGAGGACCTTTTATTGACAAAAATAGTGAGATTTGAAATCCGAGGCTATTTTGCTTAATTCTGCTGGACTTTAACCCATGGTTTCAAAATAAACTTTTTTCCTGAATTCGCAAATGACGATTTCTATGATACTGATAAGCTCGAGCATCACTTACTGAACACAAATTTGAAAATATAGCTCTGAGAACCTTTTATTGACAAAAGTAGCGAGATTTGAAATCCGAGGCTATTTTGCTTAATTCTGCTGGACTATAGCCCATGGTTTCAAAATGAACTTTTTTCCTGAATTCGCAAATGACGATTTCTATGATACTGATAAGCTCGAGCATCACTTACTGAACACAAATTTGAAAATTTTGCTCTGAAAACCTTTTATTGACAAAAATACAGAGATTTGAAATCCGAGGCTTTTTTGCTTAATTCTGCTGGACTATAGCCCATGGTTTCAAAATGCACTTTTTTCCTGAATTCGCAAATGACGATTTCTTTGATATTGAAAAGCACGAGCATCACTTACTGAACACAAATTTTAAAATTTAGCTCTGAGAACCTTTTTTTGACAAAAATACAGAGATTTGAAATCCGAGGCTTTTTTGCTTAATTCTGCTGGACTATAGCCCATGGTTTCGAAATGCACTTTTTTCCTGAATTCACAAATGACGATTTCTATGATATTGATAAGCACGAGCATCACCTACTGAACACAAATTTGAAAATTTAGCTCTGAGGAACTTTTATTGACAAAAATAGTGAGATTTGAAATCCGAAGCTATTTTGCTTAATTCTGCTGGACTTTAACCCATGGTTTCAAAATGCACTTTTTTCCTGAATTCGCAAATGACGATTTCTTTGATATTGATAAGCACGAGCATCACTTACTGAACACAAATTTTAAAATTTAGCTCTGAGAACCTTTTTTTGACAAAAATACAGAGATTTGAAATCCGAGGCTTTTTTGCTTAATTCTGCTGGACTATAGCCCATGGTTTCGAAATGCACTTTTTTCCTGAATTCACAATTGACGATTTCTATGATATTGATAAGCACGAGCATCACCTACTGAACACAAATTTGAAAATTTAGCTCTGAGGACCTTTTATTGACAAAAATAGTGAGATTTGAAATCCGAGGCTATTTTGCTTAATTCTGCTGGACTTTAACCCATGGTTTCAAAATGCACTTTTTTCCTGAATTCGCAAATGACGATTTCTTTGATATTGATAAGCACGAGCATCACTTACTGAACACAAATTTTAAAATTTAGCTCTGAGAACCTTTTATTGACAAAAATACAGATTTGAAATCCGTGGCTATTTTGCTTAATTCTGCTGGACTATAGCCCATGGTTTCAAAATGCACTTTTTTCCTGAATTCGCAAATGACGATTTCTATGGTATTTATAAGCACGAGCATCAGTTACTGAACACAAGTTTGAAAATTTAGCTCTGAGAACCTTTTATTGACAAAAATACAGATTTGAAATCCGTGGCTATTTTGCTTAATTCTGCTGGACTATAGCCCATGGTTTCAAAATGCACTCTTTTCCCGAATTCGCAAATGACGATTTATATTAAATTGATAAGCACGAGCATCACTTACTGAACACAAATTTGAAAATTTTGCTCTGAAAACCTTTTATTGACAAAAATACAGAGATTTGAAATCCGAGGCTTTTTTGCTTAATTCTGCTGGACAGCCCATGGTTTCAAAATGCACTTTTTTCCTGAATTCGCAAATGACGATTTCTTTGATATTGATAAGCACGAGCATCACTTACTGAACACAAATTTTAAAATTTAGCTCTGAGAACCTTTTATTGACAAAAATACAGATTTGAAATCCGTGGCTATTTTGCTTAATTCTGCTGGACTATAGCCCATGGTTTCAAAATGCACTTTTTTCCTGAATTCGCAAATGACGATTTCTATGGTATTTATAAGCACGAGCATCAGTTACTGAACACAAGTTTGAAAATTTAGCTCTGAGAACCTTTTATTGACAAAAATACAGATTTGAAATCCGTGGCTATTTTGCTTAATTCTGCTGGACTATAGCCCATGGTTTCAAAATGCACTCTTTTCCCGAATTCGCAAATGACGATTTATATTAAATTGATAAGCACGAGCATCACTTACTGAACACAAATTTGAAAATTTAGCTCTGAGAACCTTGTATTGACAAAAGTGGTGAGATTTGAAATCCGAGGCTATTTTGCTTAATTCTGCTGGACTATAGCCCATGGTTTCAAAATGCACTCTTTTCCTGAATTCGCAAATGACGATTTCTATGGTATTTATAAGAACGAGCATCACTTACTGAACACAAATTTTAAAATTTAGCTCTGAGAACCTTTTTTTGACAAAAATACAGAGATTTGAAATCCGAGGCTTTTTTGCTTAATTCTGCTGGACTTTAACCCATGGTTTCAAAATGCACTTTTTTCCTGAATTCGCAAATGACGATTTCTTTGATATTGATAAGCACGAGCATCACTTACTGAACACAAATTTTAAAATTTAGCTCTGAGAACCTTTTTTTGACAAAAATACAGAGATTTGAAATCCGAGGTTTTTTGCTTAATTCTGCTGGACTATAGCCTATGGTTTCGAAATGCACTTTTTTCCTGAATTCACAAATGACGATTTCTATGATATTGATAAGCACGAGCATCACCTACTGAACACAAATTTGAAAATTTAGCTCTGAGGACCTTTTATTGACAAAAATAGTTAGATTTGAAATCCGAGGCTATTTTGCTTAATTCTGCTGGACTTTAACCCATGGTTTCAAAATGCACTTTTTTCCTGAATTCGCAAATGACGATTTCTTTGATATTGATAAGCACGAGCATCACTTACTGAACACAAATTTTAAAATTTAGCTCTGAGAACCTTTTATTGACAAAAATACAGATTTGAAATCCGAGGCTATTTTGCTTAATTCTGCTGGACTTTAACCCATGGTTTCAAAATGCACTTTTTTCCTGAATTCGCAAATGACGATTTCTTTGATATTGATAAGCACGAGCATCACTTACTGAACACAAATTTTAAAATTTAGCTCTGAGAACCTTTTTTTGACAAAAATACAGAGATTTGAAATCCGAGGTTTTTTGCTTAATTCTGCTGGACTATAGCCCATGGTTTCAAAATGCACTCTTTTCCCGAATTCGCAAATGACGATATTAAAGTAAACTCCCAATATAAGCCTGTATGACTCAATCGTATAAAAGGTTTTTTATTATCAGGCTAAAATTTACCTGAAAATTACACTTTAAGTGGCAAACAAATTAAATTGTAATTTTTTAAATCTTACGATGTTTGGAGTACCAATAATAAACTTTATAATTAAAATTAAACTTTATAATTCATCTATGATCTCCGATCGCTGCTCTAAAGGGAAGAAGAATAAAAAAGGAAATCGCCTTCGATTTCATGGCCTCGTGCTCGAGCTGTCATTCCGTCTTGGTTGGCTGCCCTGAATGGTTGGCGGCTCTGACGTGGTTGTGTAAGTGCTGCCAGGTTCGACAACAGTCCCCCCCGATAAGTCGGTGTGGTTCTCCGGCTTATCGCATCTAGTAGAACCGGCAACATCTAAAATAGCCAACTTCGATACGGGTCTTAAGTAGACCCCGTATGCAGTTTGAACCATTGCGCTTCGTACAATGCCGTCAGTTCCTGCTGTTGTCTTAATGACTCTTCCCTTCGGCCAAAGATATCTGGGATTGTTGTCGTCTATCACAATGACTATGTCATCCAAAGAGATACTTTTCGTCGTTTTAAACCATTTTGTCCTGCGGGCAGATACTCCTTTATCCACCTGCGCCAGAAAGAGTTTCCAAACTGCTCTATCAAAAGCCAATTTCTTTTAAGAACGTACCCATCATCCGTGAATTCTCCAAGTGGCTTAATTCCACTGGAAGAAACAAGTATAAAGTGGTTTGGTGTGAGTGCTTCTTTCTCGTCTCCTGTCAAAGGGACGTACGTAAGTGGACGAGTATTTATAATATTTTCGACTTCTGTCATCATAGTTATCAAGAGCTCGTCACCAGGATTTCTTGTTGGCATAACTACAGCAAGCGTTTGTTTTACGGAACGAATTAAACGTTCCCAGCTACCGCCCATATGGGGCGAAGCCGGTGGTATAAAAGTCCACTTAAGTCTGCCTTCCCCCACGCTTTCAACTATCTTGTCCCTATCAATTCGCTCAACTGCTGCACAGAGTTCCTGACTTGCACCTCTAAAATTGGTGCCATTATCTGAGTAAATGTGTATCGGCATACCCCTTCTTGATACAAATCTTTGTAACGCAAGAATACATGAATCTGTTGAGAGTGAATGTGCAACTTCTATGTGTATACCCCTTATAGTCAAGCAAGTCACAAGCATTCCCCAGCGTTTTTCTCTTCTTCTCCCTACTGTAACAAATATTGGACCAAAGAAGTCAATTCCAATAAATGAAAATGGACGAGTAAATGCTTTTAATCTCGCCGGTGGAAGCTCTCCCATCAGTGGAACATGCGGTTTAGCTCTCAGGTTGGAACAATACTGGCATCGCTTTTGTACAGCTTTCATAAGAACTCTTAAGCGAGCAATATAAAATCGTTGACGGACTTCATTAACGACTGTTTCATTATATTGATGACGGAACTTTCGATGATAATGATCTACGACCAAAAAAGTGATATAATGGTGTCTGGGTAGCACGACTGGCCTTTTCGTATCAAAACAAACTTCTATAGATGCGTCTATTCGTCCTTGAATGCGTATCACCCCAACGTGGTCTAAATACGGTGTTAATTTATGAAGTGGACTTGAATGTGCAACAACCTTCGATGTTCTCAGGGCAGTGACTTCATTATGGAGATGTTCCAGCTGTGCTTGCCTGAACAAATAAATTTCAGCTTCTTCGATACATGTGAACTCGTCGTGGATTTTTCGATTTCTTCTTATTTTACGGATAGATTCGAATACCTTCGACATAACGTTCAATACCTTTCTCCAGCATGAGTATTTAGTCACGTTAATCACAGCATCTGTTTTTCCGATAGAATGGTGTAATTGCTCAACAATTTTCGAGTCCGATGGATTCGATGTAAACTCACATTGCGGCCAGTAGTCTTTTGATTTCCAAAGGAACTCCGGTCCCGTGAACCACTGGCTTCGAGATGAAGTATCAAGTTTTGAACGAGACCTTGTAGCTTCATCAGCAGCGTTTAATTTCGATGGTACCCATTTCCATAGATCAGCATCTGTTTTTTCGAGAATTTCTCCAATTCTGATTCCGATAAATTGCTTGCGCTTTCGGTTTTCCGCTCTTATCCAATGCATAACTGTCTTGGAATCTGTCCAATAATATCTCCTATTAAATATTATTGTATGAGCTTCTATTATTGAAGCGGCTAGTCTTGTTCCCAATAGCGCGGCTTCTAATTCCATTCTGGGTATTGACTGTTGTCGTAAAGGAGCTACTTTAGTCTTTGATGATATAAGACAGCAATGAATTTTTCCTTGAATATTCGCTCTAAGATACGCAACTGCAGCAATTGCTTCTTCGCTAGCATCGCAAAATGTATGAAGTTCTACTTCGTTGGCATCTGAACAGTTCTCCGTTGTTGCATACGTGCGTGGAATTCTTATGTTATTTATTGACGGCAGCATTTGAATCCACTTCATCCATATAAAAAAATGGTCTGCTTTGATTTCTTCGTCCCAATCTATGCCTGACCTCCAGATATTCTGCAGTAAGATTTTGAGATTTATCAATACATTGGCAATCAATCCGATGGGGTCATAAACTTGCATCAACACTCGCAACACTTCCCTTTTAGTAGGTTTCTTTTCGCCCAACAGCAACTCTGGTTTTATTTTTTTGCTGTCAAATTTAAAGAAAAATTCGTCGGACAATGGCGACCACTACAACCCAAGAACTTTTTCAACATCGGTCATTGCTACGTTTTGGTGTTCGTTCGGTGCATCTTCTTCAAGCGCATTTACGACGGCAGCGGAATTTGAGCGGAAATTTCGGATTTCAAAACCAGCACGACTGTGAATAAGGATAACGTCTTTAGAAACGCTGACTGCTTCCTCCTCGCTATTGAAGCTGTCAATATAATCGTCGACATAGTGACTTTGGATTATTGCATTCGCTGCCCTCGGGTACTGATGCAAATGATCCCTTGCATTCCTATTTTTTACGTATTGGGCACAATACGGTGAGCAAGTAGCTCCGAAAGACATGACCGTGAGCCTGTAGACTTCAATTTGACCCGTCTCCATATTCCGCCACAAAAAATGCTGGGCATCTTGGTCATCGTTTGCTATTTGAATTTGGTGAAACATTTCTTTGATGTCGGCGCATATGCCGACCTTTCTTTCTCGGAAACGAAAGAGAATGCCTAGTAATGGCGAAGTAATATCTGGCCCAGTAAGCAGTACTGTATTAAGAGACACGCCATTCACTCTTGATGCTGCATCCCAAACAAGCCGAAATTTATTAGGTTTATTTGGGTTGAAGACGGGAAAAATAGGAAGGTACCATACTTTATTATTTGTGATTGAATTTTCCGTAACTCTTTGTGCATAACCTTTTTCGAGATAGTGTTGGATTAACTCGGATATAAGTTTTCGCAGGTTCGGTTCTCTCTCCATGTTACGCTCGAGGCAGAGTAGGCGGCGTTCTGCATTAATCTTGCTACTAGGGAGTTGAACTGTAGCATATTTCCATAATAGCGGCACCTCGAATCTGTCACCAACTTTGCGACATTTTGCAGCAAGAATTTTTTCAGCTTGTTCTTCCTCCGATGTAAGTAATCGCAATTTCTTGGTTCCGATGTTTTCCACAGCGAAGTACTGCTTAACAGTTTCGTGAATAAGTTGGTCTTCTCGTTGGCATTCGCAAACATGAAAATTACAGCTTTCAAACAGACGTTGATTGTTATATGGGCCAAATATTACCCACCCTAACCTAGTCTTTGTTGCTACAGGTTCATCACGCTTACCTTTTTTATTTTTAATGGCAATCCCAATTTCCAATGTCGTTATCCAATTAAAATTTGCGGTTGAGCATTAGCATACGACTGTGCTGGTAATCCACTAAGGTGTGGGTACTTCCCTGAAAGATAATCCCAATCAATAGACTGTGCAGGCAAAGCTAGGGAACTAACTGTGCGAACTCCAGAGATTGTATACTTTCTCTGTGATAAACCAGATATTTCAACATTAATATTTCGAGAGTTAAGCTCTGTGCGAGTTGTATTGGACGTCCACTTTAAATGGAGAGGTGAACGCTTACCGCTAATGTTTAACTGATCTGCTAAATCCTCTTCCATCAACGTTACAGATGACCCTTCATCCAAAAAGGCATACGTCTGTACCGATTTATTTTTACCATATACTACCACTGGGACGACCTTGAATAAAACTGAATTATCTTTACCATCTGTGTGATGAACTGAGGAAGGGACCACGGTAAGCGGTGGAACATTGTTGCGCTTCTTGACGTTATGTAGGAGCTTATGGTGGCGAAACGTACAGCCCTGTTCACCGCATATCAGTGAAGACGTGCACTTTTTTTTATGTCTCTGAAGGCAGGTACGGCACAATTGCTTTTGTTTCACCATCTCCCACTTCTTTCCTAGATCACAATTGGTAAACACTGAGCACTGATCTACAGATGGACAATTCGAATTACAGATCAAACAAGTTCTTATTGATGACTCATGTGCATTTAGGTAGGAAGTGTCATAGCGTTTTCGTTCCACTTTGGTCTCAGACACTGCGAAACTTAACGGAGTGACTTCAGTTGCAGCTTGGCCTACTTGGAACAACCACGAGGCATTTTGAAGGCGGACTAGGTTTTCGTCATCCGTCAAGCCACATGTCCGAGTGCTGTTCTCGAATGCACTTATAAATAATGGCCATTCCTCTGGATGTCCATCAAACATTGGTAGTTCCTTCGGTACTGCTTGACGTGCGGCCAACTGATGCTTCGTCAACTCAGGGTACTCAATACCCGATGACAGTAGTCGCTGGCTTCTCGCATTTGGAGCTTCTTGCATCTCGTTCGGCACAGTACCAAAAACTGGGTTTTTTACGGACTTAGGAATAACACTGTAATTTTGAGTGGTTTGCTTGTTGGATACACCAGTACCCATCCACGTACTATTTAAGTTATAGTTGCATTTTTCTGCATTTGGCTTTTGTGTGACATTAAACGTGCTACATTTCTTTATATATTGCGATTGCGGATTGAGATGTGTTTCATTTTCCTGCATCGGGTTGATTGTCTGAATCCAAGTGTCGACTCGCTGGACTGTTTTATTGGGTTCATCCTCTATTTGTAGACTTTCATCATCGTCTGAGGGCACTTCTTCGAGAAGCTGGTATTTTTTAGAAATGTAGTCCTGATTAATCTTTTCCTGAAGCATCTTTTCTTCGGCCAGTCGTTGGAGTTGCAAAGAAATTTTCCTTTGTGTTGACGATTTGGATTTCCTGGAGCAAATCGAGGCTGCTTTTGCGTGCTCTTCTGCCGTAACTATTGCTGCGTTGGAAAGTGAATTGAATTTTGTTGATACAGTTGGCTGACATTTGATGCAATTCCAATTTTGGCAGTCGGTGTTGTTTGGCAATTGAACGCAAGAAATATGGTAGACATCACCACAATTTTGGCAATCAACGTAATTAGAGCTTGCCTCACACAGACAAGATGCACATTTTGGGGTTATGGTCTCCGGTGCATGTGCAGTTTGAGCGATTGAAGGAGGGGGGGTTCTTTGCATACTTAAATTTATTGTGAACGTACTCACCGATTAGTTTTAATTGCAGTAGAAACTCCTCGCAGTTGAAACTCTTTGGTAATGGAAACTTTCTCGCCGCACTGGTGGAAATTCTTCGTAGGTGGAATTTTGGCGCAGGTGGAAATTTCCGATGCTGTGAATCTTCGCAATTGTAGTCCCTCGCAGATGAACAGCAGATCGTTAATTTTAGATTATTAAAATAAACTCCCAATATAAGCCTGTACGACTCAATCGTATAAAAGGTTTTTTATTATCAGGCTAAAATTTACCTGAAAATTACACTTTAAGTGGCAAACAAATTAAATAGTAATTGTTTAAGTCTTACGATGTTTGGAGTACCAATAATAAACTTTATAATTAAAATTAAACTTTATAATTCATCTATGATCTCCGATCGCTGCTCTAAAGGGAAGAAGAATAAAAAAGGAAATCGCCTTCGATTTCATGGCCTCGTGCTCGAGCTGTCATTCCGTCTTGGTTGGCTGCCCTGAACGGTTGGCGGCTCTGACGTGGTTGTGTAAGTGCTGCCAGGTTCGTCAACAGACGATTTATATTAAATTGATAAGCACGAGCATCACTTACTGAACACAAATTTGAAAATTTAGCTCTGAGGACCATTTATTGATAAAAATAGTGAAATTTGAAATCCGAGGCTATTTTGCTTAATTCTGCTGGACTATAGCCCATGGTTTCAAAATGCACTTTTTTCCTAAATTCGCAAATGACGATTTCTATGATACTGATATGCACGAGCATCACTTACTGAACACAAATTTGAAAATTTAGTTCTGAGAAAATTTTATTGACAAATGTAGTGAGATTTGAAATATGGACTATTGCCTTAATTCTGCTGGACTATTGCCCATGGTTTCAAAATGCACTTTTCTCCTGAATTCGCAAATGACGATTTCTATGATACTGATATGCACGAGCATCACTTACTGAACACAAATTTGAAAATTTAGTTCTGAGATAATTTTATTGACAAATGTAGTGAGATTTGAAATATGGACTATTGCCTTAATTCTGCTGGACTATTGCCCATGTTTTCAAAATGCACTTTTTTCCCGAATTCGCAAATGACGATTTCTATGGTATTAATAAGCACGAGCATCACTTACTGAACACAAATTTGAAAACTTAGCGCTGAGGACCATTTATTGACAAAAATAATGAGATTTGAAATCCGAGGCTATTTTGCTTAATTCTGCTGGACTATAGCCCATGGTTTCAAAATGCACTTTTTTCCTGAATTCGCAAATGACGATTTCTATGATATTGATTATCACGAGCATCACTTACTGAACACGAATTTGAAAATTTAGCTCTGAAAACCTTTTATTGACAAATATACTGAGATTTGAAATCCGAGGCTATTTTGCTTATTTCTGCTGGACTATAGCCCATGGTTTCAAAATGCAGAGCTAAATTTTCAAGTTTGTGTTCAGTAAGTGATGCTCGTGCTTATCAATATAATAGAAATCGTCATTTGCGAATTCGGGAAAAAAGTGCATTTTGAAACCATGGGTTAAAGTCCAGCAGAATTAAGCAAAATAGCCTCGGATTTCAAATCTCACTACTTTTGTCAATAAAAGGTTCTCAGAGCTAAATTTTCAAATGTGTGTTCAGTAAGTGATGCTCGTGATTATTAATATCATAGAAGTCGTCATTTGCGAATTCAGGAAAAAATTGCATTTTGAAACCATGGGCTATAGTCCAGCAGAATTAAGCAAATAGCCTCGGATTTCAAATCTCACTACTTTTGTCAATAAAAGGTTCTCAGAGCTAAATTTTCAAATGTGTGTTCAGTAAGTGATGCTCGTGATTATTAATATCATAGAAATCGTCATTTGCGAATTCAGGAAAAGATTGCATTTTGAAACCATGGGCTAAAGTCCAGCAGAATTAAGCAAAATAGCCTCGGATTTCAAATCTCACTACTTTTGTCAATAAAAGGTTCTCAGAGCTAAATTTTCAAATGTGTGTTCAGTAAGTGATGCTCGTGATTATTAATATCATAGAAATCGTCATTTGCGAATTCAGGAAAAGATTGCATTTTGAAACCATGTGCTATAGTCCAGCAGAATTAAGCAAAATCGCCTCGGATTTCAAATCTCTGTATTTTTGTCAATAAAAGGTTCTCAGAGCTAAATTTTCAAATTTGTGTTCAGTAAGTGATACTCGTGCTTATCAATATCATAGAAATCGTCATTTGCGAATTAAAGAAAAAAGTGCAATTTGAAACCATGTGCTATAGTCCAGCAGAATTAAGCAAAGTAGCCTCGGATTTCAAATCTTACTACTTTTGTCAATAAAAGGTTCTCAGAGCTAAATTTTCAAATGTGTGTTCAGTAAGTGATGCTCATGATTATTAATATCATAGAAATCGTCATTTGCGAATTCAGGAAAAAATTGCATTTTGAAACCATGGGCTATAGTCCAGCAGAATTAAGCAAAATAGCCTCGGATTTCAAATCTCACTACTTTTGTCAATAAAAGGTTCTCAGAGCTAAATTTTCAAATGTGTGTTCAGTAAGTGATGCTCGTGATTATTAATATCATAGAAATCGTCATTTGCGAATTCAGGAAAAGATTGCATTTTGAAACCATGGGCTATAGTCCAGCAGAATTAAGCAAAATAGCCTCGGATTTCAAATCTCACTACTTTTGTCAATAAAAGGTTCTCAGAGCTAAATTTTCAAATGTGTGTTCAGTAAGTGATGCTCGTGATTATTAATATCATAGAAATCGTCATTTGCGAATTCAGGAAAAAATTGCATTTTGAAACCATGGGCTATAGTCCAGCAGAATTAAGCA